>PVJA010000158.1:208296-218859 GCA_004027025.1 Myocastor coypus
TTTTTTTTTTTTTTTTTTTTTTTTTTTTTTTTTTTTTTTTTTTTTTTTTTTTTTTTGAGACAGGGTCTTGCTATGCAGTTCAGGTTGACTTTCAGCTCACTTTTGTAGCCCAGGCTGGCCTCAAACTCACACTGATCCTCCTGCCTCAGCCTCCCGAGTGCTGGGATTATAGGTGTATGCCACCACCATGCCTGGCTCAGCTTCAAATCTTTCATCTTTAACTCTTATTGGATTGACATATTAACACATAAAAATACTTGATTACGTATGTGACATATATCTGTGGTATACTTGTGTTTGTAACATATATTTTATTTTATTTCTATGTATTTGGTACAGGGTCTCACTACAACACAGCTTGAACTCGTAGTGATTCTCCTGCTGTCAGCCTCCCAGTGCTGGGATTACAGGCACATGCCACGATGCCGACTCAGTCTCTGGCTCAGAGAGCCTGGGGCAGGGCCAGCGCAACATGTGCTGGGGATCGAACCCCAGTCTCTGTGCTGGCCTAAGCAAGCGCTTTGTTTGCTGAGCTTCTGAGCTCACTTTTGTAGCCCAGGCTGGTCTCAAACTCACACTGATCCTCCTGCCTCAGCCTCCCAAGTGCTGGGATTATAGGCATGTGCCACCATGGCCAAGCTATTTATAATGTATTTTTTAAAATTCCATGTTGTTTCTACTATAGACTCCTCAGTTACATTAGTTCTGTCTGTAGGTGGTTGTTTATGGGTGATGGTTTATGGGTAGCTCTTAGACTTCGGTGTGTCTTCCAATGACTCTGTAAGCATCATGCAGAACTTGATGCTTGTTACTCTGCTCCACCCTTCACATTCTCGTTTTCTTGTGCTTTTCTTCTCCATCTGCTAAATTCGACAGCATTCCTGTGTCATACACTGTACTGCTCCATACGGGTATAGCTTGTTCATTCCAAAGCCTAGCCTGTAGTTCAGTTGCTTATGTAACTTGACAGCATTTACCAACCACACTAGCTGGCCCGAACTCTCCCCTCATCCTGGGGACCCCACCCTGGGAGGTCTGAGCTCACCCAGCCCTGGACTTGGGCAACACAGCCCAGTTCTGGTGAAACACAGCCTCGTATCCCACGTTATCTTTTGATGATCTCTCCAACCACTCCCTGCCTGTTCTTGTCACGTATGTGTTGTGTCTGCACATGTCACAGTCCTGGTGACATGAGGCTAGAAGCGCTGCCTTGGGAGGGTTTGTGAGGACAGCTGTGCCTCAGCCTCACTGTTCCTTTGTTTACAAGTCTTGGGATGCAGTGGCTTCTATGGCAGGGATTGAGACTCTTTAGCAGAAACGTTTGTCAGTGGTCTCTTCTTGCCATCTTGTATCCTTGTAGATGTCAGAGGGAGGATGACAGCCCTGTGGGAAACAGGCCTATGTATGGCAGCGGTCCTATCCCAGGGACGGGTTGCTGTCCTAGCACGTGCAAGGACACCCCCGGTCTCCTGAAGTGTCTCTGGGTTGTTGACACCCTTCACATCTGCCTACCCATGCGTGGCTCCTGCACATAGCTTCTTCCATGGACTTGGAGCTGAGCGGTCTGGGGATGTGTGTTTCCTGTGAGCAGCACCTCTGGTCAACCCTGTCACTGAGGGAATGCCCCTGTTTTGAAAGGTGGTTTGCTGGATGTCACACTCTTGGTGGACACCTTTTCCCTTCAGAGTGTAGAAGGTGCCTTGCCCATGTGGGGCTTCCATGGGCACAGGAGAAGGCAGTGTGCATCCTTTGCCAGGACTTGCGCCGACGCTGACTGTGCCATGGGAGTGGGCCAGTAGGCATGGACCCAGTCCCTTGACTTTCCTGGTCTTCAGGTTGTTTTTTAGCCATTGCTTCTGAGCTGTTTTTCTGTCTCTTTCTCTAATGTTTCAGTCTCCCCACAGAGCTCTGAGACTGTTTGTTCTCCTTTGATCTCTGCCCCTCAGTCGTTCAACTGGTTAATTTGTATTAATCCACAAGGTTTGGTTTTTTCTTCTGGCATTCCAAACCTGCAGGTAGACCCTTAAATGTCAACCCCAGAATTTTCGCTTGTCCTAAGGAGCTTGTCCTCCCGTCCTCCTTTGCTGTTTCCCACCCATTCCCTCCTCCACCCTGCCCCCTTTTCTTCTTTTTTGTGGTTCTGGGGATCAAACCCAAGGCCTTCATACCAAGCTACATTTTTTTTTTTAATGGAACTGGAGATCAAACTCAGACCTTGCACTTGCCTGGCAGGCACTTGTGCCCCTGAGCTATCTCCCTGGCCCTCAAGCTACATCTTAAGCCTTTTTAAAAATTTTTTATTTTGAGTTAGAATTTCAGAGTTACTAAATTGCTCAGGCTGGGCTTAGACTTGTAATCTTTCTGCCTCAGCCTTCCAGACAGCTGAGATTACAGGCATGTACCACCATGCTCAACCAAGTTCCATTTCTGCATGAGATTCTGTTTTTGTTGACCATTGATATATTCCTCTCCACCAGCTTTTTAGACACACTTGGTTGCTTTGAGGTCTGTCATGACACACACAGGGTCTCCAGGCAGTTCTGCTGGCTCCTTACTCCTTGGTATGGCTTAGACCTTCTGTGTGTCTTGGGATTTGTCCTTGAATGCTGACAGCTAAGGTAATATGCTTGGCACCTGTGTCTTCCCTTCGCTCCTGGGTGTGGCTGTCTCTGTTAGTTCAGTAACTCCTGTGATGTAATTTCCATAGTCTTCTCCATCTGAGCTCCCAACCGAACTCCAGCCACAAATCTGACGCAGCCTCCCTTGCTGAGCCAGCCTAGTGTGTCCTAGTTCCCCAACACTCCACCTGCATCTCCACTGACCAGTACCTCTCTACTTGTAGTGTCTGGCCGCCAGCTGCAGCCAGTGGAGCCAGATGCAGAGACAGAAGAGGACGCCTCTGTAAGTGACCCACCTCTGAAGCCTGCCCGTCCTCTCCTCTCTGGTGACCTGGAGGAGCCTTGGGGGCTAAATGTGACCCATTTTTCCCCCTGCCAGGTGACTGAGGGACCTGTAGGAGAGGTCATCCGACCCAGGCCACAGGGGTCTTCACCTGTTTATGAATGTGTGACAGAGGGTGCCAGCTTTGGAGTCCAGGTAAGCCCTGCTCTGAGTGCCCCAAAGCTGTGGCCTCCCAGCCGCTGCTCTGCCACTTGGTGTTCCAGGTGTTTATCTTTTGGCTTAGCTAGCACAGTTCTGAGTGCATGGTGTCAGGGTGCAGCCCCATACTGTAGGGGCACTTGTGGGTACCTGTGGACATCTCCAGCCACTTCAGCAGAGGACATGGGCAGGGGTGGCAACCTTGTGCCCTGGGCTGGGTGGTGATGGCCAATCACTGGATGCAGGACAACACCCCAAGCAGACGAGGGTCCTCGAAGAGAAGGAGATCCTGGTGGAAGTGGGACTCAGGGGACACTTGGCCCTTCTCCAGCATGAGTCACCCAGAGGTAGGTGTTTGGGGGCACAGGGTGGGGAGAAAAAGACCAAAGTATGGGGTTTCAGGGAGCTGCCACCATCAAGAGACAGTGATAGGGCAGACCCTTCCTAGGGGTTGCTGTGGGGCAGGAAGGTACCAGGCTCTGTGGGTGTGTGGCTAGGGCTCACTGTCTCTAGGCAAAACAGGCTATGCCCAAGGCTTGTGCTTCCCTTGGGCTTTGTTTGGCCCACTGCTGAAGGAGGCCTTGGCTGTGCTGGTGGCTGTGAACATGCCGTTCCTGTGTCCTAGCAGGGGCTGAAGACAAGAGGAAGCAGTTTCTGTCTGTAGCTACCTGCAGTTGGTTTCCTCCAACCTGGGCCACCTGGCCCGTGTCCCCAGTTCTGCCCTATGCTGCCCAGATTGCCAGGCAGAGAGTGTTGCCCTGGTCCTCTGAGGACACCACCCCAGAAGAGATGCCCATGGGACTGTGCTTACTGAGCCCTGGTGTGCTTCTCTCCAGCCTGTGCAGGAGGCGACAGAGGTGACACTCAAGACTAAGGTGGAGGCAGGAGCCAGTGGCTACAGCGTCACAGGGGGTGGAGACCAGGGGATCTTTGTCAAGCAAGTGCTGAAGGACTCCTCTGCAGCCAAGCTCTTCAGCCTGAGAGAAGGTCTGTCCCTCCAGCCCTGGAGTTTTTCCTCATGGCAGTAGGGGGTGGGAACAGGGGCACCTGGAGCCAGGGCAGCCCAGGTCTCCACCCAGCTGCCAGGGCCAGGGTCCTCTAGTGCCTCATGCCTGAGAGGGGCACTGAGATGGGCACCCTATTCTCTCTCCAGGTGACCAGCTGCTCAGTGCTACCATATTCTTTGATAACATAAAATATGAGGATGCCCTCAAGATCCTGCAGTACTCGGAGCCATACAAGGTGCAGCTGCAGATCAAACGGAAGCTCTCTGCAGCTGAGGATAAGGGGTGGGCTTTCCATAGCCCCCAGCACTGGCCAGAGGACAAGGAGAAGCAGGTGAGGCTGCAAGGAGAGGGTGTCACGTGGGCTGCCTCTCAATGTACCCACAGCCCAACAAGCCTTCTCTCCCCCTGTTGTAGGGCAAAGAGATCGCAGATGGGTGTGGGGAGACACCCAGGAGGACCATGGAGGAGGATGGAGACCGGGAGAGACTCATTGAAGAGCCCAGGGAGGCTCGGGACAGGAGGCCCCGGGACAGACTCTCATGGCCCAAGTTCCAAGGCATAAAGGGCAAGCAGCGACCAGGGCCCCGGCGCTCACACAGCTCCTCTGAGGCCTATGAGCGTGAGACTGCCCAGGAAGTGTCATGCACCAGTACAGACACAGAGGCTCAAGTCTCCGTTGAAGACAGGGAGCAGGGGGCAGGTGAAGACAGCCAGAGGAGGAAGAGGAGATTCCTGAGCCTGGGATTCAGAAGGGGTTCCAGACCCGAGCCATCTGCCACAGGGCACCAGGACAGAGAGGTGCTTGGGGAACTGCATGCCACCAGGGTGTTGGAGGAGAAGACAGACAACATAGGGCCAGGAGCCAGGAGCCAGGAGGGAGCACAGAAACAAGAGGCCAGGCCAGTGCTGAATGTGAAGAAGGCTGTGGATCTGACCAGCCCCACACAAGGCGGAGAAGCCACAGCAAGGCAGCAGAGGAAGAAGAAGGTGGCAAAGACCACAGAAGAGGTGACAGGAACAGGAGAAGCCAGAGCCCTGGAGACCCCGGCGATGAACGAAGACGAATGGAAAGGTCAGAAAAACAGCATCACGGTGCCACTGCTCAGGGACACAGAACTCACAGGGGACACATGGACTCAAGGGAAAGAAAGCCAGGTACAAATCCGTGAATTAAAGACACCCAAATTTAGCTTCTCCCCAGAAAAAGCTCAAGGAATGGCTGACGAGACACGGAGAGATCACAAGCACGAAAGCGAAACAACATCTGTATCTCAGGCCGAACATGAGGCCAAGGGACAGGCAGAAAGACAGGGTGTGTGGAAAACTCAGGGGGCCACAGGAGGGACAGTACCAGGAAAGAAGACAGACGTCAGCGACACACAATGGGACAAAACAGAGGGCAGTGAGGTAAAGGATATAGAAAAAGACAGCGCGGAATTGAGGATGAAAAAGAGGAGATTCAAACTGCCAGCATTTGGGTGGTCACCAACTAAAGACAATAAACCACAAAGACCAGAACAAGAGGTAGATAGAAAACATGAACACTTCACAATGATAGACGAGGGAATGGAAAAGAACGGAACAAAGGAGAGCAAGAAAATTCAGGAAGTGCACTGGAAGGGCCTGAAGATGGACGTGAACAGGACGAGTGTGGAAGAAAAAGAAATGAACAAAAAATTGAGCAGTGAGGACAACAAGGTATCACTGCTAGGCAGCTATGGGGACAAGCAGGACACTGGCACAAAACTAGAGTGCGAGACGTCGGCAAAAGACAGCAAGTTCAAGATGCCCAAGTTCAAGATGCCCTCCTTCGGTGTGTCAGCGCCTGGCAAGGCCACAGAGGCCTCGCTGCAGGTGTCTGCGCCCCAGCTGGAGGCCGACATGTCCCTGACAGCCGCTCAAGTGGACCTGAAGACCCCGGACGCCAGGGCTCACCTACCCTCCTCAGATGCGGAGCAGGAGGCTGGCCCGCTGGCAGAGCAGTTGCCTGAGGGCACACTACCAGAGGCAGAGCTGCCAAGTGCCGGGCTGAAGGGCCACCTGCCCAAGGTTCAGATGCCTGGCATCAAGATGCCCAAAGTGGAGCTGAAGGGTCCCAAGGTGGACGTGAAAGGTGCCAAAGGTGACCTGGGTCTACCTGAACAAGAAACCACACAACTGGGCACCGAGACAGACCTCCAGGCCCCCAGCACCAAGCTAGAGGGCGAGGAATCGGTCAAAGACAGCAAGTTCAAGATGCCCAAGTTCAAGATGCCCTCCTTTGGCCTATCAGCGCCCAGCACTGCCATGGAGGACTCGCTGCAGGTGTCCGAGCCCCAGCTAGAGGCCGACACAACCCTGCCCACCTTTCAAGTGGACCTGAAGACCCCTGACACCAAGGCACAGCTGCCCTCTGCTGACGTGGACTTGAAGGCCGGCCAGGTAGGCATGCAGCTGCCTGAGGGAACAATGCCTGAGGTGGAGAAGTTGGGTGGCTGCCTCAAGGGACAGCTGCCTAAGGTGCAGATGCCAAGCATCAAGATGCCGAAAGTGGACCTGAAGGGACCCCAGGTGGACGTGGAGGGGACCAAGGTGGATGTGAAAGGCGCCAAAGGCGATCTCGGTGGAGCCAAGCTGGAGGTTTCCCTGCCTGGCGCCGAGGTGGACCTGCAGACTGCCGGCACCAAGTTGGAGGGCGAAGCGTCAGGCAAAGACAGCAAGTTCAAGATGCCCAAGTTGAAGATGCCCTCCTTTGGCATATCAGTGCCCGGCAAGGCAATTGAGGCCTCGCTGGAAGTGTCCGCGCCCAAACTGGAGGCCGACGTGTCCCTGTCCCTGCCAGCCATCCAAGTGGACCTGAAGACCCCTGACACCAGGTCTCACCTGCCCTCCACTGATGCGGACCTGGAGGCTGGCCCACAGGCAGGGCAGCTGTCTGAGGGCACCCTACCTGAGGCAGAACTGCCGAGTGTGGGGCTGAAGGCCCACCTGCCCAACGTGCAGTTGCCCGGCATCAAGATGCCCAAAGTGGAGCTGAAGGACCCCAAGGTGGATGTGAAAGGCACCAAAGGCGACCTTGAACACCCTGAACCGAAAGCCACGCTGCCGGGCGCTGAGACAGACCTCCAGGCCCCCAGCACCAAGCTAGAGGGCGAAGTGTCATGCAAAGACAGCAAGTTCAAGATGCCCAAGTTCAAGATGCCCTCCTTTGGCATGTCGGCACCTGGCAAGGTGATCGAGACCTCACTAGAGGTGTCCGCGCCCAAACTGGAGGCCGATGTGTCCCTGCCAACCATCCAAGTGGACCTAAAGACCCCTGACACCAGGGCTCACCTGCCCTCCGCTGAGGTGGACCTGGAGGCCGGCCCTCTGGCAGGGAAGCTGCCTGAGGGCACGCTACCTGAGGCAGAACTGCCGAGTGTGGGGCTGAAGGGCGACCGGCCTGAGGTGCAGATGCCCAGCAACAAGATGCCCAAAATGGAGCTGAAGGGCGCCAAGGTGGACGTGAAAGGTGCCAAAGGCAACCTTGGTCACCCTGAATCAGAAGAGGTGCTGCCAGGTGCTGAGGCAGACCTGCAGGCCCCAGGCACCAAGCTGGAGAGAGACGCGTCGGCCAAAGACAGCAAGTTCAAGATGCCCAAGTTCAAGATGCCCTCCTTTGGCGTATCGGTGCCCGGCAAGGCCATCGAGGCCTCGCTGGAAGTGTCCGCACCCCAACTGGAGGGCGATGTGTCCCTGCCAGCCATCCAAGTGGACCTGAAAACACTTGACGCCAGAGCTCAGGTGCCCTCCGCCGATGCGGACCTGGAGGCTGGCCCACTGGCAGGGCAGCTGCCTCAAGGCACACTACCTGAGGCAGAGCTGCCGAGTGCCAGCCTGAAGGGGCACCTGCCCAGGGTGCAGATGCCCAGCATGAAGATGCCCAAAGTAGAGCTGAAGGGCCCCAAGGTGGACGTGAAAGGCGGTGTTGGTGGAGCCGAGCTGGAGGTTTCCCTGCCAGGCACCACGGTGGACCTTCAGGCCCCCGGCACCAAGCTGGAGGGCGAGGCGTCGGCCAAAGACAGCAAGTTCAAGATGCCCAAGTTCAAGATGCCCTCCTTCGGTGTGTCAGCGCCCAGCAAGGCCATGGAGGCCTCGCTAGAGGTGTCCGTGCCCCAGGAGGAGGCCGACGCATCCCTGGCAGCCGTCCAAGTGGACCTGAAGACCCCTGACACCAGGGCTCAGCCGCCCTCCGTCGATGTGGACCTGGATGCCGGCCCGCTGGGAGGGCAGCTGTCTGAGGGCACCCTACCTGAGGCAGAGCTGCCGAGGGCCGGGCTGAAGGGCCACCTGCCCAAGGTGCAGTTGCCCGGCATCAAGATGCCCAAAGTGGAGCTGAAGGGCCCCAAGGTGGATGTGAAAGGCGCCAAAGGCGACCTTGAACACCCTGAACCGAAAGCCACGCTACCGGGCGCTGAGACAGACCTCCAGGCCCCCAGCACCAAGCTAGAGGGCGAGGTGTCATGCAAAGACAGCAAGTTCAAGATGCCCAAGTTCAAGATGCCCTCCTTTGGCGTTTCGGCACCCGACACTGCCGTAGAGTCCTCGCTGCAGGTGTCTGTGCCCCAGCAGGAGGCCAAGGCATCCTTGCCCACTGTCCAAGTGGACCTGAAGACCCCTGACACAAGGGCACTGCTGCCCTCTGTTGACGTGGATTTGCAGGCCAACCAGATAGGCGTGCAGCTGACTGAGGGAACACTGCCTGAGGCTGAGCAGTTGGGTGCCGGCCTCAAGGGACAGCTGCCTAAGGTGCAGATGCCCAGCATCAAGATGCCCAAAGTGGACCTGAAGGTGCCTGAAGTGGACGTGAAGGGCCCCAAGGTGGATGTGAAAAGTGCCAAAGGCGATCTCGGTGGAGCCAAGCTGGAGGTTTCCCTGCCTGGTGCCAAGGTGGACCTGCAGGCCCCCGGCACAAAGCTGGAGGGCGAGGCGTTGGCCAAAGACAGCAAGTTGAAGATGCCCAAGTTCAAGATGCCCTCCTTCGGTGTGTTGGCGCCCAGCAAGGCCATGGAGGCCTCGCTAGAGGTGTCCGCGCCCCAGGGGGAGGCCGACACATCCCGGCCAGCTGCCCAAGTGGACCTGAAGGCCCCTGACACCAAGGCACAGCTGCCCTCTGCTGACGTGGACTTGAAGGCCGGCCAGGTAGGCATGCAGCTGCCTGAGGGAACACTGCCTGAGGCTGAGCAGTTGGGTGCTGGCCTCAAGGGACAGCTGCCTAAGGTGCAGATGCCCAGCATCAAGATGCCTAAAGTGGACCTGAAGGGACCCCAGGTGGGTGTGGAGGGGCCCAAGGCAGATGTGAAAGGCACCAAAGGTGATCTTAGTGGAGCCGAGCTGGAGGCTTCTCTGCCTGACGCCGAGGTGAACCTGCAGACCCCAGGCACCAAGCTGGAGAGAGACGCGTCGGCCAAAGACAGCAAGTTCAAGATGCCCAAGTTCAAGATGCCCTCCTTTGGCGTATTGGTGCCCGGCAAGGCCATCGAGGCCTCGCTGGAGGTGTCCGCACCCCAACTGGAGGCCGATGTGTCCCTGCCTGCCATCCAAGTGGACCTGAAAACACTTGACACCAGAGCTCAGGTGCCCTCCGCTGATGCGGACCTGAAGGCTGGCCCACTGGCAGGGCAGCTGCCTCAAGGCACACTACCTGAGGCAGAGCTGCCGAGTGCCACCCTGAAGGGCCACCTGCCCAGGGTGCAGATGCCCAGCATGCAGATGCCCAAAGTAGAGCTGAAGGGCCCCAAGGTGGACGTGAAAGGCGGTCTTGGTGGAGCCGAGCTGGACGTTTCCCTGCCAGGCGCCACGGCCACGGTGGACCTTCAGGCCCCCGGCACCAAGCTGGAGGGCGAGGCGTCGGCCAAAGACAGCAAGTTCAAGATGCCCAAGTTCAAGATGCCCTCCTTCGGTGTGTCGGCGCCCAGCAAGGCCATGGAGGCCTCGCTAGAGGTGTCCGTGCCCCAGGAGGAGGCCGACGCATCCCTGCCAGCTGCCCAAGTGGACCTGAGGACCCCTGACACCAGGGCTCAGCCGCCCTCTGTCGATGTGGACCTGGATGCCGGCCCGCTGGGAGGGCAGCTGTCTGAGGGCACCCTACCTGAGGCAGAGCTTACGAGGGCCGGGCTGAAGGGCCACCTGCCCAAGGTGCAGTTGCCCGGCATCAAGATGCCCAAAGTGGAGCTGAAGGGCCCCAAGGTGGATGTGAAAGGCGCCAAAGGTGACCTTGGTCACCCTGAACCGAAAACTACACTGACGTGCATTGAGACAGACCTGCAGGACCCCAGCACCAAGCTAGAGGGCGAGGTGTCATCCAAAGACAGCAAGTTCAAGATGCCCAAGTTCAAGATGCCCTCCTTTGGCGTTTCGGCACCCGACACTGCCATGGAATCCTCGCTGCAGGTGTCTGTGCCCCAGCAGGAGGCCGAGGCATCCTTGCCCACTGTCC
>PVJA010000159.1:0-209199 GCA_004027025.1 Myocastor coypus
AGAAAAAGAGGAGAGGAGAAGAGAGGAGAGGAGAGGGGAGGGGAGGGGAGGGGAGAGGCTGTAGTGTACATCATTCCAAGTGTGTACAAAGACTGAAATCTATTCTCTCTCAAATTGAATTAAATTCAGTTCAATTTATCATAACTATCTATCAAATGCCTTCTTTTGTTTAGATCCTTGGCTTAACTTTTTATAGGTACACAAAAATGACTGATGAAGTAAAAAAAAAAAAAAAAAAGCAAAGATGTTTGTATTGATAGACTGTGTTCTTCATATCTGATTTTATTTCTTAATTATGTCTCACAACAATCTTGAAAGGGATGTGTGGTTTAGATTTGTGTGGTAGAGGCGATATTTTGTGAATTAAGCAAGATGGAAGGCTTTCCCTTTGTTTGCCATGTAAGAGCCAGAGGTAGGTGGCCTTTCTGTTTTGGTCAGCCATGTTTGGATTGCTGCTGTCTGCCAGACAGTTATAAAAGTGTGCTTCATGCAGGTGGGAAACAACTTCCAAAGACCCGCCAGCCTCACCACACCGGGCTGCTTCTCTGTAATGCTGCGCCATAGTCATTTTAGGCTTCTGGCTGAGCCTTTCCTGACGGCACAGAATCTCAGTGTGCATTTCCATAAGGAGTTCCGTATGTTTCATGTAAAAGGAAACAAAAGAAAAACTCTTAAGGCAGAGAGTTTAAGAGGTTCAGCAGCTTTCACCTAGTCAAATAATAGCAACAATAATAATAATAACAATGATAATTATAATTATTATTATAATTATAGAATAAGTGGAAAGTTCACTGATCTTTGGGGAGAATTTCAGCCATAGGAAAAAGCAAGACCTAGAGCTCTTGGCTGTCACCCTAACCCTGCTTTCATATTCTCAACAGGACAGTGGCCACCGTCCCAACTATTCAACTCCACCATCGTAACAGGAGAGAAGTCACATAGTACAGAATCCAGGAAGGACAGCTGTGTGACAATAATTATTTATGGACACAGGACTTTGAATTTCACGTTACAAAATAATTTAATAATTTTTGTAAACTTTTTCCGTCATTTAAATATCTAAACGTCATTTTTAACTCAACGGTCATCTCAAAATAGGCAGTGAGTGGACAGATCTGTGCTGTGGATGCCACTAAGGAGTAAAGGGAAACAAATGCTTTACAAGGCAACTTGGACCCATCTTGAGGCCATTATGTTGAATGAAGGAAGCACATTTCAAATGTTACGCATTATACTGTTTCATTTATATTAAATTCTTTCTTTTTGTTGTATCAGGGAGCAAACTCAGGACCTGGCACTTGCCAGGAAGGTGCTTAAACCTCTGAGCTATATCCCCAGTATCCCTCACTCTAGTCCTATAACATTCTTCATATGGCAGAATTATAGAAATGAAAATTAAACTAGTTAATGGGGCTAAGCATGTTTGGAGATAAGTCCCTTGGCATGACTACAAAGTAGGAGGCCATGAGAGATCTTTATGATCATAGACTGGTTCTGCCTTTTGAGTGAGATAGTAGCTGCATGATGTGCACAGGGAATAAAAGTGACCCAAATGTGCACAAATACTGTATCACTATCAATTACCCAGTCTTGACACTACACTATTAATTATGTAAATGTAACCATTTGTGGGCAGTTGGGTGAAGGGATACATGCCAGCCTCATGTGATCTTGTAGTTACTTCAGTTTACAAAGTTAATTTAAGCCCCACCCCCAGGGCACGCTGAAATGGCAATTGAGACTGGGCAGGGTGGCACGTGCCAGTAATCCCAGCTCTCTGGAGGCTGTAAACAGGTGGATTACTACGAGTCCAATCTAGTAGTGAGGAGACCCTGAACACCCTGTAAATGACCTTTCCTTAAAATACCAAAAAAAAAAAAGTTAATTTACAAGAAAAAAGAAAAGGAGAAAATGGGTCAGGTTTGGCTGATGACGCATTCTTTCTTTTTTTTTTTTTTTAGTATAACATTCAATTTATTATTTTCCTCAGAGTTTTCTTCAGTCCATTCGGACCCAGCTCCTTACATAGGCTTTGCTGGAGGTCGTGGGGCAGCACCAGCAGGTTTAAATCGGGGTGGAGGTGTTCCGTCCTTGTGGGCTTCACAAGATCGATTTCTGACCACTTTGCTGTGAATGGCGCAACTGACACAGTAACGCAGCTTCACATACAGCTTGGGAAGCACATAACCGTCGAAGACACTCACTTCGGAAATGTCCCTGATGGTGGTGGTCTCTGCTATGTTCCGAATGACAAACTTCTTAATGGTCTTATCCTTGGGTACGCACCGGGCACCGTTCATGCAGCGAATAGGTTGCACATGACCGTGGCCCTTTTTGGCACGACTGTTGTTCCTTCTTTTTTTCATGATGACGCATTATTTCAACCACTGGAAAAAGAAAGAAATATGAAGTATAAATAACATGAAAAATTAGTATATAATATTTAGGAATATAAAAGTTTATAGGAAATGACCAGTAGGCCATACTTTAAAGTTGTTACAAGGTGTAAATAAGTCACTGAGAAATACAAGCAGTAAAAATATTATTTTTACTATTTAATAAATAATATTTACTATTAATATTTACTAATAATTTACTATTAGTAAATACTAATAATATTTACTATTAATTTACTATTTAAATGGTTGAAATAGCCCAGTAATTAAAACAAAATACCTATAATATTTTCCTATGATATCAAGAACAAGATTAATATTACCAATTAACAACATTGTAGATGAGTGAAAAAGAAACTGCACTGATGAACCAACTTTGAAGGGCAATTTGGTGGCTTCCATCAAAAATTTAAATAAGCATTTCCTTGGTGTACTATTCCATATCTCTTAAAACTACTCATACGCTTACACAGAACCACAAAGATCTTAAAAAACAAAACAACTTTATTTGACACCTAATTTATGAACTATTGAATTGGCCCATTTGAAATATGTAAGTCAATGATCTTGAGTAAATACATAGTCATCAACCATTACCAAAAATCCAATTTTATTTATTTATAAAAAGTTTTTCCAATTAATTAACTAATTAATTAATCGTTTGGTAAAGGGTCTCAATACACAGCTTGGACTCATAGTTTTCCTGCTGTCTCTGCCTCCCCAGCACTGGTACTACAGGTGTGTGCCACCACACCTGGTTTGGTGCCAGGGATCGAACCTGTGTCCTTGTGCTTGCCAGGAAGGTGCTTAAACAACTAAGGTATCTCCCCAGCCCAAAAATCTAGTTTTAGAACATTTTGTTTACCCCCAAAAGATTATTCACACCTGAACAAAGCCATTTCCTGTTTTCACTCTGAGCTCTAGGTAACTACCAATTTACTTTTGCCTATCCATTTGCATTTTAGTTTTAATTGGAATATAGTCAATAGTCAAGATCATAAATATTTCTTCTTCAATAATCCCTTAGCTCAAGGCCAGGCATGGGGGCACATGCCTGTAATCCCAGCACTTGGGAGGCTGAGACAGGAGGATCAGTGCCAGTCCCAGACCAGCCTGGGCTACAAAAGTGAGCTCAAGTCTTGCCTGAACTGCACAGTGAGACTCTGCCTCAAAAAAAAAAAAAAAAAAAAAAAAAAAAAAAATCCTTTAGCTCAAGCTATAGGCATCATCGTAAGTCATACTCAAATGTGGCTTAAAAGCTTTAAGACAAGAGCTTCAATAAGCAGAGACTGAAGGACATTAAAGGGCATGTAAGAGAAATTGGTATTAACCCATTTACATTTAATCTGTCTTTCTTCAGAATTTGATAAGCAAATCAATTGAACTCTGTCCCAGGGTAATGCCACGCTGCTGTTACACTTTTTCCCATCCATAGGGTGATTCAGAGTTGATCTGTGCATTTTCGAAGCAGGAGGCATTGGTACTTTGACAGAGTCCTATTACGGCGACAGCATTTCTATTATGCCGAGCGTCTAATGTACACCTAATGATTATATTATACACAGAAAGCTGTTATGCCCTGATTACCAACTGCTGTTTATAATCTTTTGAATGCATTTTTCTGGTGCTGGAAAAAAAAATAATAGGAAAAGTCACAAGCGGGAGAAAATGGAAAAGAACGTGATCCATAAACAATGGGGCTCACGTAGCACCATGTGGCTGCATCAAGCCTCCCGAGGTCTGCGAATCACTGACAAGTGTTAGGAGCATGATAAATGCCTCCGTCTAACAGCGATAAAGCAGATAGGAGCCTCTGATTTAACGCGAATATGAATGCCGGGGATCTGACCACACGGGATATCACACATCCTGCGCTGCTGTGGCTGAACAGGACTGTGCAGCTGCTACCCCCCAAGTGTAAGCCATCAGCCATCCTGGCCCAGCGGATCAGTTTTCCCTTGGGGGTGCTGCTGGCCTAAATGGTCAGAGCTATTTTCTATGTTGGTTCTGATCCTGATATTTAAGGCCATCAGGGCCAGGAAATAGAGTCACTGGGTGAAGATGTACCCATGGAGGGTCACATTTTGGAAAGCAAGTGAGGAGTAAGAAGAGGGGGGCTGGCTCCCCCAAAGGTTAAGTGTAGAATCCTTACATGGTCTTGCTAATGGGTCCATACCACTCGAAGGAATGTACCCAAAAAAGTTAACAGTTATCTACACACCAATGTTTATAGCAGTAAAATTTTCACATGACCCAAATGTCTATCAACTGGATAAATAAAATATGGCCTATGCACACAGCACACCACCATTCATTCTTGGGAAAGAAATACATACTAATACACAAATGAACCTTGCAAACATTATGCTAAGTGAAGGGAAATAAACACAAAAGGGCAGATATTGCATGATTCTTCTTATAAGAAGTACCTAAAATAGGTAATTCATAGGGGCAGGAATCAGAACTGTGGTTACCAGGGGCTGGAGGGAGGGATAGAAAGGGAACTGTTTCTGCTTGGCATGGTAGGAAAGTTCTGGAAATGCTTAGAGCACTGCATTTGGTCCACAGTAGTGGACCCTACTGTGAATATATTCCTTGCCACTGAATTACACACTTAACGTGGTTGAAATAGTAAACATTTTTTTGAATAAATGAACACCATAAAATTTTTATTAAGTAAGTGATATGGAAACTATTGCCCATGAACTAAATCCAATCTTCAGCTTCTTCACGCAATAGAAACGGAAAGCACAAGGAGAAAGATGACAGTTGATATGAGGATGAACAGCCGGAAGAGAGAGAGACGGGAGGTCAAGGCGGCATCGGAAGAAAGATAGCGTGCACCAAAAGGAAAGGCTGGTTCTCAGGTGGCCTATTGTCCATGTCGCTGTATCATACATGTGCTCCTCAGTTGGTCATTTAAGACCTCTGCCTAGTTTGGGAGTGCTTAATAATTGCGCTGAACTCATTCTAGAACATTGGTCTAAAATCTACTGAATGTCAAGCATCACCATACCTGTTTCCGGTTCTGGAGCCACATTTTGTTCTGCATCAATATAGAATTTAGATCACCAAAAGAACTTGTGGGCTTTACAGAAAATCCTGTTTCTTAGCTTGTACAGTTTCATTTCATACTATAGAAGCAGATTTAGTTTTTGACATTAGGTGCAGAATATTTCAAAAGGTGAAATGGTAAATTTTGGTAATATATTTTACCACAGTGAAAATAGGCAACAATGACTGGACCATAAAACATCAATATGAATGTTACATTTAAACAGCTTGATGACCGGTTGTCCTGTTGTAACCTTCTCTGAGTTCTTTCCAAAGACTCAAGGAAAGAATAGCCCTGGACACTTACAGTGCTACATGGGAGGGAGAAACTAGCTGCCTTAAAATTCTAAGTTAGGGCCAGGATCATAGATCAGTGACACAGACCCTGCTTGGCAAGTATGCCGTCTTGCATTCAATTCCTGGTACCTACAAAAATAAATAAATAAATAAATAAATAAATAAATAAATAAATAAATAAAATAACATAACATAACATAACATAAAATAAAATACAATAAAATTGTAGGTTATGGTGAATTTCTTTCTTCATTGCTTCAGTAAATAATTACTGAAGGTTTTCCACATTCCCGGCACTGATTTTTGAGATGTTAGTGACCAAAACAATAACGCTTAATAAAGCAACAGTGAAGGAAAGCTTCAAAGGACCAAGAAAAACTACTTGTGTTTTCTGCTGTGCTGGAGACTGAGCTCGGAATCTTACACATGCTCTGGAAGTGTTCTGTCACTAAGTAGCCTCAGAGACATAGTTTGAATTCATATTTTTGAGACAAAGTCTCACTGCGTTATCTAGGCTGGCCTTGAACTTGTGATCTTCCTGCTGTAGCCTCTCCAGTAGCTGGCATGCCAGGTATGTGCCAGCATGCCGGGACAAGAGCAATTCTGATAGAGATACATGTCATGAATAAAAGTAGAATAGAGTGGCAAAGAGTGGGACTGAGGGAGGGAAGGATGCTACTATTCAGAGCTGAGCCAGGGAGGACAGAAACCTGAACGGTCCGAAGAAGTGCACAGAGCTGAGAGCTAGAGGAGAGCATTTTGGCTGGAGACCGTATTCAGATGGAGGCGTGGTGGGGCAAGTTGGCTGGCCTTTTCAGTAACAGAAAGAAAGCTCTTGGGCGGGATCACTGTGAGAGCAAAAGGAGAGCCAGGAGGCAAGAAGGAGCCAGTAGTGTGTCCTGTGTCATGTTGGGGCGTGTGCCAAGGAAACACACCACAAGGATTCGAGCAGCATGGTGCCTTAGCCCGCTTTATCTTCTCGCTGTATAGCAGTCCACCCTCAACCAGTGACAATCATATAAGGCATTTATAGGACCTTAAATAAATATTCCATGACCAAGAGAACATGCCTACATGGTGAAACTCTGCTTCAAAGGCTTAACTGTGGTGGTATTCATTCAGGTGAGATGGAAGACAATGTGGGTCCACATGCATTTTTGGTGTTCCTACCTCTCTATAAATGTTAGCAAGGCAAAATATTTCACACTCTGGTTATTCCCCTCCTGCCTCAGACCCTTGAGTGCTGGGATTACAGATGTGCACCATCACACCCGGCTCAAGCTCTATGCCTTTGAATATTACATTTTATAATGATGATAACGACAATGCAAAAACACTGATTCTCAATTTTCTTTTTTTTTTTTTTTCACTCCAGGTAAGTATCTTATTGTTTAATTAATTAATTAATCAATTAATTAATTTTTTTGGTCTTTTTGAGACAGGGTCTCGCTATGCAGTTCAGGCTAGCCTTGAGGTCACTTTTGTAGCCCAGGCTGGTCTCGAACTCACACTGATCCTCCTGCCTCAGCCTCCCGAGTGCTGGGATTACAGGCGTGAGCCACCACGCCCGGCTTCTTATTGTTTAATTTAAAACAATCTATTTCAGAATAATATAAGGCAACTTATTCATTGTTAAATATACTTAGGTACTATAGAATAAAAGAGTGTTAAAAGCATTTAATTTTACTGCAAAAATCTCAGTATGTAACATGTAAGTGTGCAAAAAGGAGACAGAACGCAGTCTTATTTCACTTTATAATTCTTTCCCAAGACGTCCCTGCTGACGTCAAACCAACCAGTGCTCCAGAGGTTCACCTGGAGAAATGCTGCCTTGAACTCTTTCTTTCTCTTACCTGGTACAACCCTCCCCAAACCCGTGGAACACACAATCCAAGCCCTTTACTGCTTGATGAGTTGGATCCTAGGCTCTCTTGTTATAGCTGGGATTACTTCTATATTCTTCTTGTGTGTGTGTGTGCGTGCGTGTGTGTGTGTGTGCGTGCGTGCGTGTGTGTGTGTGTGTGTGTGTGTGTGTGTGAAAGTTTTGCTTCCTAGTAACTAGTTTTTAAACTTCACAAGTTAAATGTGACCCATTTGCTGGATTAGTCAATTGTCTTCATATTACTGGGCTTCCATTTCCTCCCTTCTAGAAGAATAAACTGAGCCTATTTTGTAGGATTAATCTGACCAAGGAAATTACCCGCATTTTCCTCTACACTGACTCATGAGGACCATAAACTTTTCAGGTCAGGAAAAAATAGTCTAAGTCATCACTGCCCAAGTTTGTCTGTGCTTCTGAGTCATCTGAAGGACTGCAAAATAAAAAAAGCTTCCTTGGCTCTAACCCTGGCAATCACTGAGTCACAAAAACACTCTGAAGTGGCTCTAATGTAACAGATTTCAAATATTCTCATGCAATTGTATTTTTATTGTCTTAAATTTACAAAAAGAGCTAATTCTAATAACAAAATAATTTGTACTTTTTTTTTCATTTGATACAGTTTTAAATGTTTTCTCAAATATCTCTAAAACCTCTGAGAGGGAGGTGGGACATACATTATAATTTCCACTTTGTAAATGACATCTGTAAGATGTCTGAGAGAAGGTGGCACTAAGAAAGTGACCTAGTCTCTTTAGGTCCTTGTACCCTTGACCTATAGTAAGAAAATGCCAATAGCATCAGCCTCCAAGGGCTTCTAGAGACTAAGTGAGAAAACATACTGAAAGGAGCCAGTTTAATAAGAATTCCATAAAGAGTAATTTTTACTACTATGTTCAATAAGTAGAAGGAGCAAGTTTATTGGAAGACTCTTGCAAATACATTATGCTGAATGCCACTGATTTTAATATTTGAACATAAATTTAGTCAAATGATCGCATTTGGTTTTCATTTAAAGGCTTAGTATGAATTTGCACAAATGACTACTTTTTGTTTAAACAGTAGGTGTATCGCTGGGCACAGCATGAAGATGGAGCTTGATGGGCCTTATGGAAGCCATTTGTCCTTTTTTAGAGCAGCTCTGCTGACGGCTGAGGGAGACGTGCACATGGTCATGAGGACCACTTACACAGTCACGGCTGTTTACATTGGGAGATGCTGGCTTTATCGACAAAACAGTAAATTCTCTGTAAAGAATAGAGTACAATACCTGGAAGGCAAATTGCTTACAGCGTGGGCAGTGCTGTGTGATCTGTTCTGAGGGAGAAAGATCCCATACAGAAAGAACAGCATAAATATGCTAAGTTTATACAATATGTGCTCTGTGATAAATATTCTAAGCATGTGCTTTAATAATTCTCTCATCAGAGCAGCCTTGTTACCCCCACCATCAGCAGATACTGATAATTAATCAACTGAAATGAATCTGTACAGAATAAACAAATCTGTTATACATGAATGGTGATTATGTCTCTTTCAGGTCTGAAGGCTTTCATAACTTATTCATGCCAATGTTACGAAGACTTCTCCCTGGGGAAACAAAAGTGTATTCTGGTAAGATCTCTTTTTGGACTATTTTTGGTTATTAGTGGTGTTTCAGCCACAGCCAGTGGAAGCAGAGAATGGTAAGAAGCCAGTGGAGGTTCTTCTGTCTCATCTCCAAGTGGAACAGAGTGGGCCTCTTGTTCTTGGACAAGTGTACACTTGTACTCTTCCTGATACAGCGGGGATGGCTTGCCCTGACTGCGCTCATGGAAGTAGACCCAAGGCATTCGGATGAAGGTGAAAAACTCTACTGAGAAGTCTCCACAGAGGCTAGTGTGCAGATTGTGAAGATAGATGCTAATACCTATGGTTGGAAAATGTGAGAAGAAAGTGGAATGTGCCAGATAGAAATAGGCTTCGAATTGGTCATGAAGAAATAAGTATCAGCACAATGACATAACTCAACAAGGTCTGCTCCACTACTTATTCTTCTAATGAAGGTAATTCCCAGAGCTGGGCATGCAAACATGAGTTTGCACATAGCTCAGTGACAGAGTACTTGCCTGGCACATATAAGACCCTATGTTTGACCCCCATTAATAGAGGAAAACAAAACAAACAAAAAAAAAATAGAGGAAAACAGATAATTCCCCACAAATTCTTTGCTTTAAAACAAAACAAAACAAAACAAAACAAAAAAAAACTATGGGCAGAGGCTTTGGTGACCATTGCTGTAAACTATTCAGTAAGAGTAACAAACAGCCTCAAAAGCTCTAGAACATAGGGCAGCCTGAAGACTGTACGTTGCACAAGATCCAGGTGCCTCAAGCACAGAGCTCCTCTCCCATATGTAGCTTACTACTAGTGAGGGTATGGCCTGGCCCTCTCTGTGTTGCTTTGCAGGAACTGGGTCCAGGGCCCAAGATGATAGTCTCCTAGTTAATGTTGCTATTGCTATGATCTTGTTGTAATTAGTGGATCTATATGTCTAGTCCAGAAGTCTCAGGTCTTCTGCCAACATACATAAATCTTGTTAGCTTGCAGGGTGGGTCAAATCCTAGACTTAAGCACATTTAGTATTTATTATGCATTAATTTAAGTTTTAATCTTCTTTAACCTGTGTTATGGTTTGTGTCTAGTTGTCCCCCGAAGCTTCATGCAGTTGTATGGTGTGGACTTCTAGAGTTTGAGACTAACCCATGATCCACTGGAATTATGGGTCTTAGTGCTGCTGGGATTATGGGTGTGAGTTCTTCCCCCAGCCTGGAGCAGAGAGCCTGAATGTAACATTTTTGTTTGTTTGTTTGTTTGTTTTTTGGCGGGACCGGGGTTCGAACTCATGACCTTGCACTTGCCAGACAGGCACTTGTGCCACGGAGCTATCTCTCCAGCCCCTAGCCTGAATGTAATGTGAGAGAGACGGGGAGGCAGATTTCCTCTTTGTGGCCATTGTTGCTGCTGCTCCTCCACTTTGCTTTCTGCTCTTTGTCACCATCTTGAATGGATGCTCTCAGCCAAGTATGGGCTGAAACCTCCAGTAGCTGTGACCTAAAGAAATCTTCCCTTCCTTGATTTTGGGTGTCGGGTATTTGTCCCAGCAATGAGAAAAGAGTAACTGAGACAACCTGGTGGTCACCTGACGTGAGTGGCTATTGTATTAGATAGTTTGGAAACACATCTCTCTCCACCACTTCTAGCCCATATACCCATAGCACGGGGCTTGTGCAAAAGTAAGTGCCGAGGTGTAACCTTGGGGGAGCTTCTACCTGGAGAGGGATGCACTTTGTACCTTGTCCCATGGTTTGTGGGCGATGGCTTGACAAACTATGAGCACAGATTACAGAACATCAAGTAATATGTGCGGCTCTGTTACATGAAGCCAGCATTGTCTATCAGGCCTGTGAATCCAGACAAGGGCACTAAGGGATCAAGGAAAGGTGTGCGGCTTATTAACTGACAGTTGGTATTTTAAGTCAAGGGCCATCAGCGTCCTTAATGTTGTGCTCGCCCACAGTGAATATCTTCCCATCCTACCCCGTGTCTGAAGTTGATTGACTGTTTAAGCAACTACAGGAAAAGAAATAGAACATTAGTACTGGGTTGAGCCTCTTCAAAATCAGTGTTACTGTTTTCATAGAAACTGAGTGCTACAGAGAAGTACTTTCCTCGCTGCTACATGGTAGAACTGCATGGACCTCAAATCCAGATCAGTCCGTTACATCAAGTGTCCAGTTGCTTTTGCCCATGTTGATAGAATTGATGAATCGGGTCATTTATTGATGGAACATCCCAGCGTCCCCTGAGAGGGGTAGGCCATTGTCTTTCCCATAGAGCCCAACTCTTGTTCTTCAGTGTTGTCTCCTGACACCAAAGCTAAGAAAACAAGTGACCCTAAGTAATTACTCTCTGTGATAAGTGTCAGCAAGCACAGGCTCTGTGGAGAAGAATGACAAGGAAGTTCTTTGCAAGAGAATTCAGGGAAGGTGAGAAAGTCAGTCTGGGTGAGAGGGGGAGGCTGGCAGCAAGTCAGGCCAGGACCAGAGGGAGTGTGGGAGCCTTGGCCCTCCCGAGGGGAGCTTGCTGTGTAGATGCACTGAAGGCCCCTGAAGATCAGGGAGGGAGCTGCTGGAAGGCTACCGCACGGACCGTCTAGGAAGAAAGATGCTCAGCTACAACTCACGTTTCCTGTCTCCTTTGGTCAGCATTGAGCTCCATTTTAACCACATATTTTGTGGTTTAAGTGTGGCAGTATGCACCTACAACGCCAGCAGCCAGGAGGTCCAAGCAGGCAGATGGCCAGTTTCAGAGCAGCAGAGATGACAGAGCGAGTCCCAGGTGTTACAACCTAAAGCGACCCTGCTCGGCCAACAGCCGAAGTCCTTGGAGGCTGCCTGTGCCCCTGGGCATTGAGCGCTGGATCCCTAATGGACTCGGCATCCGCAGCAGGAGGTCAGCTAAATCACTGCCAAGCCTGGTAGCCCTGAGGCTGGCACAGTAAATTGAATCTGCCTGACAAGATCAGATGGGAAGCGTCTGATCCAGTATCTTCAAATTGTAAAACTAGAGCTGACGCCAACAGGCTGCTCTTAAGTGCTCCAGTGTTTTCATGTTCTCTACCTAATCTGGGCTTAAATTTCTAGGTTCCTCAGTAGGACAGGGGCTCGCAGTAGCTCAGCAGTAGATCCTGTGATGGAGCACGCAAGGCCCCAGGTTCAAGTCCCACACACCCCACTCAAATTTCCATTCCTTCCAGATTGACCTGCCTGCTTTGTCCTGGCTGCCTTGTTTCCTTGCTGTTGAAAGGGCCTATGGTAGCAACATCCTGGGCATGAGAGGTGTTTATTTGTGTGACAGAATGATGGACACTTGATCTCAGGTGAATCTCAGAACAGCTAGTCTGACACTGACACTTTCTAGCGTGTTGTGGGGTTACTCTTAATATTAATTTTATAGTATATTTCCGTACCAAATGATTTGCATTCTTTCAATTTAATATTTATGGCAACCTTGCAAAATGTGAATTTGTTTTCTGTTTTACAAATAAGATTTATCACTTGCCCTTAATTTTTGTCACTCTCTGCCATGTTCTAAACCACCCTACTTACTGATTCCTCAAATACCTCTAAGCCCACTTGTTGAGGAGACAGATTAGAGGCTCTCTTGTTTTCACGGGATTGGCTACCTTGAAACTAAGTTCTCCTTTGCAAACTAAACAAAAGCTCATTCTGGTAGTAGACTGTTTTACTGGGCACCTAATTATGGAACTACTATACAATCCTTCACAAAGAGTTCAAGGAATTCTTTTGCCTTTCAGATACGAGCTTGGTAAGTACACTGGGATGGCCTCAGACCTTTGGAGATCCTCCTGCCTCAGCCTCTTGAGTGATGGGAGTACAGGCGGTCACTAGCATGCCTGGCTCATTTCAGAAGTTCTCGCAAAAGAGTGCTATACTTAGATGAAATGCTCCACGTTGCAGGAGGGCAGCAGCTGAACGCTCCCTGTGTATATCCCTGGTCCACTGGCCATGCACTTTCATGCTGTTGGGTAGTGGGCTGCTGAGGCACTCCAATGAGCTTTTATGAACTTCTGAGCACCCTGATGGACCACGGTCAGCCAAGCTGAATTTCTCTGTTTGATTGGCACTGTTGAGCCCAAAGGACTATGCACAGCTTCACAGAAACAGGATCGATGCAAAACCGAGGTGCTTGCACCATTTTTAACCCCCAATACTTCAGAAGATGACTGCCTGTGGATAGGGTCTTTAAAGTGGTAATCAAAACTGGGTACGGTGGTGCGTGCCTGTCATCCCAGCGCTTGGGAGGCTGGACACAGGCGAATCACTACCAATCTAATAGTGTGACCGTGAACACCCTGGAGACCCTTCCCTAAAAATAAATAAATAAATAAATAAATAAATAAATAAATAAGTAGGTAATCAGCTTAAAATGAAGTCATTAGGGTGGACCCTAGTCCCATGTGACTAGTGTCACATTCTAAAAAGAACAGGACACAAACACAGAGGGAAGAAACCAGAAGACGGTTCTCTAGAAGCCAAGGAGATTGGCCTCACATGGAACTGACCCTGCCAAGGACTTGATTTCAGAATTCTGAGAAAATAAATGACTGCTTTCAAGCGGTCCAATAGCTCCTGCTTTGCTATGACAGCTCTCCCTAACTCACCTAGTGATCAATTGAACTCAATATTTGGAGGTTACTCTGAAATACCTGGTTGATTCCCAGTGTAACTCCAAGAGTCCTTAAATACAGATGAGAGAGGTGGGAGACTGGAGCAATGCTACCCAGAAATGGCACTGTCTGTGTCCAGCTGTAAAGGAGGAGGAGAACAGTCACAAGCAAAGCACTATGGGTAGAAAGCCCAAGGAGAATGGAGTCTCTCCTAGTGCTTCCACAAAGGCAACGTTGGGCTCTGCTCTCAGGAGCTAGCAGTTTAAGGCTTCACTCACAGGGGTTTGTTTTTCATAGCACCTTCCCAAGGTGTCTTATTTTGCCCACTCCTGACTCATTTCCTGCCTCCCCTTCCTTCCTTCTTCACTCTAAAAATGTTGATGCAGCTTTCTCATTTCCCCTACTAAGAAGCAAGGCTATATTCATTTCCGACCTATCTTTAGCCAGCTCTTGGGAAGGCTGGTCATAATGCAGTGTGACATTTCTTAGAACTGTGAAACCAAGTGACTGCAAGCCGAGTGTTTCTGTGTCCCTGAATGGCTCGGCCTCAGTGGTAGAACCAGAACTTGGGAACTGTTCACTTCCACGGTGCTCCCTTTACTCATGGTGCCACAGTCTTTAGCAGGACTGTCCTTACCTTTGCAAATTGCAGTCCACATAAAGAACTATTCACAGTTGACGGTAACCTGCCTAGGATTTGCTGCAGATGATTTTCTGTGCAAGCATTCTGGCTGGATACCCCGTTTTTAGCAATCTAATCAGTGGCAAAGGTGTCTTTTGTTTGCTTGTATTTTACATAATGCGGCTTAAGAAAAATCAGACAGTTTAGGAACGTGAGTAAAGGGCATCTATCCACAAAACAAGGGTGCTTTGGCAAAACAGGAAAATCAGAGCTGGACAAGACACTCCCTCTGTGAACTTCTGGGGCTTGGGCTCACGCTCACGCTGTGTACCTTGTTAGTTCATGTGCTATCCTCATGATCCGAGTTGGCTGCTTTCCCAGCCAGCAAGGTTGGCAAAATGTGCTACAGAACACAGGGCTGGCCTAGCGAGACACTACCCACCAGATGGTTCCACCAGCAGAAATTCATTCTTTCACGTTTCTGATGACTACATGTCTCCCACCAATAAACTGTGAAGACCATGATTCCTGTAGGTCTCTGGGTAGAGTCTTTGCTTCTTGTTACCTCCCTGCTGGTGTCTCCTGATCCCAGATGCTCCTAGTTTGCAGTTGTGTTGCTTTAAAATCTACTTGTGTTGAGAACGAGTGCTCACTCAGTGGTGTGAGGTGTGACTGCCTCTTAGAAGAGCACCATTCACAGTAGGCCGAGTTCCCACCCTAGTCTAGTACAACTACATTTTATTTAGTTACATCTTTAATTTCCCAATAGAGACTTAGCCTGAAGCCCTGGGAATTGGAATCTTAGGGGGGACACAGTTTAAGCCATAAAGCTTTTTCCATCAAGATCTAGTGTCAGCTTTTGTAAGGTAGGGCCAGAGAGAGGACAGGTATGAGAAAAGTCAGTTACATTTACATCAGGAGGGCACGTCAGCCTATCAGCATAGAATAATGTGACAAAAAGCACAGTGACAGGTGCTCTGCCAGCTCATGCTTTATCTTCTCAGATGATGTTTTTCATCGTTTTATTAGATACAGCTGAAGTGGAAGCCTGGCAGTACCTTTTACTTTCTTACTTTGAGGCTGGTGATAGACTGATTTCTTATAGACTGTATTCCAGGGAATTGTAGAATGAAGATGAAACCTTGAGTATGATTCTAAATGTAAACTGAAATACATTTCTACAATACACATCCATAGTGTGAGAGATTGAATAATAGTCCCACCAAAAGACAGCCCCATGGTAATCCTAACTTCTAGCGCCTGTGAATCTTAGTTTAAATGACAGAGATTTTGATGATGGTATTATGGATCTGGAGGTGAAGAAATTATCTGGATGGACCACCAAAGCCATCAAAGGTGTCCTTAAAAAAGAAGCAGAGGCTCTATAGAAAAGAGGTCACATGAGAAAACGAAAGACGAGGACAGAAGAGGCTTGAAGCTGGAGGAGGAGCAGTGATCCCTGGGAAAAGGCAGGGACACACTGTCCCGAGAGCCTCTGGAGGGAGCACAAGGCTGGTGTCACCTTAAGCTTTTGTTCCTTAAGATTCACTTCACACTGTAATCCCAGCACTTGGGAGGCTGAGGCAGGAGGATTGGTGCAAGTTCGAGACCAGCCTGGACTACAAAAGTGAGCTCAAGGCCAGCCTCAACTGCATAGCGAGACCCTGTCTCAAAAAGACAAAAAAAAAAAAAAAAAAAAAAAAAAAAAAAAAAAAAAAAAAAAAAAAAAAAAAAAAAAGATTCACTTCACATTTCTGGTCTCCTGGCAGTAAGACAATACATTTCCGTTATTTTTATTATCAGAGTATAGTAATTTAGTACGACAGCCATAGGAAACTTCCAAAATTTTAAGAAAAAAAAAATGGAATCTTTAGTCTTTTTCTATTAAAAAAAATAAAAGGCAGTGGACATTATTTATCCGTGTGTGTGTGTGTACACACGCATGTGATGGGAATTGAGGCTGTGTCCATGAGTATGGCGCTCCCACTGGATATCCACAGCACAGAATGGAAACTGACTGATGTTACAGCATGGAAAAGCTTGAGGACATTACACTCAGTGAAACAAGCTGGCTATAAAAAGACAAACACCGTATGATTTCAAAATAGTCCAATTTATAGGTAGAGGTAGAAAGTGGAATGGTGGTTGTTACAGGATGGGAAGAAGGAAGAATGTGATTGTTTAATGGGTGCAGATTTTTAGTTGTTTTAAGATGTGAAGAGTTCTGAAGACGGGCAGTGCAGCCATGTGAAGGTATTTAACATTTCTGCACATCTACTTAGAAATGGTTCAGAGGCTGTCAAGTCATATACTTTACCAAGTTTTGAAAAGATCGAAGGTTTAACCTACAGAAGGAGAACTTCAGTGATGTGCTGAGGAGAAACGTACAGCCCATGAGGAGATGGTGCTACGTGAAGTCGTATTTCTCTGCACCTTCAACCTCAATTCTTTCATACTGAGCTGCCCTGCTCCAGCAGCGGTAGTGTCCTGACATACTTATCAGTTCCTGTGTTTGCTCCTGTCTTACTTTTTGCACTCTTTCCTGGTCTTTCTCCTCAGCTTACAAACATGTACAAGTCTGCTCAGCTTTGTTGGACCGTGGGACTTTGCTAAGTACTGGCTCTTTTTGTGAAATGCTTCTTCTACATAATTTGTATCTTACATATTTTCCTAACAGTTACACAACACACACATCCTCCAAAAAACTTCTCTTGGATGATTATTTTATTACTGAAAATACAACCATATCCATGTCTGATAGATGATATCTCACCCTCCCTCTCCAGTCCCATGTATGATCAGTCCCTACAGTCAATTAGTTTTGTTTTATATACTGTATCACTTCGTTCTATCCCTTTGCTAGTCTGTCCTGTCTGGTAGTTTGGTCATGATTCATCTCCCACTCTATAGTAAGCTGGCTGTCTTAGCTCGTTTTTTGATGCTGCAACAAAATACTTGAGACCAGGTACCTAATCAGGATCAGGCATTAATTTACTAAAGCGCTGAATTTCTTTATTTACCAGGTGTGACGGCTGATAAGATCAGGGAGTTAGCAAAGGAGGTCCTACTGTCTGTTTTCACAATGGCTCCTCTGGAGGTACGGTTTCCAGAGAGAACTGTACGAACTCAAATAGCAGAAGGGCAAAAGACCGCTCATTTCTGCAAGCCCTTTTTACAGGTGCATTTTTACTAGTGCATTCCTTAGGGCAGAGCCCACAGGATCTGAACATGTCCCCAAGGGTCCCATCTCCAACACTGTTGCAGTGTTGACTTAAGTTTCCAATCTATGAGTTTTGGGGCCACATTCAGACCACGGCAGACAGAGAACCCTTTGTATTGGAAACCAAGCCCTGCTGCTTCCGGTGTGGCTGTAAAGCCCTTCACCTAGGAACCACCCTGCAGCCTGGTACCAAGACCTTTTGTGACAGGGCCACTGTTGGCCTTCTGCCAGTCCTATAGCTCAGGTTACCTTTCCTGACCCATAATTTAAGTTCTCCTGCAATTCCTGGGCCTGTCTGCCCCCTCTTCTCTGCATAGAACGCTCTTGCAGTCGGCTCCCCAAACTGGCACAGCCACTTCCTGAGTCTAGCTCAGGCACGTTCTCCAAGAAGCTGGGGCTTCTCAGTGTGTCAGGAACAGGGCACTGCCTGCATAACTTCCACAGAGGAAGTTAGCATCTAGGCGTCTTGTCACTAGCCCTCGGGCTCTCTAAGGCCCATACCAACTGGCGATTCTGTGCCAGAACTAAAGCCGTGCCTGGCACACAGCGGACTCTCCTTACTAGCCAGGGCTGGCCTCGAACTCCGGAGCTGGGCTTGCAGGTGTGCACCCGCCCACCTGGCCGGATCTGTAGCAACGCGTGCCATTTCCTCTTCCATCCGTCCGCGTCTGTGAATGGAGGGCTCTTCTGGATGCACTTGGCGGCAGGGCGACGCAGCGTGCGGCCCGGCTCCCATCCCCTGCCCTGTCCCCAGGTGACCGCGCACCGTGCCAGGGCCGCGCCGCAGCTCCAGCCCCGGGCTGGTGGGCACCAGCTGCGCTCACGCACGCCCCCGCCGGGCCCAGCCAATGGGCAGGCGGCGCCGCGCGGCCCGCGCCGGCGGGAGGGTGTGGGAAGGCCGCGGCGCGCACGCCGGCCCGAGTCGCCGCCCCGCCCCGTCCCGCCCCGGGGAGCGCGCGCCGGCCGAGCGCAGGCAGCAGGACCCGGGCCGAGCCGCGCGCAGCATGGCGGCCGCCAAGGTAAGCGGGGCCGGGGCGCCCGGCGCGGGCCGTGGGAGCGGGGCCCGGGACGCCCGCCACTGCTGCTGCAGGCGGGCGGGAGGCGGCGCGGGCGGCGTCCCGGCTCCTCAGGCCCGGCTCCCGGGCGCTCCCCGCAGGCCGCGCGGCCCGCCGAGCCGCAGCCCGGAGCGTCCCGGGGCTCCGCCCTCCCGCGCTGGGAAGTCGCCTGGTGCCCGGCGCTGCGGGGAATGGGGCTGCAAGCGCGCCCCGCCGAGCCTTCCCTGTCCCCTTCCCCTTGCAAGTCCCCTTCCCGTGTCCCCTTTCTCTTCCAAGTCCCCTTCCGTCCTTCCTTCCCTCTGCCCATCTGACAACACTGAGAAGCCAAGCGTGGAGCTTTGCGAGGCTTCTGCTTGGGAAAAGACGAACGTCCTGACCCGGGGCCTGTCACTCTGGTGAAGAACCCCGTAATGTGAATCATTCACTCGCCCGGCACAGGCACAGGGGCACTCCTGCGGCCTGACCTTTCCCTCTTGCACCGCTGCTTGAAACCTGAACACCATTTCACTGTTTGGACTGCATTCCAACTTTTCTGGCTGGATACCATAGTTAGGCCCAATCACTTGAATCAGTGGAATTTATTGCTTTTAATTTGAAGTTCACGAAGACAACCCTTTAATCAAGACTATACAACTTCTTAGCTCATTCTCAGTGCAGTGAACTTAAATATACCCACATTTCAAACATTTGTCCTTAATCAAAACTCTGCGATAACCCTCAAGAGGAAAACATGGCCAACACATCATACTCCTATTTATTCAAGCAAACTAATCACATTTGCAATGGAAATTGTAAGCAGACAAATAGATTTAAGTGCTGTTTTGTAGCTCACCTCTCCAGGATCCCCAAATCTGTAGGCTTCCTCAGGTTCCCAGGCTGCATGGTCTGAGGTGGGCTCTGAGTGTCATTCTTAGGAGTGTGTGCTGGGTGTCTCAGAGCATATGTGTATGTGCACATAGATGACAGGTATATATTCAATTTCAAAGTTGTGTTTCAAGCCCAATACCCCTTGACACTTTCTTTGCATTACATTTCATGTAGCTAGAGTGCAAAGCTTGGTATTCATTAGTTCCCTATAGTAGGTAGGAATAGATACCCATTTTGATTGTCATTGTTATGTGAACAGATGAATTAATTAGTTTTATTGTATCTAGAAATAAGATATTTAGGAAATGAACTTGCGTGTGCTTAGACATGGAGCAGAACACTTAAATAATTTAAAGTAAAAGAAGTTCAAAGGCAGCAGGTAATTTTTTGTTTTCCCAAGTTGATCAGGCTGGTCTTGAACTTGGCATCTCTGCCTCGGGCTTCCAAGTAGTTAGAAGGGTAGGTGTGTATTACTGGACTGCTCTGTTATACTTGTGTTATTTTTCCAGCTCTGGGGATTGAACCCAGAGTCTTCACACTAAGCCACATCTGCTGCCCTTTTTAAAATTTTGAGACAGGGTCTTGCTGAGTCTCTTAAGTTACCCAGCACAGCTGAAACTTAGGGTCCTTCTTTCTCACCTTCCAGAATGCTGAGATTATAGACATGTACCACCACATCCAACTTTGTTTTACCTTTGTTAAAATTTCACATTGTATTAAGGGTGTTTGATTTATTTTTTTATTTTTTTTGCCAAGGGATGAGAGTCTGGACAAAGGACCCTGTGTTTTTATTGTGATACTTCTTTCCAGAATTTCTGATGGCTTACATCCAATGTACAGATACCTATAATCCGACAAGACATATCAGAATGAAATCAGAAAGTAGATAAGAATAGCAGCACAAAGCCAGTAAAGTGAAGCCAGGACTAAGGTTAGTGGAAAGTCAGCAAGTGCCTGCTAGGACTGTGTTTGTTAGCGGCCAAAATGAAGAATGACCCTAGGTTAGGTCCCCCCCCCCGGGGGGGGGGCAATTTCCTTGTCCTGCTGCTGTCTTGTGTCCTTCTGTATGCTGTGGATAAACTGCACTGGAAGCTGCCTGGAGCCACCAATGTATCCCTGTGTCCTGCACAGCTGTTTTATTGTTTCTTTTTGTAGCTTCAGAACAGTGTTGCAAATGAAACCTTAAAAGGTCTTAAAAGAGGCTGTGCTGGCCTCAGTCTGAGAAGGACTGTCCCCAGCTGGGTGTGGTGGCACTTGTCTATGATCCTGGCACTTGGGAGGCTGAGGCAGGAGGACCCTGAGTTTTAAGCCAGCTTAAGTTATATAAACTCCTGCGCGCGCGCGCGCGCGCGCTCTCTCTCTCTCTCTCTCTCTCTCTCTCTCTCTCTCTCTCTCTCTCTCTCTCTCTCTCTCTCTCTCCCCTTTCCTGAATTGCTTTTAGCTCAGGGATTCATCATCTCTGGGCATGTAGTTAATTCTGTACCATGAGCTGAACACAGAGCTGTAGATCTAAAAAAAAAAATGTTATGTGCTTTGTTTGAAAAGTTGAGCGTGAGTAGGAGAGGTGTCCACCTCAGTTCAGTGTAGGAAATTGGGTGGGGAACTTGGGGACTCAACAACTATAGGAAAATTCTGTGGTAAAGTGTTCTGAGCAGACTTGGTGGTAGCCACAACCAGTCATCTGCTGGTACTATGTCTCCTCTGCATTTTCTTGGTCACTGTGCTGATTCAAATGCAACTAATCATTCATTTCCTTTAAATAGTTTAGATACTGAGATTGAGAATCTGATCTTTGGTCTGCTTTTTGCTTTGCTTTCTACTACCAAGGTTACTGTTTAATAGTGGAAGAGATACAGTACCCTATCTGTTGTTTTATTTTTTTTTTTTAATGTAGTAACATTTATCTGAAAGTCAGTGTTTTTGAGCTTAGTTCAGAAAGCTCTCATTCTCTTGTGGAGGAGTGATTCTTCTGTTTCTTTGTTACATCTGCTTGTCCTGTTTATGCCATTTTGAGGTATTTGTGAAATGGTCTTGCTTGCTTCAAAATGGAAATGAGCTTTTTAAAGCTACATTTTACTGAGCTCCACCAAAAAAAAAAAAAAAGCAGCTAAAAATCCCCATGGATGAACCACTTATTAGTCCAGTTATTTAACAGAGTGATCAAAAATTGCCATTAATTTTTATAAGTTAATGTAACAGGAAATATATAAGCAATGGTTTTATCACATTTAATACAGTAATTGACTGGTTGACTGGTTGGGCTTGGGCGATAGCTCAGTTCCTACTGAGGAGATACACAGTTCCTGCCTGGCAGGTATGAGGTCCTGAGTTGGAATCATGACACCAGAAAAAAAAAAGAAAGAAGAAAGAAAGAAAGAAAGAAAGAAAGAAAGAAAGAGAGAAAGAAAAGAGCTCACTGGTTGAAATGTCAGCTGCCCAAGCAGTGCTCACTGAGGATAGTCAGTATGTGAACAAGTGCGCTACCTATATAACTCTTCTGGTAAAGTGGGTATGAGTGATTAAAATGTGGTAATTTCCTCTGGACCCTTTTTAGTATACATTCCCTCTTGTTGGTTAAGTTTATACACTGAGAATAATAAAATTAAATTGCATAAAACTGTTGAAAGCCAGGGACTGGTCCCTTGAGTTCAGGAATGAGAGAGGTAAAGTTGGAAATGGATGAGTGATTTGGGTGAGATTAGGCTAGAACTAGAAAAACAAGTTTTAGCAAATTAATGAAAACCTGGCCTGACAAATATACTTACCATTGATTTTCCACTCCAAGATGAGTTATGGCTGTCCTCATTGATTCATTTGGAATTGTCCTTTATTTCTAGTGCTCCAAACAGGGCTAGGCTGAAGATACTGAAGTGAATTGGGACTTTGAGCCTTTAAGAGAACCAACACCTTACCAGGGACTGAGTTCTCTGATGGAAATACATTAGTACAAGGGCTCTGGGAGCCATAAGCAGTGGCCTGTCTGGGCCTGTGGGTCTAGGAAGGGCTTCTCTGAAGTGTTAGCATCAGCAGAAGAATGACTGGGGAGTTTCAAAAGGATCCCCCCTCCCTTGCTAGTGGTGCACATGTAAACGAGTACGATCATTATGGCAATTAGAATGGAGATTTCTCAAAAAACTAAGAATAGAAATTCCAGTTGACCCAGTTATTCCCTTTCTGGGCATCTTTCCAAAAAAAATTGAAGACATCATATCACAATGTTGCAAGCACACGTTTATAGCACCACAGTCCATAATAGCTGAGTCTTGGAATCAGCGTGTATGGCCATCAGCAAATGACTAGGTAAAGCAAAAGTGGCATCTGTACTTAATGGGATGCTCTCAGCTATACAGAGGGATACATTTGAGTCATCCAGGAAAATGATGGAACTTGAAAACATAATGTTAAGTGAAATAAATTAGACACATAAGCTTCAGTACCATATGGTTTCTTTCATGTGAGAAGCCCAAAGCATACATGGAGTGTAGACAAAAATGGAAACTAGGTGGGGGCAACCAAAGGACATATCTTTGGCAAATGAGAAGGGAGCAGTAAGTGGGGGGTGGGGTAGAAGGCAGAGCGGAAAGAACTGGGCTGTGTTGTGCACCTATACCAGCTACCTACCACGAATGGAATCTTCCTATGTGGGAGCGGGGAGGGAAGAAAGGGGACTAAGATGGGTTGAATACATGTAAGTCTTCGCTAGGGTGATCATAAACATTATATGCTGCAAATGTGTGCTTATAAAATAAAATCTAAAAGAAATTTAAAACAGGATGAATTGGCAAAAGGAAAGATCCAACAGAGTGATCAGAAACACGATTCACATGGCAGAGAAATGACAGAATGGCTGCAGTTAGGACATGGTAATGCAGGTGAAAATATAATTCCCAGTATGCTCCATGTCACATGTGCTGAGTTTGTGTTCTCCAAAACTGAAGAATGAATTCTGAGGAGCAACAGATATTAAGCATAGGAAAAATTTATTGAGCAAGAGAGAGAGAGAGAGAGATCTCCTAAAAGACTGGAGGGTTCCAGGAAGTGGGTTGCCCCTGAGGCTACTTCTCTGAGAATGTTTTATAGAACCAAAATCCTGAGGTGGGTGCAAAAATCACAATGTGAGTACCATGTGAGTCAAACTGTATTTACTCAAAAAGATTACAAGTACAGGCACTTAGCTAATATTGATCCAGTAGGGAAACAGGTCACGAAGCAATGTTAGATAGAAGGAACTAGGGCATTTGGGGGCAGAGGTGGGTCCAGAGATTCTAGTCACTCCCCTGAGTGACTAATGTCTGGCTGGACCTCACTGGACCAGGTGATCCCAGCTAGTGTGCAATTCCAAGTCACTGCTCTTCTCCTGTGGAGGCCTGTATAGACCTGGTGATTGCATCTTTATCATGAGGCCTGGTCTTTGACAAATGGGTCTCCAGCCACAGTTCTTTTTTTCCCCCTGTATTTAAGACAGAGTCTACAGGGTCTTACTATGTAGATGAGACTCGGAAGTGATCCACCTGTTTTCAGCCTCCTAAGTGCTGAAATTATAGGTGAGGGCCACGACACCCAGTCTCAACATCCCTGCCAGGGATTGAACCCCTGTGCTGCTCTCTGCCTAAGCAGGTGTGTTAGTCTGCTGAGTTCTCTGGCCAGCCCTCCAGCCATAGTTCTGATGTCCTAGTTTTTCTGCTGACTTCCATGAGAGCCCAGTCCCTCTCTTGACTGTATATTAATTTCTATCTAAGTTTGTTGACTATAATATTTTTAGGTCATAAAAAAATAGCAGTTCACACTTGTGGAGTGTTTAGGAGATACCAAGTTCCAGTTAACTCATTCCATGCCTCTGATGGCTTCCTGAGTTCCACACTATCATCCCTGCTCTGTAGATGAGCCTTGAGACACCAAAAGGTGACATTCGGGGCCCGAGCTAATTAGATGCTGGAGCTCGGAAGCAAGTCCTGTCGTTTGGGCTCCAGAGAGAGTGCTTTGCTTGTGTGTCGTCTGCAGCATAGTGCACAGTATTGGGTGTGGGGGTGGCCCAAGAGAGTGGTTGGCAGTTTCCATGTAAATGAAATGTATTACTGTTGTAAATCAGAGATCTTCCCAAGCGTTGTACACATCAATTCATGCTACCAAGAGGCAGGTGCTTTGTGTTTTTGACCTTATGTGTGAGAAGCTGAACAGAGGTTTGGTTAATTCCACATTTTTTTTTTTTTTTTTTCCTGTATTTAGGACAGGGTTTACAGGGTCTCACTGCGTATATCAGACTCGTAGTGATCTGCACGTTAGCAGCCTCTCAAGTGCTGGAATTACAGGTGCGGGCCACCATGCCCAGTCTCAATTGCCGTCTCAGCGCACCTGCCAGGGATCGCACCCTGCTGTTGTTCTCTGCCTAAGCAGGTGCATTATGTTGACTGAACAGGGATTTGGTCAATTCCATTATAAAGGGACACATAGGAGAATTCATAGGCTGTTGATTATGGGCCTGCATATTTCCAGATTGTACCAGTCCAGTAATTTTTATATAGGAACACCTTTGTCACTCAGTAGAGGCTTCATGAAGTGTTTTTATGTTAATATGTTTTTCTATATCTTAAATCCCAACAGGGCAGTAATTGTTATATGCCTGTTCAAAAACAAAACAAAACAAACAAACAAACAAAAAAACACCCTGCTTTATGGATACAATTCGTGTATTATACTACTTAAGAGTATAATGTATTTTTATTTGGTGTATTCACAGAATTGTAGAGCTGTTGCCTCTGTTATGTATATCTTTTTGAAAATTTTAATCCGGTGTCTTATTATGTAAGGCTTAGGCTATATGTTTAACTTGCATGGTTTTCACATATCTTACCCAGAATGAAGCCCTCCTCTGAGATTCGTTATAAGAAACAAAAAGGCTTGAGGCGATAAGAATGTTGTTCCTGTGGCAGGCTTTCTCTCCCTTACAGTGAAACAGTAAAAGTAAAGGAAGGCTCTTGTAGGCGTTTGATGATGTTATAATGAACCAGTTCTTTTTCAGGGAGTGGTTAGAACTAAAAGAAAGTCCAACTTGTTTTTATAGTACCATGATGCAGTATCGAAGACAGCAAGCTTCCACGGTCCGTTTAATGTTCATTAATGTTGGGCTCGTAGGGTTTAAGAAACTCCAAGTTGTTAGAGCTGGATGAGCCTGGGAGTTTATGTAACATGATATTTTATTTTCCCTTCCCCCAGTCCTGTTAATGTCCTTTTACATGGGAAGAAATGGACTCCCAATAAAGTTTGTTGCTGGTCGCAGGACCTCATGTTGGACCCAATGAACTGTTAAGTTCTGCCTCTCATCTCCCGGAACCTAGAATCCTGACTAGTAGCTGATTTGATTTGTAGAGTGATGTTCCAGTTTGTCAGCTGGCAGTGTATAACAGAGTATTTGTACTCTACTCACCTGTTCCGTTGGAAGTTTGCCATGTAATCTCATGAGTGCAGGACCGGTTGGATTATTCCTTTTGACTTCCACTGCTTACATAGTTGCACAGAACTGAAGTTCTTAGCCATGCAATCTAAATAAACCACTTTTTAGAATGACTTATTAGCTGGTAGGGTTGTCTTGATGTCTACAAGTCAGGCCTTGCATATGTTACTCATGAGCATTATTCACTTGATAGAGTCAGATATTTCATGTGCACTTACTGTTTATGGTAAGGTCTTTTGTACAAGACTTGGGCAGTACAGTGTGTCAGCAGATTATGTAAGGAAGCCTGACTTGAGCCGGCTGTCGGAGCCCCAGGAGCATGCTTAGTAGCTCTTCAGACTTGACATGATGTGATGTGTGGGCATTGTGCTTGCGCCTGCTCACAGCTGTAGGCGGATCCACAGAGGGCCCAGCTGCATGGTGAGCTCTGTGCCACTTTTGCATGTGGGAAGAGGCCGTGGGGACTTTTTTCTCTCCTGATTCCCCAGCTCCATTTGATGAAAAATGCGTGGATTAGAAAATAAGAGATCCTGGGTCAGAGCCCTCTGCTACCACTTGTGTTGAGAATTTGGGCAGCCACTAACTTCTCTGGGGACTCAGATATCTGGGTACCAGATGGCCGAGTGGACCATCTGTGGCATCTGTGTTGATCACATGACTCGTGCCATGTGAGAGCGTTTTGAGAGTCATGAAGTGCAAAATGGTTGTCAAAATAGGTATGTTGGAAAAAAAAAAATAGGTGTGTTGGGACCTGTGGGATAATTCCACATAACTTCTAATGAGGGCACATAGGTATTGGACCTACCTGAAGGAAAAATGATATGCTTTGCTGAAACTCCTACACTACTGGGCTATCAGTGTGGCTGCTGCAGTAGTCACGTTCTCCTGGGCTCACCAGGAGCCTTGTCATTGGGACTTTTCTGCAGTGTTGTAGTGTGTAGCGGTGTTGGCTTCACTTGGGAGCTTATTAGGAATGCAGTGTTCTAGGCCTGGTATATCAGTATCTGCATTTTAACTGGATTCCCAGGAAGTCATCTGCACATTAAAGTTTAGATAGAATTGATTTGGAACCCTTGTTACCATGTAACTAAATGTAGCTGCCCCTTGAATATAAGGGTGCATCATCTTTTAGATTCACTGTAAATTCTTTTTGTTGACAGAAATAAATATGTATCAGAAAAGTTCTACACAGCTGTTAGGCTTCTTAAGGGTGCTTTGATTACAGATGGGGGCCAAGGTCCTATTTTATAGCATGTTTTTGAATAAGGAAATTATATAAGGATGATGTATAATCCTAATGTTTTTTTTATTTGTTTACTCCTCACCTATACTTAAAACTGAAAATGAACCATGCTTGCATGCTCTTTTGCTGTCGTCTTCTAAGAGCCAGCTGCCACCCCAGTACTAATGTGGGGGCCTCCTCCATTTTGGCCCCTTGCAGCCATGCGCCTACCTTTCCTTGGAACTCAGGCCACCGCTTTGGTGATGAACCGTGTCATGGTTGACCTGTTCCCTCTCACCGTCTGTTTTGTTTTCTCCTGTGTGGGCTTTTTCTTCTGCATCTCCTGGATGCAGTGCTCATATCGCCCAAAGCTCTGTCCTTCTTCCCCGTCAAGTGCCCGTGGCAGCCACTGCCTTCCCTGTGGTGATGGTGGGGGTCACTCCTCAGCAGGGGCAGCTTCCCGGAGCTCCAGCCTGCCTTTTGACAAATTTGCTGGACATCTCAACTTGCCTGTTTCAGAGAAATTTCCAACCCTCTTTATCTAGAACCAAATGCCTTTTTGCTCCGTCATTCCTTACTTCAGCCTGCAGTTTACTTACCTACTCGAGTTTTTGTTCAGTGAAGTGCCTGTTATTGGACATCCAAGAGAGTCACTACCTGCAGGGATCCGAGAGCAGTGGGTGATTTAAGCCCTTTGTCTTCCCCAGAATACGCCTTTCCTTTCCCTTGTCAACTCAAGTCATTATTGTTTTTATTCAAGCCTGCAGCATCCTTGCTGTTGTTGTTGTTATTGTTATTATTATTACCTATACCACACAGTAGCTTCCAGGTGGCCTTTTTGCCTTTAGCTCCCCCACTTCCTCCTCAGTCGTTCTACAGCAGTATTCTAAGATTGGCCTTTGCTGCTGTGATAGCAGCAGTACTTTTTCACGTGTGCAGTGTGTAACAGCTACCAAAAGTACCCATCAGTGTGTAGTTGTTACTGCCTTCTAAAACTGAGGAGGGTACTAGGTATCTTTGAGAAGCTCTCAGGCTGTAGAGAGTAAGATAACCAGATAATATCAATAACCAATCTTCACTGTTCGATTTTTAAAATTACTTTGAAGATAACAGGGAAGGTATTGGTGGCATCATTTCACAGGTAAAAAAGATTTAAGGTTCTGAAAGATGCAAATAGTAATGACATTATGTTTATAGAAACTTAAGAGCTAGAGCTTGTTCTAAGCACTATGTTTCAAAGGTACGTAATCACCACAGTGGACTCTGATACAGTATTTTCTCCTTTATACAGGTGGGAAACTTCTGTATAGAATAGTGAAGTTCTGTGAGGCACAGATTAAGGAACCTGTGGCACAGCACGTGGCGGAGCTATGGCTTGAATACAGACAGCCTGACCTGAGAGCACGTACACATGATCGTTGTACCGCAGTGCCCTTGGGCTTCTCCTTGTTACGCTGTATGGCTGCTGTTGTCTGTAAAATAAATGTTATCTCTATAGAAAGCTAAATGCTTCTTGATACTGACTGTGCTTCTAATGCTTTTGGTGCTTTTACTGCTCTTACCTCCCACTCCCTTCTCGTTTTGTAGGGAACATGACGCAAGCTGCACCTTCCTTCCCATAAAACTGTGACAGTGGCATAGCAAGAGGAAGAGCAGGGGCATGCTTCCATGTGTGAGTGTGTAACGCAGAGCCCAGGCAGGCACAGCGCTTCCTGTGATATTTCTCTGTGTTGATGGCAGATTTCTTCTCAGTGCTCACAAGCAGTCTTAGCTCTCATTTCCCATGAATCTGTGGATTCAGATCCTGCAGAGGGAATCTAATTAGCTCAGAGCTCAGCGATCCTCTGCAGGGTTCAGGTGTCCACTGCTGCTCCTGACCAAAAGGGTGTTGGCACCTAGTGGGCATGGCACTGACTGTCCCACGTTATACATCTTACTTGATCTTTACTCTCTACCTGCTTTTTTTAATTTAAGAGAAAATAAGAGGTCAGGCCAGTGAGATAGCTCAGCGGGCTAAAGCGCCTGCTTAGGCAAGCTTAGGCAACCCCAGGGACTGTAGTTTGATCCTCCGGTACCACATGCTGCGCCAACCCACCCCCAGGGCAGGCTGAGCCAGCCATAATACAAATAATAAATAAAATTTAAAAAGCTAAAAAAAAAAAAAGAAAATAAGAGGTTGTGTTTGTTACTGGCTAGTAGTAGAGTCCTTACTATATCTCTGAGCCTTTTTTATTTTGAGGTAGAGTCTTGGCAGTTGCTCAGTTGTCAGGGCTGGGGTCAATCTTACGATCTTCCTGCCTCAGCCTCCCAGAGTGCTGATTTTATAGGCCTGTACCCCCACATCTGGCAATAAATTGGATTTCTTAAAAGCATAATTACAGTGTCATTATCAGATCTAGAAATGAATGGCAACAATTGCTTAATAGCTCCAGATATCTGTTCTGGATACATTTTTGTTTTCATTTTCCTTTATCGGATAGTTTCAAAGTAGTTTAGTTGTCTTGTAACTAACAACAGCCACATACATCATGATTGCTTGGTGTGTCTTGTTTTTCTTTTTTTTTGTGGGGCTGGGGTTCAAACTCGCAACCTTGCACTTGCCAGGCAGGCACTTGTGCCACAGAGCTATTTCCCCAGCCCCAGGATTGCTTGGTGTGTCTTGGTTTTCTTTTGACCTTCCGGCTTTCTTGAACTCAGCTTCATGCTCCTCTTTTGCTGTGAGAAGCGGAGTGGTATCAAGTTTACAATCGCGGCTCTGTGCGTTTACGGCTCTACCTCTTACTTGCTGTTTGAGCTGCTCAGCCTGCCTGTGCCCAGGTTTCCTTGGGAGCGGGGCCAGCATAAGATTTAGAAGTGTTAGCTGTTGTCTTGGAGAGAGAGGGCTGCTTAGAGTCCTGTTGGGGTTCCCTGAGCTGTGGAAGTGAGTGCAGGAAGGCTCAGGAAGGGGAAAGGTTGTAGTCACTGGGCTGCATCTCCTGGCTATGTGCAAGGCTCCTTTTCTGGGTTCTTAATTATGCTGCTGTTAGATGAGGTTGATGCAGAGCAGAGTTTGAAATAGGTAAGGTGTTATTTAGTGCAAGTTAACTTCTCCATTGTCCTTTCATGTCTGGTGTTCTCTGCCTTTGTATTTATTAAGTGTACTCTTCTCTTTCAGAAGTCATTTTAACTTCTCATGGCATTATCTGGGCTTTCCCAACCTGTGATCACCTAAGTAGAGCCTTTCAGCACTTTATAAATATGTCATACACATTTTATAGTCTTTTGTTCCCTACCAGGAACACACATTCCAGTCTTCAGAATCGTAGTCAGTTTTTATTCATTTAAGGAGAAGTAGTAATTTGACACTTGCTAATATGTAACAAATTACATTGGGAGCAGTAATTAATAATTGCAGCTGTTCTAATTATACTGTAACCTTGATGCTTTTTTAAAAATTAAGACTTAAGTTATGCATATAATACTGGAAAGTAATATCCTGCATTAAACAGGCCTACCTTCTGATCCTTGGGCATTTATGGATAATAAGGCGAAATCAACAAGACTGTCAAATTGGTTTCTGTTACAGTACTGTCTGGTGTCATGATTTGTTAGCCTTAAACTATCCTTACTGAACTGGGCACATTCTATAGGCATTATGGTTACTATCAAAATGAACTAGGCTACAGTCATTTCTGGCTGTATGATTTATAAGGACTTGTTTAAAATTCTTATGAGGGGCTGGGGAGATAGCTAGGCAGCATAAGTGCCTGCCTGGCAAGCACAAAGTCCTGATGTCGATCCCTGGTATGGCATGCTGTGCCAACCCCAGAATCCTGGCATCAGGCATAGTGGTGCACATCTGTAATCCCAGTGCTGGGGAGTCTGATAGGAGGATTACTGTGAGTCTAAGCTGTGTAATGAGACCCTTTTATTGAAAGAATAAACAAAAAATTAAAAAGAAGAAAAAAACACTGTGAAGCACCTCAACTTTCTCATGTGAAACATAAGGTTTTAATGACTCCTCCCTCTAAATGATCATTGAAATGAGATCAGATATAAGGCCTTTCATCAGGCTTGGCACAGAGTAACAGTGAGCTTGGCGTTATTGTTGCTGAGACTAATAAATGATCCAGTTTAATGCTTTATTCCTATGTTTCCCAGTGTGGGTGGAACCCTCGTTGTTTCCCACTGTGTGTACCTTGTGATGGTGTGTACCAGGCACACACCTTGTATCAACTACTCAGCAAGAGTCTGTCATTCCCCAGGGGGCAGGGCTGCTACATGCTTGGCCTTGTCTCTGTAGGGCCCAGGGTGTACTGCAGCTAGTGAGCAGGTAGAGCCTCCTCTTCTAAGGCGGTAGTTGTGAACTGAGGTCAGGGTGGGGCACAGTTATTCCCTAGAGGAGATGGGGCAGGGTCTGGTGACCTGTTTTGGGTTGTCACAACGTGGTGGGGGGTAGGTTGCTGTTGGCCTCTAGCATCTAAAGATGCTGCTAAACATTTATAATGCACCTGACATTTCAACAAAGAATGATCACTGGAGCAAATGCTACGACACCCTAGTCCAAGGCAACCTGGCCACATGGGCTGTGACCTGGTGGGAGAGGTATGCACCTGTGACGTACCGGCCTGTGTGTGGTCTGTAGTTTCTCAACTGTGGAGGAAAAGGATTTTACTTCTTGAAGGGTTATCTGGAAAGAACAGGAGATCATGCCTGCCTAGTGACTGCCTGCTCGGAGTCACTGTGGAGATTCCAGCTGCCCATCATCCCTTTCTTGCCTTAGAGGAAAGGGCCTCTGTATGGCTCACTTCTCCCAACGCCAGAGTGAAAGCCCAATTCCCGTCTCCTCATGCATTCAGGACACAAACAGGTGACCTAGCTTAGCTAGTCATGTGCTCACGTGTGAGAAATCAATGGGAAAGAGGGCAAGATGAGGAAGCAGTTGCATGGGAAGCTTCCATTGCCTTTACCTGAGAGGCAGCCAGGGTGATCCACTTTTCCTGTGGGACCTACATGGATTTCTTGGGAAGACATTCTGGGGCAGTTTTGGATACTGTGGGGAGAGACTGGGCCTCAGGGTGATTTTCCAGCTCTCTTAATGAAATCGTGGTTATCTCATAGCTTCTTAAACTATTTTTTTTGTTAGCCTTTCGTCTTCTGTTGCCTGTTTCTGAACTCAGTGTATGTTGAATTTCCATTCATACTCAGAATTAGAAATATCACACAGTCTTGTTCTCAGCTGCTTTTCTTTAAAGATCATGTAATCATTATCATTTTATCAGTTTAGGATTTACAGGATGGTTTCTCTTCATCCTAACTGGTTATTAGGTAACTTTCTGAATTAGGTACAGTGGAGTTTATTACTATTTTGTTCTTTTTGTGGATGAAAAAACTGAAGGTGTCCATGTATTCTTCTCTCATTGCTGAGACAAATACCCAATATCCAAAATGAAGGAAGGAAAGGTTTATTTAGCTCACAGTCACTGTAGGTTTTATTTTTTATTATTTTGTCTTTTTGAGACAGGATCTCATTATGCAGTTCAGCCTGGTCTTGAGCTCACTTTTGTAGCCCAGGCTGGACTCAAACTCACATCGATCCTCCTGCCTCAGCCTCCCGAGTACCGGGATTACAGGCAGGTGCCACCATGACCGGCTTCACAGTAGGTTTTAGTCCATACTTGACTGTCTCCAAGACAGACTGGGACAGGGCAGAGAACATCAGTTCATGGCAGTGGAACAGCAACAATGGCAACACAGAGAGAGAGTCTGTCTCTCTGTCTCATTTAAGTTACATCCATTTAGGCTCTCTGCCGCAGGTTGGGTGTAGTGCTTACACCCATAATCCCAGCAGTAGTAAATCCTACAATCCCAGTGGATCATGAGTTAATCTAGAGTCCCTTCTAGAGCAGGGAGGCATGAGGCTTTGGTGGGACAGTTAGACACAAACCATAACATTCCATCTCTCAACCCCTAAAGTCTCATGCACATTTCTTTGTACAAAAAGCATTTTAGTCCATCTCTCATAGTTGCCAGATTTCCAACAGTTTCAGCCTTGCTGAAAAGTCCAAGTCCCAAGTCTCTTCCAAGAACCAAGCCAAACTTTTTGCTATGAGCCCGTGTACAAAAGCAAAGTTAAACATATTCAACGTTGAAAGGAACAAAATAAACGTTATAACTCCAAAAGTTGCAAACAACAGGGGATACAAAAGACTGGTACCAACACAAGTCCAAAATCCAGCAGGGCAAACGTTAAATCCCATAGTTCCAATTGGGACATCTGAAGCAGTTGGCACTGAGTTGTGAGCCCCAAGGATCTTACACGGTTCCAACCCTATGGTGGTAGCTCCCATATTTCCTCTCTTAGGCTAGCTTTGATCCCTCTTCGCAGTTTCCCTTAGATGATCCATGTTTCTGGCTTTTGCAAACTTCTGGGGTTTCTACTGAATTAGCTTCTCACACTCTGCTTCACACATTGCTCTCTTAGGGGCATATTGCCTGGCCTCCCAGGCCTTTTGAAATTGAGGTGGAAGACTTTTTAACCTCACAGCTTCTGCATTCTGAATGTTCCTAAAACCAGTGCCATGTGGATGATGCGCAGGTCTTCTGCCAGGTGGAGCAGTAGCCAGGCTTCCTTCTTCTGGTTATAGGGGTTGAGTGCCTAGATTGATGAGTGTTCTGACCCTCATTCCAAGGAACAAATTCTCCAGGGTAGCACCACTTTGTAACTTGGTATGGCTGCCAACACCATTCTGGAGCATGGGACTCTGTGGCTTTCTTCTCAAGGCAAAGTCTCTCTCCTTTGTAATTCTGAGGCTGCAAAGCGTGGAGACCTGCCACCTCCTGTGATGTCTTCAGGCCATCCTTTCCATTATCTGGTTCCTTCTTGGCCATGAGATCCTCTTAGCTCTGTCTTTGCAGTCCACAGCTTTCTTAGTGCTTCCTTTCTGGCCAAGCTCACATTTTAAATTATCCTGCTTTGCTCTTGATTTTCAACATAAATCTGGCTAAAAGATACCAATAACAGCCATGCCATCACCCCAGTACCTGGCTGCTTTGAAATTTCTTTTGAAAGATTAACCTGTATGCCCTGGTTAATCTCAGTCTCAGGAAAAATCTCCGGACATGAGGAAAGTTCACACAGACTTTCAGCCAAGCCATAGCACAAATCATCTGGAGTCCCGTAACCAATGCAGTGCTTCCCAGCAGAAACCTCCCCATTCTGATCTTTATAGACAGGCTTTCTATTAATCTTCTGGTCTGAACTGTGACCAGAATCTCCGAAACAACAGCTGAAGCTTTTCCAGCTCTTTGCAAGTAGACAACCTCTCCAAACCTTTCTTATCTCTTCCCATAAGCCATTCCCAAAAACTTGTAATCCACATGGTCAGATTAGGTACAGCAGTGACCCTGCTCCTGTGGTACCAAATTCTGTCTCAATTACTCTTCTCTTATGGCTGAGATAAATACCCAACACCTAAAATGAAGGAAGGAAAGGTTTATTTAGCAGTTTAGGCTTTAAACACACTGGTTAAAACCTCCACAGTTACTGGTGGTTTCAGTCCATACTCAGCTGGCTCTGAGACAGGCTGGCACAGGGCAGAGAGCATCAGCTCATGGCAGCAGAACAGCAATAATGGCAACAGAGAGTCTGTTTCTCTTATGTTACATTCAGGCTCTCTGCCCCAGGTTGGGTGTAGTACTCACAGCCATAATCCCAGCAGTACTAAAACCTATAATCCCAGTATTGCAATGGATCATGAATTAATCTCAAACACTAGAAGTCTCTGCTCCATGACTGTGTGAGGCTTTGGGGAAAAACTAGACAAAAACCATAACAGAAGATTACTAGCAAAGTCCAGAGTTACTATGTTAGCACAGGTTGGCCTGTCCTTCTCTTAAAGTTTCTGTTACCTATTAATGTCAGTGTAAGCATTTTCTGTCTCAATAACGAGTTAAGAATGTAAACAGAAAAATTGTCTTTTAGAAAAGATGCAAACTGTTTTATCAGTTTTATACTCTTGGGATCATCTACTGAGATGTTGGTTTTAGTTTAATGACAACGATAGTAGAATCTAAAATTAGTGTGTTTAAAGCCTGTTTGGCATAACAGAACCTACAGTGGAGACATTGCTGTGCCTTTCTTAACTCCTGTATTCCACTTTGTAATATTAAACCTTTAATGGTGATCGTCATACAGTTGGCTAATGTTTGTCTACAGCAGAGCAGAGTCAAAGCCAGCCTATGTCACAGCCTGCAGGGTTGTTCTGATAAACTTGCTAGTACCTCTGTAATGACCTGCTTGTATAATTATCCAGTGGGTTAACATCTGTAGCATTTGATGCTTTATAAGTTAACTGTTGAGTGATAGGAACTTTTAAAGGTTGATTACACAGAAATGTTGTGACTTGAAGAATGCTTCACTTGGCATCTTGTGTACTGGCTAATATCAATAACTTTTTCCATAATAACCATGTTTCATTTACTAGAATTTAAGGAAACTAACCTAGGGGATGAGTAACTTAGCTGTTTCAATAAGAACATTTTCTTAAAATCGATGAGACAACTCTCTCTCTCTCTCTCTCTCTCTCTCTCTCTCTCTCTCAAGTTAGTGGTAAACTGTGTGGTTTTTGGGAATTCCAAGCTTTCTTATGCAATTACCGATTGTATCCGTCAGGGTTCACTTGCAGAGAACAGAATACACTCTCACTGGTTTAAATCAAGGGAGATTTATTCCAGCATATTAGGTGTCTTACAGAACTTTTTGGTGAAGGTGAGGAAACACTTGAGGTTGAGCTCTCAGGAATGACTTTCAGAAGCTCCCAGTAAAACAGGCCACCAGAGGAGTAGTGGCCTCCTGCAGAGCCAGGATACTTGCTCCCTGCTAAGAAGTGCATGTCTCAAGACAGTGCTGCCACTCTTGTGGGAAGACAGGAAGGAACTACAGAAAATCAGACCTTCCCATCGGGCGCATAGACCTCAACTTTCAAATTTTTGACTTACGGGTATTACTGTATTTAATTTTACTGATCACACCACGAAGACTGGGAATTACAGTTTTAACTGTCCAGTCTCTATACTGCAGGAGACTAGAGAAGGAGGGTCATCCTGGCTGCTAAATTGTTAGTTTATACAACAGGGATCTCACTGGGGTTCAGGTTCACCTGCATTTGATTCCTCAGGCACAAAAGACGATGCAAGGATGTTTTTGTTGGCCCATTCTGCCCTGATCAGTGCATAGTTGTTTGTGTATATACATACTGTAGGCTACTGATCTTTGTCTCATATGTATGATAAATAATTATGTAAGCCTGTGTTCTTCTGGACTCAGAAGTTTCAAGTTTGGGAAGGGTATTGGAGAAATACTGTTGAAGGAAAGCAGTGTTGTGTAATTCATGATGCTGCAGCAGAGGCTGTGACCTTGGATTTTGCTCAGGCACAAACAGTTGTAATCCTGTAGGGAGCTTTTCAAATAAGTGTTTAGGAGGCTCTGATTGGGATTCCATTGATCTTTTATGAATACTTTGATCTTAAGAGAAAACCTAATCAGCCCCACATCATTTAAAGCTGTGTTTCTTGACGTTTGTGTCAGGATGAAGATCAGAGTTTGTTAAATACAGACTGCTGAGCCCCGTCCTACTGGAGGCCCAGCTTGGAGGTCTTCTGGACTCTACCAGTGTCATTTTAGAGTTTGCAGGTGATACTAGTCCTGGCAGTTCAGGGAACACACTTTGGGAATCTCTGAGCTGAAGGGAGCTATTGATTTTCATTGTAAATATCTTTTTATGTACCTGGAAGACTGTGTGCATGTGCGCACACGAGCGCCTGTGTGTGTGGTGCGTGATGCTGGGCTGAAAGCTAGGTTCTCATGTCTCTACCATGGAAGAATCAACATTCTTACTTTCCCATTTGGGCTGGAGTCATCTGAGTAGCAAGATGCTCTGGAAAGATAAGGGTCTCTCATCTTTAGAGCTTCCCAAGGTAAGGAGAGAGCCTCATTTGTCTTTGCATTTCATTCTTCAAATGAGGATCCATATGTTATGTAGACTTTCTTATATAAAAAGGAAGTTGCACATAACCATTTTGAGTGCATAGTTTTTGTACCACCATGGTTTGTGATTAATAGTGAACCTATAACCATAGCCTTACTCCAGAATAAGAAACCAGTTTCCATTTCTCTAATGGCCAGTGATACTGAACATTTTTTCATATGTTTATTTGCACATTTTTACTTCTGAGAAGTGTCTATTTCTTTTTGTTGCCCTATTTTCTAATTTATCATTAAGAAGTAAAAAAATGCTGGTAGGCTGTGGTGTAAAGGAACTGTTGTACATTCTTGGTGTGAATGTAAGCTAGTACAATAACTATGGAGATCCAAATGGAGATTATTTTTAAAAACGAAAGGAAAATTCCATTCAACACAGGACTGTCTCTTCTAGGTATCTTCCTAAACAAGTTACAATCATCATATTACAGTGATACATACCCATGTTTATAGCAGCACAATTCATAATAGCAAAATCATAGAAACAGTCTGTATGCCCATCAACAACCAAATGCAGAAAGAAAATGTATTTATTCTGCTTCCATAAAGAAGATGAACTTGACGCATTTATAGGTAAATGGATGTATCACAAGATTATGATATTAAATGGAGTAAGTCAAATGTACAGTTTTAATAGTCACATGGCTTCTCTTATATGAGAAATTCAAAATATAAATAAAGAGCAAAATAAAAGATAGGTAATAAGTAGGAAGATCTTTTTCAAATGAGAAGGGGAGCAAATGATGGAGAGGGGAGAGAGCAAAAAGGGATAAAAGAAAGAATTTAAAAAATTGGAAATAGAGCTTTTGCAAATAGGAAGGAGAACAAGTATTCAAGGGAGCAGGGAAGGATAGCAGGGGAAGGGGACAACAAAAGAATTAAGATTTATTATGTGCATGTTACAAACTCTCCACAATAAATGTAAATGCTAATTTATTGGTAAATAAATGCAATTATTTACTAATATTGAGAAAAAGTTTAGAAAGCATTCTTACAGATAGAAATAATCTTTTTAAAATTTTTTAAATTTTATTTATTTATTTTTTTTCTTGTTTCAGAACCTTTATTTGTTTATATACTCATTTTTATGGCCGGCTCAGCCTGCCCTGAGGGCAGGGCTGGCGCAGCATGTGGTGCCGGGGATCGAATCGTGGTCCGTGCAGCCACCTAGGCTTTCCTAAGCAGGTGCTTTCGACCACTGAGCCATCCCGCCGGGCCCCTGAAATAATCTTTTTTTTTTTTTAAGAACCTTTACCTTTGACTAGTCTAACTTGTATTAGAATGAGACTGAATTCATTGCTCCTTCAAAATATTTTTCTGATTCTTGTTATATTTTTTCTTTCTCCCCCACATTCCTTTTAGTGCCAGTTTTTGAACTTATATACTATTGGCTGTTTTTTTCTTTTTTTAACTTGAGCTGCACATAACATGCTTTTCAGACACAACCAGTGACTGTTCTCATGAGTATGTGTTAGCCAACTTGTGGGGAGGGGCCCAGGGAGACTTTTGCAGGTTAAAGAATACGCACATGCAAGATATCAGCAGCACAGTAGCAGCAGGCAGCCAAGCAGAGCACAAAAGCAGCCTGTTTCTTTGTTGTATAATTCTTACACTTTTTGTTACCATGTATTTACATTCTTACATGCTCACTTCATGTAAGCTTGACTGTCCAGTGCTAAATCCTGACTACGTAACTGGATCCTGTTCTGTTCCTGCACTAGGCAGTGGTTCACATCATCAGGTGTACTCAGACACCACTGAGCTTTGGCTCGGTCTGAGTGGTTCCCCACAGTATAGCTAGTCTTTTCTTGTCATAAGTGTTACTTGTTTCCAGTTGGGGAGATAGCTCAGTGGTCTAAGCACCTGCTTGACAAGAGCAGAGTCCTACGTTTAATCCCCAGTACCAAGAAAAAAGTGTTACATGTTTAATGATTCTCAAATTTGCCTTATGGGACTACATTCAGGTTAGGAATTTTCATATGAAAGCAGTGGTGCACTTCTCAGTTTAGGTACAAAACAATGTAGAGTTTTTCATCTGGTAAAACACCACCTTCTTCTTCTTCTTCTTCTTCTTCTTCTTCTTCTTCCTCTTCTTCTTCTTTCTTCTTCTTCCTCTTCTTCCTCTTCCTCTTCTTCTCCTTCTTCTTCTTCTCCTCCTCCTTCTCCTCCTCCTCCTCCTTCTCCTCCTTCTCCTTCTTCTCCTTCTCCTCCTTCTCCTCCTTTTCCTCCTTTTCCTCCTCCTCCTCCTCCTTCTCCTCCTTCTCCTTCTCCTTCATAATTTTCTCTTTATGTTTGAAAGTCAGATCCTTGATTTATAATTCTGATGTGAAAATTTTGCTTAATGTTGGAATTTATACTAAAAAATGAAATGAAGAATTATTTTATAAAAATGTAGCAGTTAGATTTTAAGGTTGGTATGTTATTCATATATGAAAAAACAAAACAAAACAAAACAACAACAAAAAAAAAAACCAGTAGTGAATGTAGGCCTTCTGGAAACAATCTAAAGCTTGATAAATCTTCTGAAGCCCAAGAATAGATTAGATGTAATAATTCCAGGCTTGTGTAAAGTAAGGTGGGCATGTTACGTAGTTGTTCCAAGTTGATTAAAAAGGGTGTCTACATTTCTATGGGGCCCTTTTTATAGCTTATAGAAATACCTGGGTATTGGTTCTGCCAGCTGGTAGAGCCCATTTAAGCGCATAATCAGAACACTGGCTCTTCTCCTTGCAGTTTCTTATTGTCTTCAGTGAAGCTGTGAACATATTCTTCCTCCACAGCATGAAGCTAGAAATACAAGTGGAAATTCCAAGTGAAATAACAGCCTTTGATGAGTAGGGAACATATGGAATTAGTGCAGACATGAGTCCAGGAAACTGGTAGTAACTTTTCTCAGTCCACCCTGTACTGGTCCACAGTTATCTATGCTTAACTAAAAAGAACCCAGAACCTAATACGTATTTCAGTTGGCCTCAGGGAAATTCAATATTTGTTATTAACTGTGTAGTGCAACTTCCAGATCTATATTCAAGAAATAGCATTCCATGGGTCTAGGATAACAGAGGGTTAGACATGAGTTAGAATATCTTAATTGTTTCTTTGGTGTTTTTTGAGTTCCACAAATTGCTTTCACTCCTTTCCTCCTAATTTTCCCCTTCCTTTTATGAATCAGGTTACCCATCATTTAAAAGTTTTATTTAAGAGAATGATAGAATATAATACAAAGCCTGTGGATAAATAATATAAATAATGATAGATAACCATTTGTTGTGTGCTTTAATTGTACAATATTGTTAGTACTGGCCCTTGATGAATTACCTCGTATCATCCTTCCCCTTCAAAGTTTGCTGTTTCGTAGACAAGCAGAAGGAGACTTAACAAGTCAGAGCATCAAGGGCACTCTGTCCGAGTTCTAAGAGGTCAGGCCTGCACCCCATGCAGGGATGAATGATGCGAAAGCATGTCAAAGCCATGTCCTTAAATATGAAAGTGGATGTACTCTGCAAGCAGGAAGTGGTAGGAGAAATTGGGAGATGCCTGATTTCTCTCTGTGAGGTATATGTTATTTCTGGGTTAAGTTAGGGTCCACTGAAGCTGCCAACCATGTGGTGCAGTAGGAAGTAGGAGATCTGTCATCCGAAGACTGAGAAGACACAGGGAAATAAATGACCCCAAGCTTTGGTTTCCCCTTCTGTAAATGAAAGTGGTAATGTATGTCCCACCTCATTCAATTCATTGTGAGGACCAAAAGAATTCATAGTCATGCTTTGAAAACTATGAAGTTGCCTTCCTCTGGCTCATGTTATTTGTGAATGTTGGCCATGCTGTACAGATGGTTTTCATTTGTGTTGTATGTCCTAAATACGGGGTAAGTTACAAAGAGAACACTTCAGATGTTGTCATAGAGGTGTACTTCTGGTGTGAGTACTGAACAATCATTTTGGAATCAGTAAGCAAGGTGTGGGAGTTTAGGGTGGGTAAATTCACTGAGATAGTATTGGTCAGAAAAGCCATAGTGAAGTATGTGGTATAGTGAGTGAAGGAGGATTATAAACCCTGTATTCAGATAGAATAAGGCTAATTGTTCATACGTGGAAACATTCTTCTGCTTTTAAAAGGGAAACAAACTAAGAATACCACATGCTAGTTCAAAAAATATTACTGATAGGGCCGGCTAGATAGCTCAGTGGACGAAAGTGCCTGTTCTGTAGCTGGGGTTTGGTCCCTGCTGTGCTGAGAGGTGATTGAGACCGGGTGGTAGTGCACACCTGTAATCTCAGAGCTTGGGAGGCTGAAAACGGGAGACTCAGTACAAGTCTGATCTATGTAGTGATACCCTGTAGACCCTGTCCTAAATTCATAAAAGAAAAAAAAATGTTGCTGATCGAATGTCATAAGGTGGGAAATTCTTCCCATGGAGGAGCGAATTTCCCTGCCTGGGACATGGAGATGAGAGGCACTTCCTATGACATCTACACCAGTAGTGTTCATCCCACCCCACCTTACCCCACTGCGGGATTGCACCAGAGGGAAACTCTTCAGAAACTTCCAGATTAGCAATGTCATTGATCTTTACCAAGTTGGTTAGGAATGTATTTTATCCCTTATTGAATAGGCAGAATACTGATTAAGAATTTTAAGAAAGAGAATACAAATTCTTATCGTATGGGTGGTTGCAGGTACTCAGCTGAAATGAAAAGCTATCAGTTATGCTTTGGGAAACAGGGTGATCATCCAGTTGGTTTCAGCAGTATTACCTCTCCAATTCCAGTGATTAGTTAATAAAATTATTCATGACAGTGGTGGTGAAGGAGTCCAGGCAGCTCCATATGTGGAGACAGAGAATCCATTGTCCAGAGATCTCAGCAGAGGCTTTACAAAAACACAGGAGGGATTTAGAATAATTTGCATAAATCTCCCTGTGGATAGACATGGCTGCAGTGTTGGGGTGTTTCCAGAAACCTCTCCTTGGCTGTATCACCGTGTAACACTGTGCTTGGTGAATTCAGTCTCATGATGGTTTTTGCCAGCAGGATTGGGTGATGGATGCTGAATAAGCCCACTGTTCGGTTCTAAGAAGGGCTCTTTTGTGTCTGCCAGAGCCAGTCATATTCAAGTTTGTCTTGCTTTTTCCCCAGTGATGTTTTTGGATTTTGTAGCTTTTAGAAATTAAGCGCAACACACATTTTGAGTTAATCTGTTAAATTTTACTCAAAGCTAACCACAGCCCCTTGTAATTCTAGAATTGGAGAATAATAGTCACACCTTTGGAGACTTCTGATTTATTAAATTAAAACTGTGGGAACAGTATAAGTTTCTTGACATTCCCAGGTAGTGAGGTATTCATAGCTGTCCTCGTGGAGCTGTAGGAAGTTATTCCTTTAGGTTATTTAATGTGATTTGCCTAGTTCACTGACTTCTTTAAGAGATATGTTCCCTTGCATAACTAGCAAAGAGGTTATACTTTAATTTAATATTTAATATTCCCCCATGGAAGGACAGGGCATACTCAGGAGTGTAGTTTAAACATGTCAGGTGTTAACAGATCTGTTTGAGCTTTTGTTTTTTTTCTTCTAAGAAATATGCATTAAACTCTAGATCTTAAGAACTTTAACTGCTGGTTTCTTTTCAGAATGCTATCATTCTAGAAGCCACATATGGAGTATAATTTAAAATCTGGGGACTAATTTATACACTGTGGCATTTCAGTACTTTAATGCAAAAATGAAATATACTAAATTCTAACCTGAAGTTTATTTTCCTTCAGTCTGCTAGCTTGATTTCTCAGCTTTATTCTAATAACATAAACATTTTTGTGTTTATTTATAGGTGGTTTTAACTAAGAGAGCAGATCCAGCTGAGCTAAGGACAATATTTTTGAAGGTCAGTATAAAGGAATCTATTTTGTGCCATGTTTGGTTTGTGTTCTGTAACTTTGAAAGATTATTTTCAAGTAGCTTTCTGTTTCATTGTTAAATTTTTTTTTTTGGTAAATCCCCAAAGTGTCTTTCCATAGGACTTATGAAAGAAGTCCTTTACAATTCTGTTTTTTAAGTGTATATGAAATACCAGGTAGTTGTTTGAGAGACGGCAGCATGGTTTACGTATAAGTTTCTTTTTAACTGAGAAGCAGTCACTGGAAGATTTTGTCTTGCAGCTCATTTACCTCTTCAGGATGAATCTGTGAAGGATCAGGATGCTGCTGCTGCTTCTGAGAAGTGTAAACGTGTTGATACAATTCTGGAGTCTTCCATTCTGCAGGAGGGACTGTCTCTGTTACCCCTTGCTAGCAGCTGCCCACGGTGGCTAAAATCATCGTCATAACCATTGTCGTTTGATGATACCTGTGGTGCCTATGGGAGACCTCAATAAGAATAGCCACAGGCCCCAGAGCACAGACAGAACACGTAAATGGATGTTCTTGACTTAATGGACGCCTGTGTACTTTATATTGTTGGGCAGTGAAAGATCAAAACAGGAAAAGTCTCCCTCCTCTTTAAACACTGCAGCATGTTTATGTTGTTTAGCTGAAAGTTAAATACTCAGAAAAGAAAAGGCCACTTTTGTAAAGGTAATAAGATACTAGATGGGCCTTTTCTAAACGTGTAAAAGGAGCTAGGCTGAATGGAGAGAGGAGTCAGTTAAGAAATGTGATGTATACTAGCTGGGATGTAGAGAGTTACTGCTATCATTACTGTTATTATTTTTATATAATGCCGGGGAATAAACTTAGGGGGCTCACACATGCTAGGCAAGGACTCTGCCACTGATATGCATCTGCAGCCCTTTTTATTTTGCGAAAGCATCTTCCTGAGTGGCCAAGGATGCCTCTTGACTTTTGATGCTTGAGCTTTCGCTTCCCAAGACAGGGGCCACTATGCTGTGTAAAAGTTGCTAAGTCTAGAAGCCTTACTTTCCTTAGCAAAACATATTAGGATTCTAAAGACATTATAAAGGCAGAGGGTAGGGGCTGGGGAGATAGCTCAGTGGAATGAGCACTTGCCTGGCAAGCACAGGGTCCTGAGTTCAATTGCCGGTTCCGCCAAAAAAAAAAAAAAAAAAAAAAGGCAGTAGATGTAGCTCAGATAAGTGAAAACGTTCATGTCTAGCACATGCAGAACCAGGAGTCAGTGTTGAGGCCTCAAACAAACAAACAAATAAAAAAGGATAAAAGAGACAGACATCCGGGAATTTGAAAACTGGTAGGATTTTGGTATTGTGGAATTATGACCATTTGATTTCAGTCCAGATAATTACACTAGTTACATTTTCCTTTGTTGAAACAAAGTACCCAACAGTCACAATTTTATTTGGCTCAGGGTTTTAGAGATTTTGGCCCATGGTCATCAGGATTCACAGCAGAAGCATTATGGGCGAAGGGCTTGTGGAGCAGGGCTGTTCACCTCAGAGCTGCACAAAGGCAGTGGGTTGGGAAGAAGAAAAGCAGATACCATCCCTGGGGTCGTGCCCTGTGACCCCCAGGTGTGCCTGCAAGCATGCCTCACCTGGTCTGTCTCAGTCTCCTTGAGTTGGCACTCACGATTAACCATCCTAATAGTAGCGTTCCAATTACGAGAATACATGGTTGGTCTTGTAGAGATAAACTGTTTATGGATGAGAGTACCATGTCTGAGATTTGCTTTTAAATAGTTCAGTTTTGGTGGGTTGGGGATAACGAGTGGCCAGTATGATGATGATTTTCTTTAATTGGAAGTAGGATATTTGTTTTATATACTGTTCTCTCAACTTTGCATATGTTTGAACATTTTCATAATACAGACATTAGAAAAACTGGGGCTGAGGAGATAGCTCAGCAGTCAGAGTACCTGCCTGGCAAGTGCCAACGTGAAGGTTTGATCCCTAGTACCACCACTCATGGCAGCCCTGGAACCCTAGATGTGCCTTGCCAGCCTTGACACCAGGAGTAGTGCTGCATGCCTGTAATCCCAGTGCTGGAGAGGCTGAGATAGGAGGACGACTATGAGTCTAAGCTGTATAGTGAGACCCTGTACCAAATAAATACACAAATACATAAATTAATTATTTAAAAATGTATTAAAGAAGTTCTCAACACTTACAAAGATTCAATCAAAGAATTACTCTGAACATGCCTAGTACCTGATATACATTAGATATTGATAAGAGTAAATAAGTGACTTTAAGTAACTCAAACATAGGAAGAACGATTCCAGAAGAAAATGATGCAACATAAGAAAAGTTTTCAGGAGGGAAAAAAAAATAGATTTACAAGGAGGTTTAGATTGTATATAAAAGCAAAATTGTTTATAAATTTGCTTTGAGCCCAGAGGAGACATCACAGTATAGAAAACCTAAGGTAGAAAAAGATTGTGATGATGTAAGTCCAGAAAAAAGGCATTTGTTTCTCCGTCAAATTAATATCTGTTGCTCTGCATGTTGGGTTCAGTTCTGTTGTGATAAGGTGGCTAAAGGACTCATATATATATATATATAGTCTATTGATATTTTTCAGACTTGTGTGTAACTCTGAAAGGTATTTGTTGAAGACCAGCTGGGTAGGCTGCCAGGGATCCTGCAGAAGTGGGTTGAGGTCATAATCACTCCTTGAAGTCAGGACACTTGATTTTACTTGAGTAAAAGGTGTGATATCTTTCTACCAGAAACAGGAACAGTGTAGTGGGGGTCTGAATAAATAGTGGAGCTTTGATGCTCACTGATTTCTTGGCATGATCTCTTGGAAAGATGCCAGTTAAAGGCAGTGCCACCTTTTGAGGCCAGAAGGCAGCTGGGGAAGCCAGTTAAAATCCTAGTTTGGAATCATATCTACATTCACTCACTGCCAGGGAGTCTATGCCCGGGAATGTCCAACTAGCCAGGGTAGACCAAAGAGGGTGAGAATTCATTCTGGCCTGGAAGCTGAGAGCAGAATCTGGGGACTTGCAAGGGAACTTTCGAGAGCTATGTATGAGAGCTCTGGAGCTGAGGGGATGGGAATACCTGAAGAAAACAGTATCAGTGGACTGCTGAAGGGATTGTGGGTCCTGCTGAGGTTCTGGTGACCTCCCCAGGTCTGGATAGAGTGGGAGCAACAAATCTACGGTGGCTCAGCACACAGAGCTCTAGTTTCCTGCTTACTCCAGACAGGATTGAGCGGAAGGGCAGAAAGAGGAGGGGGTTCCAAGGGGCTGCCCGGATAGGATTTTTAGTTAAGGACAGATCAGTAAGAAGTATTGTATAGACCTTTCTGCTCTGCTGCTTCTCAGGTGTGAACTTCTCTTTCCTTTTCTTTTCTTTTCTTTTTAGTTTTATTCCTTTTAATAAGAAATGACACATTCAAAATATATTAGTAGGCCAGCCACAGTAATTAATACAATGCATATTGTTGTCTCCATAGTAGTTGTTCAGAGTACAAGATGCAGCCATGATAACTTTTCTAAACACTATTGGTACAAATATTTCTTCTCATTGCACTAAGAGAAAGTACATAGTCCAATAGTCCATAATAGTAGTGGGTTATCAGCAGAACTGGCAATGTCGGAAGCTGTTGACTTGAGCCTTTTACAGCACAGCATACTAATATGGCTTTATTTTTATACCTCATGGTTAAATTTTTCTGCTGAGTAGTTAAGGCCAAGATAAAGCAAGACCTGTATAACACAAAATGTAACTTTTGTATCTGACGAGGTCAGCCAAATCCCCTCAGGATTTACATTGAAATCGCGTAGAGCAGTTTGTAGAACTTTGTTCGTGTCAGCCAGTCTGGATGAGTCACGGGCACTGCTTGACCAGTTTGCTCTCTGAAAGCCTGAGAGAATGTTTTCTCTGTAGGTGACTGACCTTAGGTACACTGTACATGGTTGATCCCTTTCCTTTATGGCCCCATAATCTCCTTGAACAGAAAATTTGGGACACCACTGAGTTATAGGATGTTACAGTACAGGTTCTCTTAAGTCCTAGGTGTGAAGTTTTCTTGACCTGATTTTCTTCCTAATGAAAATTCTGTGTGAAATAAACCAAGTAAGTGTCTCTCTGCTAAAACCAATGAAGAAAGGATTCTTCTGTATGCTGAGAAAGCTAGAAAGGAGTTTCGTTGTGCCCATTGCATCAGATGGGTGTGTACTGGAGCAGTTGGTGGCTCTGGAGCCCAGGGAGCGCCTGTAGGACTGAGCTTGACACAGAGGGACACCCCTGGAGGATGGAGCTGGGCCTGGTTCAGGTTTGTACTATGTGTTTTTGAGGGGAGTTAAAAGTCAGTTTTGTTTTCACTTTTCTTTTTCTTTTCAGAGTTTACCTATGAGATGTTAGCTACAGTGTTAGGTGTTCAGCCTGTAAGGCTGCATAAATTATGTTCTTCAGTATCTCACTATATGTGCAAGGAAATGAAAAGCCAACATGTAAGAACGTATAGTGTTGATTAGCAGGAAGATAATGTTCACTAATTCCATCTTCCCGCTCAGAGTCATTCACAGATTAGATTTTTGAGCTGTGCTTGAAGACAAGCAGATGTTTGTCAGATGGAGAAGGCAAAGGAAGACATTGAGGCCAAGGAAGACTGTTCCAGGGAAAGAAAATAAGGCGCGTGAAGTGGAGAGCCACAGAGGTGCCAGGCTTGCAGAGGGAATATGCAGCAACTTGTGTGGCCTGGTGGTAGACTGGGAGGAAGTGAGGGCTTTGTGTAAATGGGCCAGGCTGAGGCATGTGAGCTTTTCAGGGAGGGTTTTCTTTTGTGAAGTGGTGGGAGAGATTTTGTTTTGATATGGAGTAGAAGTCTAGGTAGTCAATTCAGTAGTGACCCCAACACTGACCGGCCCCTCCCTTTCCCTTCTCTTCTCCATCCCTCCCCCCTCCTCCCTCTTCCCCTTTCTCTTTCTTCTCCCCTCTCTTTCCCATCCCCATTGCCTTCTGTTCTCCTTTCCCTTTCCTTTTTTCTTCCTCCCACTCTGGTTCCCTCTGTTCCGTACCCCCCTCTCTCTTTTGCCGTTTTTTAATTTTTTAATTTTGTTAATTTTAAGAAGAAAGAAATAATAATGAAACAATTTCAAAACATGTTAGTAGGACATCCACAATAATTAATACAATGCATATTGTTGTCTTCACAGTAGTTGTTCAGAGTACAAGATGCAGACATAACTTTTCTAAACACAATTAGTACAAATATTTCTTCCCATTGAACTAAGAGAAAGTAGCTGTATATATAGTCCAGTATTTCATAATAGTAGTGGGTTATCAGCAGAACTGGCAATGTTAGAAGCTGTTGACTTGAGCCTTCTATAGCTCAGCATATTAATGTGGCTTTTTTCTTTCTTTTTTTTTTTCCCTGGTGTTTTTGGGACAGGGTCTTGCTATGCAGTTCAGGCTGGCCTTGAGCTCACTTTTGTAGCCCAGGCTGGTCTTGCACCAATCCTCCTATCTCAGCCTCCCAAGTGCTGGGATAATCTGGTTTTTTATGCCTTGTGGTTAAACTTTTCTGCTGGGTGGTTAAGGCCAAGTTAAAGCAAGACCTATATAACAAAAAATGCAATTTTTGTATTTGACAAGTTTAGTCAAATCCCCTCAGGATTTACCCTGAAACCATGTACAGTGGTTTGTAGAACCTTTGTCAGTGTCAGCCAGTCTGGATGAGTCACGGCCATTACTTGACCAGTTTGCTCTCTGAAAGACTGAGAGATTTTTTTTCCTCTTTAGGCATGCTATACATCATCAGTCCTTTTTCTCTGTGGCCCTATAACCTCCTTGAACAGAAAATTTGGGATACCACTGAGTTCTAGGATGTTACAGTATAGGTTCTCTTATGTCCTGAGCCCTCGCTGACCTAGAGGGGCTACGGCCAAAATATTGGCTATTTTTGTAGCCCTTCTTTTTCTCTAATTTTTTGGTCTGCAAACTTAAGTTGTTAACCATCCGGAAGAGAAGCTTAGTGATACTATTACTCTATACATAGGCACTTGAGCTTAACATCACCGTCTTTCTGAATATCAAATGCCTTACACTTAACATGAAACTGGTATTTTCTGTCAATCTTTGATATTCTAATAAATTCCTATAGAATGTGATAAAAAACAACTACACATTTTTATACAGAAATTTAGAACTCTAACCATATACAAAATTGTAGCAGGTCATTCCTGTGGCATTTTCCTTGTTTCTTATTCTCTTCCCCTTTTCTCCCTGTGTGTGTGTGTGTGTCTGTATATGTCTGTTTGTCTGTCTCTGTCTGTCTGTCTGTCTGTCTGTTTCTCCCTGCCCCTCCCCTCCCTCCCCGCCTATCTAGTGCTTTATTGCTTCATGTTAATTTAAACAGTTGCATATTGAATGTTTACACTCAGCTTGTAGTTTTAGCCAGACACCATGAAACTCAAGTATGAGTGGGATGACCAAAAGAAGTGTAAATAATGTCCTTTCTCTAAGGAGTTCAAATTTTATGCAGAACAAATGTCTAAGCATCTAGCACGTAAAAAAATAATCTAAGTCAGCATACTCAAAGGGTCCGTCTGTGTGGTTACAGCAGATACCACAGGAAATGAAAGAAGGACTGGTCACCATTGTGGGTAGTGGTCATGGAAGGCTGGTGGGAAGAAAAGGAGAAGCCCCCAAAGAGTGCAGAGGAGGTGAGGCTGTGGGGAAGGGTGGGGCAGGCCTGAAGATGGGTTTAGCACAAAATGGCATCTGCAGGTTAGAGTTCTTGCTCTTAAAATGTTTATTCAAAAGCAGCTGTGTGCCAAGGATTCTGCTAAGTATTATAGGGTGTGGGTGAAAAAACAGGAAAGGTAACTGCGAGTTTGGTGTGCCACTAAATAATAGGTAGCATTGAGGGAGTAATCCATTTGTGGGAGGGGGGGCATGCCATGGGACTGCAGCAAGGCCGTGAGACACAGGGCCTTGGTCCTGGTCCCATCAGAGGTCTCAGAACTTGAGTAAGATACGGCACCGGGAGCAGTGGGGAGTGAGGGACATTAGAAAGGAATACTTGATGAACACAGCTGACCTTTTGTGGTGGGTAAGAGAGCATGGAGTGAGTGTGACCGTCATGTACAGCCTGGGTACAAAGAGGTGTCTGAAGTAACAACAGAGAAGTTGAGGTGAGAACTAGCGGAAGGATGTGGTGTAGACTGTTGAGAAGGGCCCGCATCTCTGGTGTGGAAGGTGGGAAAGTAGGGATCAAGTTCTGGGCAGGAGATGGGGACATGCTGTAGTGGTGGCGAATGACTTGGATTCTTAGTCTGACAGCAAAAGCATGGCACTCACTTAAAAAATTTGTAGACAAAATTTGAAAAAACAGTTAATTCTTTGAAAACCTGTTTCCAGTGAAACAGTTGGTGTCATTAATGAAGACGTATAAAGAAGATAACTTTTTTCATCTCAGTGTAGATAGATGTCACCTCCCCATCCCCTATAGTCCTAGTTCTGTCTGTCCCCGCCCCTCTTTCACTCTCCTCCCAGGCCCTTTCTCTCCTTTGGGATGTCCTCATGGGGAGACAGGAGAAAACAAGCTGTGTTATATTTAACTTTCCCCTTACCTAATATATTCTGAATACCTTTTTCTATAATTGGATGTGTTTCTTCAGGATTTTTAATGCAGTGTGATTCTCCTGTGTGTGTGTGTGTGTGTGTGTGTGTGTGTGTGTGTGTGTGTGTGTGTGTGGCTATTTTACATAATTTAACCATTCTCTATGATTGGATGTTTAGTTGTCCCCTCTGCTTTGCTGTCATAACAGCAGTGTAATGAATGCCTTTGTATCCACATTTTTATGTGTAGCTAATATTATTTTCACAGGAGTTCCTAGCAGTTTCATCTGTGGGTTAGAGACATTGACCGTAGATTAAGGCTTTTGATTGTTCCTGGTAGACTTCCTTTCATGAGGTTGTGTCAGGATGTATTTTGGGTGGAAATGTGGAAGTGTGCATTAAATTTGCGTTTTAACAAATGACAATATTTTAAACTAGCCATTTATGATTCTTAATTATATTTTTGACTTTATTGTGACAATTTTGAACATATAGAAAATAGAATGGTTCAGGAACTCCTATGTAACAGCATATAATTAAATTAATATTTGTCATATTAGTTTATATGTGTATACTACATTTTACTGAATTATTTCAATGTGTTAGGTATCATAATTCACCTTAAATACTTTACTATTCAGCTTCAGATAATAAGGCACTTTTTTCCCATGGTCCTAATCCCATTGTACATTTAATGAAATGCATAATAAGTCACTAATAACATAAAATGTTCAATCCATACTTCAATTCCTATTTTTTTCCTTCCATCCCTGCAAGAAGAAAGCAAAGCAAAGAGTGGCCAGATGACGTGAGCGGGCGTGCAGAGCGCGTCCCGGGGCTTGGGAAGGAGGCCAGGATGGCCCCTCAGCCCTGGGCTGTGAATGACTGGCACACCTGGGTGGCTGGATGCGTTGGCTCTGACCTGGCTGGCTCAGGAACTTGTCCTCACGGTGCACCCAGCGAAGGGGCAGCTTCCTTTTCCTCTTTGGCATTGCTGTCTTCACGGAGAGTGGTGGCATTTCAGTGTGGATGCAGTTGATATTATCCAAGGATACATAAGGAATCCTGATAGCCTTTCCATTTTGTAGGAATATGTTTAATGGTATTAAAACACCTGAAAAATAAGAGATGGAGACTTCAGCTAGTCCCAAAGGAGGACTGAGTGATGTTCTTAAAGGTGTAGAGTCATAAGAAATTGTCCATCCGAACCCCATCTTCTGTTCATTGTTGCAGAGAAGCAGAGCTGTCTTACCAATGCCCTGGTCCATGTTCTTTTCATAGGGGACAGCCTTTGACATTCTAAATCACAAAACATATTGCTCCAACTTCCTTTGTAATGAGCTGGCTCTTCAAACTGAAGAAAAACCCTTTTGTTTTTATTTTATTATTACTAGCTTTAAATATATGTATCTTGTACAGGGTCTCACTGTGCAGCTTGGACTCATGGTGATCCTGTTTTCAGCCTCCCCAGTGCGGGCATTATAGGCATGTGCCGCCACTCCAGGACTTGGCTCAGCATGCCCACAAGTGGGGATGGTGCTGTGTGGTACCAGAGACTGAACCCTAGTGCCTGTGCTTGCCTAAGCAGGCACTTCGTCTACTGAGCTATCTTGCCTGCCCTAGAAAACCCTTTAATGTTTTGAAGTTTTTATATTGTTATTTTTAAGAGGTGATTACTTAAAAAAAAAATCACCTCTGAACAAATAAGATCAGTAAAAGCTCTCAGTGTTCTTTTATTATGTAAACCATTCAAGTATAGATGCAGCACAAAGGTCAGCATGCACAGCTGCACTGATATGTGCAGCGAAGGTGCAGCATGGAGCCAGACCCCGAGTGCCTCAGACGCCCCTCTACTCAGTGCACACTCTCTCCTGGAAGCCCGTTGTCTGACTTCTCTCATCAGATTTTAGTTTCTGTACTCTTGAAAATGTCATCGTACAGTGTACACTCTTCTGTCTTGTCTGTCTGTCCGTCTGTCTTACAGTATGTAAGTTGAACCCAAGACCTAGAGCATACTCAGTAAGTGCTATACCACTGAGTCACCCTACAGCACTACCTGCTTCCTTTTATTCCTACTATTTATGAAGTGTGATTGAAAAATACAGCGAAGGTTTAAAGTTTTTTTTAAGAAAATATGTCGATCAGACACATATTGCTATCAGTCTTCTTCAAAATATCCCTCCCACCCCTGCCTGCCTGGTGCTTGGAACATACTTATCCAGTTGCTCTTGCCACTTCTGAAGCAGCTCTGGAAGTCCTCATAGTGATGTTATTAGTTTGGTCATTTGTCTTTGGAAAGTACCAGAAGCCTCATGGTTTCAGATCCAATGAATCAGGGGATAAGGATACACAGTGCCATTTTCACCAGGCTGCCTTTTTCTTGAATGGCATCTGATGGCGCCATTCACCATATTTTTGATCATATTTGTAAAAGCACTTATGAAAGAGAATTTCAGAACTGCTTTAGAAAATGACATAGGTGGTGAGATATATTTGAAGTGAGGGCTAGTACTTTGAGAGGGATTAATAGCAAGGTGTCTTTTATGTCCTACATTTTTTTAAAAAGATTTAAACCAGTGGTTCTCAACCTGTCTAATGTTGTGACCCTGCAATACAGTTCCTCCTGTTCTGGTGACCCCAACCAAAAAATAATTTTGGTGGCAACTTCAAAACTGTAATTCCAAATAAATAACATTTTCTGATGGCTTCAGGCGACCCCTGTGTTTTGGTCGTTCAACCCCCACTGGGGTCGTGACCGACAGGTTGAGAACTGCTGATTAAGCATTCACAGTACATTTCAGTCATAGCTGGTACATAGGGCCTCATTTCTATTGCTGTGAGGGGTGAGCTTCTTATTGCTATTTTTCCCTGTATGACAGTGTGGCAGTCCACTTACATATCCTGTGACTGCTTGACATTTGACTTACTTGTAGTGCTTTTGCTGTTATGGAAGTGTGGCAGTGGGTAGTATAGCACGTTCTTCGGGACTATAGCGTATTTGTGTGCAGACACCAATTTCTGTTGGAGACTTCGTTGTGACTGAAATTGGTGAGCCTGTGGTTTTCTGTATTATCTTTAGTTATCATAGATATTGTCTACCAGTTTCCTAAAATGGTTTAGCGGTTTATTCTTGATAATACCAGTGCTGAAGAATTTTTGTTCTGCATTTTACAAGCATTTATTTTTCTTCATTCTTTCATGGATGAGTAGTGATATTTCATTGTAATTTTATTTTGCATTTTCAATGGAATTTTCTCATAGAGGACAGCAACTTATCAGTGATTCTCAAGGTCATTTGAGGAAAATCACAATGATGATCAGACATGGAAAACTTACAGACATAAAGTCTGTCATAAAATATAACACTTCTTAGCCTTTAATTCATTTGAATAGTATTTGTTGAGCATGCTCATATACTATGTATCATGTACTAGCATGGGAATTTCAGGACAGAGCAGTGGAAAACAGAAAAAAAGTCCTGTCCTGACTGAGCTGTTCCTCTAGTTGTAGCAAAAAAGCCACATGTAATTTTGCAAGCATAGGCAGGTCAATTGGAAGGGTATCTGAAAGCGTTGCCCAGAGACCAGAGCTGCCAGTGCGTCCTGGTCTCTCCTATGTAGTTGAAGCAACCGTAGAGTTCCCAGTGGTCCTAGGAAGCCAGGCTGCCTCATTAACACTGATACTGGGAAGGGAGCCTCCTTGTCAGGGCTTTTCTTGGTGGCCATGTAGTAATCTAGTATGTGGAATATATCCACCCTAAAGGGTAGGGAAGGAAAAATGATTTGGTTCGTGATCCTTTAAATGATCAGTGGATTAAATGAGAAAAACTCAGGTTGGAGGAACCTTGCCTCAGACCCATACAGAAATCAAGGGCTGATGTATTAAATAAAAGTTAAAGGTAAACGGTAAACCTACTTTAAACAGTCAAGAAAAACTATGCATTAATATTTATTCTTAGGATGAAGAAAGACTAGTTTGTGAGTTTAAAAAATAATGAAAGAAATTATGAACTTAAAAAATAAAAATATCAAACCAGAAAAATGTTTGCAATACGAGAGACAAAAGTGGGACGTGGACATGCCTGTGCCCTGTTGGTGGGAGTGAAGTGATGCTTCTGGACAGCAGCAGCATAGTAAGTGCCAGGAGCCCTACAGTTCTTCTTTCACTCAACAGTTTCTTTCCTAGGAATCTAGACTTCAGAAATTGCAACTATTGGACAGAGGTTATATGCAAACGTGGCTGTCTTCATTTAAAAATTTCAAAAGCTGGAAATAATCTAAATGTCTACTGCCAGGAAAAAAAGTTAAATTGTTTTAAAATAAATGAATCACTATTGTAAGGAAACATAGGTACAACTCTTAAATCATAGGATTGTTGTAATTAATAGTGACAGATCCTTTATATTTCAAGCTTGTTTTGCCTCAGGGAAATCAAAGTGTATTCTTCTTTGATATATCCGAAACACTGAATTCAGTGCTAACTGAAGAATGATAGGTGTACTGGGCTTTTTGTGCACTGTGTTAAAAACGTGTTTATTAGAGACCCTAACATACAAGCACTTTCACAGATCTTCCTCTTGGCAGTGGGGCCAAGATTTGGTAGCTGGTACTGTAAGAAAGCCCTTGATTGCGCCCCTCCCTGGTGCTGTGCCAGGGGCAGCTGTCACTCAGTGGCACACGGAAAAATAACCACATGGAATGTTTATGAAGAACAAGTTCTGTGAGTGCATTGTGGCTAAACCGTGAAATAAGCGAAGCTCTCTGTTGCAGTGATACCTGATGAAGCCAGGAGTATCGTTGTACCCATTTTTCAGGTGAAGAATCTGAGCCCCAGAAACCTTCAGTATGTACCCAAAGCTATTCAAGTGGCGAGAGGCCTAGCCCAACCCCAGAGACTTCAAAGCTGGTCACTCAGTCTGCACTGGGACTGAAATGTAGAAATGACAGTGGCTTTTTAAAAACAGGCTTAACTCTGGGGTTGCGGAGGAGGGGATGCTGTCCATGAGCCTCACTTCTCTGGGGATCCCCGTCCCCGTGGCTGCCACCCCTCGCTGCCCGCTCTGTCCTCATAGCTGCTCAGACTTCCTGCCCCTTACTGTTTTTCCCGAGAATGCAAACACCGTGTCCTCCTCTGCAGGATGCACGTGATCTGTACGCCGTTTCCTCGCGGTTCCAGTTCCCCCAGCCCTTGGAGCCTCCTAGGACCGGAGCCGGCGTGTTCCGTCTTACCAGAGCTGGAGCGTGTTCCACCTGAGGCAGTGCTGGGGGAATACTGGGAATAAGTGCTGTGTCCCACCCCTAATTTTCTGTGTGCCTTTATGGAGTGGAGAGAATGTTAACTCGGTCTACCTACATCCTGAAAATCCTTCGAGAGGCCGTGGCTGTTTCCCTTCCAGCTCAGTTTTTGTCACCCTTTCTGCAGCTCCGGTACCTTCATGGCTTTTATTAAGTCAAAACCTAGACAAGTTAAAATTTTAATCAGCTTGTGAGCATGTAGTGGTTCATGAACTGAGCCCAGCACATTGCAGGTGGCTCAGGCCTCCATCAGCGGCCGGCAGGAGAAACATCCTTAGCATGCTCGGGGAAGCAAGACGGAGAAAAGGGATGGGGTTGGGCCAGGCGGAGAGCCGCTTGGTAGGGCTCAGTCTGGTGCTGCCAGCTTGGCTGAGCTTGGGGTTTGTTTCGCGGCTGATGCTGAGTCAGACTTGGTTTTGCTTCTATAGTTAGAGGTGCTGGAACCATCTCCCCTGCTGCCACCCAGCCAGCTGTTTAAATACTTCATAATTAATTTCTCCTCTTAGGAAAGTCATGTCTGACACCCCCCCCCCCCCCCGCAATAAAAAACAATTTGTCCTCTTAAATGTCAGTAAGCTAGATTTTGTCAGCTGGATAGACGTTGTAGAGTCTCCTGTGTGTCATGGCGGGATGCTAGAGGCATTCCTGCTTCTGCCCAGGGTAGGTAGCCAGCAATGTCTCTTTTCCCCAGGTGAGGATGGCCAAACTTGTCACACTTGTCATGGCTGTTTCCAGATGTGCCTTGTAGAGGAGCAGCGCTTGCAGTTGGGAACCTGTGGCGTAATCATAAAGTTGGAAACGTTTAACATGTTTTTGTTTTCTCTTTGAAGTAATGAGAGACATCTGCTGTATGTGAAGAGTGTAATATAATATTTGATATTTTATCCTTTGAATATTTTTAACCTTTTCACATATTCTGATTCTATGTTTTGGAGAATCAATTATATAAGGTAACATTTCTCTTGTTTTCCTTTTTTTTTTTAAAACAGTATGCAAGCATTGAAAAAAATGGAGAATTTTTCATGTCTCCCACTGACTTTGTCACTCGGTATTTGAATATTTTTGGAGAAAGCCAGCCTAACCCAAAGACTGTGGAACTGTTGAGTGGTGTGGTGGACCAGACCAAAGATGGGTATGTTGAATCCTGTGTTACGTTTTTTATTTAAAACAGCTTGCTGTTGCTTTAATGATCAGGAAGTCACTGAATGTGTATCTTTTCCATCCCTTAGGAGCACTTTCTCTATCACTATTGAGGCGTTACTTTAGAATTGTTACCTCAACATGTACTTTGGTGATCTTTCATAGTTGATTTTTTGACTAGCTTAGATCTCTAGCTTCAGAAAACTATGAGTTTTTAAGTATGCTAATGTTTTTCCAGGCAGTTGCAAAACTGGAGTGAATTTACACATAGTTCCATGAATGAATCTTTTCTGTAATTTTCTCTGTACTTCAGTCACTGTTAAAGTTTCACACATGATTAGATGGTATGGGTCTACAAGACAAAATAATATGATTCCAAATCTCCAAGAAAGGCCTTTGTGGTAGCTGCAGAGGAGAGACTTCACCATATACAATAAAATAGAACGGTTTACTAAATGCCTGTGGACTTTGGAGTTTTCTCTGCTTTCTTGCTGGGATTTGTAAGTGTTACCTTCTTTAACATTTGAAGAGATTGCCCTTGATTATCTGGGTGGGTGTTAGTTTCTATAACAAGATTTTTCATGGAAGAGGGAGAGTTGACACAGACAGGAAGAGGAGGCAGTATAACTACAAAGGCAGAGAGCAGTGTGATGCACCCACTACCAAGGGATGTCTGCAGCTACTAGAAGTTAGAGCAAAGGGAGATGTTCTTCTCTAGAGCATTTATTGCCTTTGACCTTGCTGACACCTACATTTTGGACTTTCGCTTCCAAAACTGTTAGGATAGATTCCTTTTACATTAAGATATCCAGTTTGTGGTAATTTGGGGTTTTAATAAATACAAATTATATGTATGTATGATGTACAAGACATTTTGAAATACGCATGCATTGTAGAAAATCTAAGTCAAGCTAATATATTCACTACAGTCAAGGTGCCCCCCCCAAAAAAGATTTCCAAAATTTATTTTTTCTGTCTAAAATTTTGTTATTTGACACCAGTTCCTCCTCAGTGTCTCTTCCTTTGTGCAATCCCTTAGTAATCAGAATTCTCTCTGCTTCTGTGTTTAACTCTTATACCCCATTTGGAAATGACAGCATGTGGTATTTGTCTTCCTATGCATGGCTTATTTTGCTAAATGTCTTCCAAGTTCCATCCATGTCACCAGTGGCAGAATTTCTTTCTTCTTTAAAGGCCGAATAGTATTTGTATACATGCACCACTTTTTTTTTTAATCATTCATCTGTTGGTGGACACTAGGGTTGATTCCATATTTCGGCAAATGTACAGAATTTATTGGTGAGCGTGCAACACAGGCACCTCTTTGATACACTGATCGTATTTTCTTGTCATAATTTATTATAGCAGTTTTAGGAAACTAATGTATTCTTGTACCTATTTTCTCTGGGAAAATAGAAAGTCTATATAGCCTTGATGAATTTTCTTTAACAAAGGACAGGTTTGATGTAGGAAAAAAGTACTAATTGTACCTTTTGGCTTACCCAGACATTTCTGGGGCAGTGGCCCCTGCTCTAAGTAGTTTCTGTGCTGCCAGAGCGCAGCCCCTTGCTGAACACTTCCCTTGTGCTTTGGTGTGGGCTGAACTCTGGGCAGGAAAGGGAAATGCCTGTGAATTGCATGAATTGCAGGTGTCATCATTTCATTTAAAATAAGAATGAAGGGGCCCAGCAGGATGGCTCAGTGGTCTAAAGCACCTGCTTGGGAAAGGTTGGGCGGCTTCAGGGACCACGGTTCGATCCCCGGCACCACATGCTGCGCCAGCCCTGCCCTCGGGGTGGGCTGAGCCGGCCATAAAAATGAGTGAATAAACAAACAAAGGTTCTGAAACAAGAAAAAAAAAATAATAAAATAAATTAAAAAAAAATAAAATAAGAATGAAGTTTTGTGCATTATCTTAGCGTACTTGCTTACCCATTGCTGACAATCTATACATTAAGCATAAGGTGGCAGTACAATTTTTGGGAGGCCCTTGGAGTTTTGCAAACACCTTTCTACTTGTTCTTGTTACTGACTGTTGTCTCCTTAGAGGGGGCTAAGGCCAAAAAGATTTCCCTGGTATTGAACTTTTTTGTTTGCAAGGCTCAGCTGGGCTTAGCATGTGCTGGAGATGCCAAGGGCCTGGTTGGCTGGCTGCTGGTTGCCGGTACTCAGCCCTTGTGTGCAGGGGACACTGGGGGACTGGAAAACCTAATTGGCTTTCTAGAATCACATATCTATGCAGGACCCAGGTTATCTGTCAGTATCTGTGGGACACTGTACAAGACACCCCCATGGGTTGTGGCCAGTAGCAAAATCTGTACTTGTCTTTCTTAGGAAGTACTACAGTATTTGCATGTAGCTTACACGTATCTTCCACTACGCTTTAAATTGTCCTTGCATTATTTAACGACATCTAATGCAATGTAAATGCTATGTGTAAGTGGTTGTCAAATTGCAGTGGTGGAGAACCTCCCAGAGACCCAAGTGCCCATGCTGCACCCCCAAAGCCAGTTACTACTGCAGAGTGCAGCCAGCACAGTCCAAAACCTGAAGAGTAGGATTCTAGGTGAGGAAGAACAGCCCATACACGAACATCTTTGGTCTTAAAGAAAAACCAGGAACAGAGCTTTAAATGCTGCAAGCTATTTTTTATTGAGAGGTAAAAGTTTGCATTTGGCATCATTTTGCACAGTTACTGTGGTCTTTGCTGCTGTGTGTTAATAATGTATCACACCTTCCCTGGGTGCCTTGGCTCGAGCACCAGTGGAGGCTCGCTGTGCTCATGGCAGCACATGTGCCATAGGTTTGCCGTCGCCGTACCTACTGTCTTAGGGATAATGGCGAGAAAATAGTCTACCCACTGAGTACAACTCCAGCTTTTTTCCTGAATATTTTTCATTGGTGGTTTGTTAAATACATCCATCAAAGACCCTGTGTATGGAGAAGCGTCCATGTGCGTTTTCCATGTCTGGTGGGGAGCTCCTCGTGAACATGCACTCAGGAAACCAAGGTTGGCTTTGCTTGGTAAAAGCGAAAGACAGGTATTCTGGTCTGCGAGAGATGAGCGAGCCACCTGGTCAGCCCCTTTGATCCTTGTTGGATCAAAATGATAGCAATATAATCAGCAACCACAAATCATGCCTTTCTGTGTTGAGTTCGGAGAGTCAGTCCTAGGATCACTCCTGTTTTGACACCTGGAAATAGGTATAAAAAAGAAAAACTTACAAAGAAACCCACGACTTTCACATGTGTCGCCTGTGTAAATAAAGTGAGTTCTTTGCTTTTCCCATGTTTGCTACGTGTCCTTCTGAACAGCAGCAGGAACAACAAATAGGGTCTTTTAAATACTTCACAAGGTGAAGGAAGATATAATAGTATGGATGATAAAATCACTTTCGTCTACCTACTTTCACGGTGTGAGGTTGTACTGAAGACATCCAGACCTCGGCCACACGCTGGGAGTTAATGAGGCTCGCAATTGGCAGTGCTTAGAGTATTAGGGCGGTGTATTTAAACATCAGCAGTTCCCCTTGAAAGGCTCATCCTCTGGCAGGCCAGGTTGGAATGGAGAAGAGCAGGCCCTCCAAGTTGGCTAGTGAGGAAGGTTTTGTACAGCTAAGGTGGACACGGATCACAGGTAAACATCTGAAATCTGTAAACTATAGAATTAAGCAGGGCCATATCTTTAATTAAAAAAAAAAGACTAGATAATAATCAACAACAGTCGCCTGAGAAGCTTAAATATTCTTCATAGTCATCAGACTCCCAAATTAGCCTACCAAAACAAAAAGCCTCATTAACAGCTCTCGTTGAATCCATGTTATTTTCTTTTTCTTTCTCTCAAGATGTCTGATTAACCCCCTTTCTTTTTGCATTACTCACATTGTGTTAATATTTGATGTCTGAAATCATAGGGGGGTGCATGCAATGTGGTGGCTAGACACTGTCTATGAGGAGTAAATTAAAGAAGAATTTTTAAAAAGGTTGGTATTATGTTGCTGATGTATTAGAAAATCTTTAGGAATGTCAGGTGCCAGGTTTTATTTTCCTTTTTAATTCCAGGAAGGGTTGATTAATGACTAGGTACTGATTTCACATCTCATTCATATGTACCCGTAGCACTCCTCCTGCTCCCCTCTCCTCCTCCTCCTCCTCCTTACCAATCTAAGCCCTCTTTGTGGAGAGTCCCACTGAAAAGGGAAACTGAGACATGGTGCCACAACCAGAGGCAGTGTGAGGTCCCTGAGGGCCTTGTGTGTGGATGGAGACTGGAATGGATGTCGGCAGGTGGGGGAAGTGGGAGAAGCCAACAGTGGCGGAAGGAGGGGGAGACGCGGCGCTGCCCTTATCTGGGAGGTTGGTTGGCCTTGTGTAGTAAAGGACACAGAACTGCTGTGTTCACAGCGTGGCCAAGTGGCCTTCTGGCAGTTTCTCCAAGAGTCCACAAAATTAGAAATGTTTACATAATAATGCTAAAGCATAGTCTTCCCTTCTCATTTTCCTGATACTAGAACTGATATTTCCAAAAGTAGCATCAAAACTCTGAAAACCAGTTGTTAGTGTTCGCTGAAATTTATCCTGAAATCTGTCTACCACAAGGACCTTGTGGAGGTGGGGTCAGGGAGGTGCCTGTGCCATGAGAGTCCTGCTTTCTGCATGGGGTTAGTGCTCTTGGAAGGAGGCTGGAGAGGGCCTGCCTCACCTGTGAGGACACATGGACTCTGCTGTCGGTGAGGAATAGCCCTTCACGAGATAGTAGATGTGCTGCTACCTTGAGCCTGGACTGCCCTTCAAAACTGTAACTAAGAATTCCTGATGTTTGTAAATCATCCCCGTGAAGATATTTAGTGATAGCAGCCTGAGTGGAATAAAATAAATTATGAAGCCAAACAGTATAAATAGCTATCCTCTTTCTCACCACACATTCATAACAATGCTCTTAAAGCAGTAGTACTTACCGCTTTTTAATTTAAATCTTGTCCTCGAGAAAAAATCATTTTAACATTGAGCACTAAGCAGAAAATATAGGAACTTGTGCGTACAGTAGTGTAAAGTTGTCTAAGGAGAAACACTTCAGTGGCTTGACGTACCGGCTGAACTAGGTATTGTTTTTATTTGAAAGTGTTAAAATCGTCATAATGGATTTTGAATGGTAAAAGACTCTTGATATCATGGTGGTAATATTCATGAATATGGTCTTTAAAAATACAGTCTAATGAAATACATTTGGCAGATGTGTACAGCTTACAGAAGCAGTGTCTTCCAGGGGACCGTTGCATGCTATAACAGAATCATGCACCAATGAAAGATCCGTTCCCAGGACACAAGAGACCCATGAACATGAAGGTACCAGTGGAAAAAGCACAGTAATACAATTTCAGCTTTCACATAGTTGCTAATCTTTAGGAACCTATTGCCTGTTGGGATTTGGTATTGTATCCAGGAAAAATGCCTCCAATTATCTAAAAGGCCATTAAAATAAGCCTTACATTTGTAACTATGATTGTGTGTGTATGCGGCTGAAATCCTTCCTGTCTTTCAACTAAAAACGTACCATAGTAGTTGAACACAGCTATTTTCTATTAAATGGGACATTATAGAAATTTATATATTTAACATTGCTTTTTTCTACTGGTTTCATTATGTAAAATATAGTTCTATTCGCAGATGTTTATATGACTCTATAGTCGATTTAGTCACTTTTTAATGAATTAATCAATACTTTTTAAGTTTCTCAGTTGCAATTTCTAATATGGTATGACTGCTATCACTCAGTTAAATAAAAGGGTCTTTGAAATTGTCAGTAATTTATAAGCATGTTAGGACATTCTGAGACCCAAAAGTTTGACAATCACTGAAATGGAAGAGTAGAGAGTGTAGAGAATGAGAAGAAATGTTTTGTCCATGTGGTGGTGGGATCTGGGGAGAGATTTCCCTCAACAGTCAGAGCGTTTTCTCCAGGAAATGGATGGACAGGGATGCATGTTAAGGTATTGGCAGTTTGTAGAGAAAGAGTAACAATAGCCCGCTAGAGGTAGGAAAGGAGTGGATCAGGAAGAGCCTGACTGCCGGGTAGGCGCTACTTGAGGGCCCTTCTCAAGGCACGTGGTGGAGAAATTTGCCTGTTAGTGTAGTTTTCCATCTGAATTCAGCTCTTAGATCCAGAGTAGAATGGTTGGGTGTAACTTTGGCTGAGGTCTTGGCACTTATTTAATAATGCAGAGTGGCAGAGTTTTCATGGAGGTCTACAAGGTGTAGAAGGGAGCGGTTCTAATGATGAGCTGGGGATCTAGTTCAGAAAAGGGGCAAAGAAAGAATGTTGAGGTGGGAACAGTGAGAGATGATAAGGTATTAGACATACCATAAAGTGTTGAAACTGGCACATAATAGAAAATGTGCATGAACCCTAAAAGGTAAAGTTAAGATGAGTGTAGTTGAGAATAAGGAATTACTGGTAATGATGGCAGGGCAGAGTCTGTCCATGGGATTGAGGCAGTGAGAAATGGTGGGAGAAAATACATTTGGCAGAAGGGAGTTAATGTGATTGGAGGCCTCGATGTTGGAGGGATCCGTATGTTAAAGGACAAGTGTACTGAAGATATTAAAAATACTGAGACTACAATGGGAATGAGTCGGAGAGTACCGGTGAGGGCAGACCTAGGAAAAATCTACTATGAGGGGTGTTCAGGGGTTATCAGATGCTGGAAACAAAGGGTGCTGAGTGCGGTAGTTGGATGGTGTGGGTATTCAAACTGAGTGGTTGAGAATCAAGGGCCGAGGGATGGTCTGGAGGCGGCAGTGTACCCCTTTACCCTAGTAACAGGCTCGGCAACCCAGACTGCAAGAGCAAGGCCTGTGTGAACTTTTGAGAGGACAGAGAGGAAATATCCTCAAGGGAAAAGAGGGGTCTCGCAGAGCTGATTCTGGCCATTGTTCCACCCTGTACATTCTGAAGGGCGGAGTGGCAGGGGCCTATGCAGTGATGACAGAGTAGAGCACCCCATGGGAGCTGAGAGTGAGTAAGAAGGGATGGTGGAGGCTGCCTTCGCCACAGGACAAAGGTAGGGACGCGTTGGCCTTGTCCTGGCAGGTCTCAGATCGTGCCTGCTGGGAGACAAGAGACCAGGGAGGGGAAGTGGAAAGCAAAAATACTTTCTGGGTTCCTTGGCAACCCACGCAGGTTCCCTCTGTCCCTCTCTTCGACAGAAGCTTTCTTTCCCCCAATGAATGTATTTTGCTTAAAAAGAAAAGAAACACTTTCCTGGATAGGAGTTCTGCTGATGTTTCTTGCTAGACTTAAACCAAAGGGTTAAATAAAATGATTATTACTGAGCATATATGGCATTTTAGATCTGGTGCCAACAATTTAAACATGTTTCCTGCTTTTAATCTTTGCGCAGATCCTTAAAATGTTTTTTGTCCTTCTCTTAAATAGAGATAAAGAATTGGAAAGGTTAACTGATCTGTTCAGAGTGAGATAGTTAGCAGTAGAATTAGGTTTTTTGCACAGTTCTGTCCAGCTTGTGTCTAGCCCTCTCTCCATGAAACTTGCTATGTATTAACATATCTTAAGTTGAGCATTGTATGGGAACTTTGCATAGGTTCTGTCCTAGAAGTTTTGGTGGTAACCTCGTAACACATCATTTAACTTTAGTATTTGGCCAGTGTAGGACAAACGTACAGCCTTCAGGAGAATGGCCCTGATCGTCCCCCATCTGCCTTACTCACAGACTTTGAAAGAACTGAACTCATCTTCCTTATGGACACCCGAAGGCTCAGGAATAGCTTATGACATACCTTTCCTCTTATACTATTACTGTATTGATTCTTGAGCTGCCATTGTGTCCATCTTCTTTGATGCTTGTCTGTACTGGGGTTGTTTAAAATAACAATGCTTCTTTTATAGTATTCATGTCCTGTTACGATACTCAGTAAATGTTTGAAAAAGGAATATTGTTCTTTCCCTTCATTTCTTGTTTAGTAGTTCGTGGGATGAGACAGATTGCTCGAATTGTTCTGGTTTTGCTTTATCTGGATCATATGTGTTTAAAACTCAAAACACAGAATATTAAAAGAGAAGTCAAATATAACTTCCATTTCTAGCTATATGAATATCTGTTTTTCTACCAGTGTCAGTATCAGAGGCACTTGATATGACAGTTGCTTTAATTAAAAGAATCTTATATTAAGCTGTGAGGAATTCCTGAAGTCGAAACCTCTGTGGTTTGACTGTGTCTCCCGAAGCTCATGTGTCAGAAATTTAACCCCAACACTACAGTGTGGAGGTGAAACCTTTAAGGGGAAGTTTTTGTAAATGAGCTCATGGGGTCTTGGGAGTGAATTCCTCATAAGAGGATGAGATTGGCCTTTCTCCTCCCCACCAAGTGATGTCTTCTGCCATGTTAGGAGTAGCAAGCAGGCCCTCACGAAGTGCCACCAGCTTTATCTCAGATTTCTGAGCCTCTAGGATAGTGAGGAAATATATATATATATATATTTTTTTTAATTTTTTTCTAAATTTCCAAGTCTTAGCTATGCTGAGCAGTGTGTAACACACTACAACAGAAATGCCAGGAGATTTAATGCCTATTAACCTTCCATTGATTGTGGCATAATTGTCAATGAGTCATTTCCTGGTAAACACACTGAGAAGCTCAGATTTTAATGAAAGGATTTGAAAGTAAGACTTCACCTACAGTCTGATGCGAAGATTGAGACCTTCTGTCTGGAAAAAGGAAGTGAGAGAAGATGACCTCTGACATTTTACCTCTTAGGAGTTCTTGACTAAATTTGTCTTAGTACTAAAGGATGCATGGTAAGGTAACTTGGCCATTTGAGAGAACCTTAATATTGGAGATATATGTTAATTTCAGATTAATTAATCTTCTCAATCGATATTTGTCACCAGCTACCTGCCAAGCACTGTTCTGAACAAAACATGAACCTTGTACTATCTCGTAGCAGTCAGATGACATATGTGATATGGAGGCAGCGCTATAAAAAGCACCAAGTTCATAGGGTGATCTCTCTAAAAAGTGACATTTGGACAAAGACTTGAATGAGAACGTGCCACATGAGACTTCAGGATTGAACCTTACAGGAGAGGAAGGAATAGTACCTGTAAGGGGAGGGTCTCGTCCTTTTTCAGAGGCAGCAAGGAGATCAGATTGGCTAGAGAATGGTGACAGGCAAGGGAGTAGAAAAAGTTAAATAACAAAATCAACGAAGTGTTGTAAAGGGACCAGATCTTGTAGAATCATAGTCCAAGCACAGTAAAAGACTAGAGAGTTTTGAGGCTAGGAGTGATAGTAGGTGCCTTGAATTATACAAGGATCTAGGTTCCTGGCCTGATTGGTAGAGGATACATGAAGTGGGCCAAAGTAGCACAGGAGGGCATCTGCTCTGAGGGTGCTGAAGTACTGAAGTACTTGTGTGAATGGTGCTGGCTGGGGAAGGAGAAGAAGTGGTTACACTGGGATTTTCTTGATGTGTCAGATGTGAGTTGGTGCACACCAAGGAACTAATTTAAATATTGTGTTCTGGTGTTATTTGAAATAATCTTATTTTTCTGTGTGGTTTTGCCACCAACTTGATATATGGTTAGGTTCATTAGTTTTAGTTTGTTTTTGATTTTTAGGGATTGCTTTTCCCTTTAGATTTAATTGAATTTTTGAATATATAAAGCATGTGTTTCCAAAATCAAAAGTGCTTCTCCCCATTTAGGAGATAGGAAGTGCTAGGGGAGGAGCAGATAGATAAGAGTCATGAGGGTGTTTCAATATGGAGATACCTATAACACGAAGTTATAGAGGTTGACTGCTGAACGAGTTAGGGATGGCAATTAAATTAGTGCCTTGGTGTGCACCAGCTTCATTAGAGGAAATGGGGGCTATAATTGCTTTTGAGGGTTCTTAGTTGGTAGCTATTTTTCTGTGGGAGTAGGGTTTATATTTGGATATAAAGTATTATGAGCTCTTAGGCATCCTTTCCAATGAATAAAAGCTTGTCAATGAATATTGGGGTGAATTTAGCCATCCTGGATTTCTGATTCAAAGATAAATGGACAAAATTAAGTTCAAAATGAAAATCTGGATTACCAGAAACATTCACATAGTTGCATATTTTCATTATATAGGATTTTTTTCAAAATAACACATATATTGCCTCTAGCAATTAGTGAGTAAAGTTTAAATCTTTGCAGGTGTCTGTGCTTATAGTGTATTGTACAAAAGACATAGACACATACACACAAACACCCACATAAAATATTGTGATCTGGTGTTATTTGAAATAATCTTATTTTTCTGTGTGGTTTTGCCACCAACTTGATATATGGTTAGGTTCATTAGTTTTAGTTTGTTTTTGATTTTTAGGGTTTGCTTTTCCCTTTAGACTTAATTGAATTTTTGAATATATAAAGCACGTGTTTCCAAAATCAAAAGTGCTTCTCCCTGTAGCTTCCCTCCCCATTTAGAAGTTACTCTGTTTTCTTTTAATTTTTTATTTCTCCTACAGAAGAGTGTTACTTTCCCAAATGAAAGTCAACTTGTATGCTTAATCATGCTCATAGTTCATACCTTTCATAAACTCTGTATGTGTATTTACTCTAATATATATGTATATACATATATTGTTATATATGTATATATACATATATACACATACTACATATATACATATATATGTCTGTATATATATACATATGTATATATATATATATATATATATATATGTATGTGTGGGTGGAGGAGGAGAGAGGGAAAATAAATGTGTGCTAGTCTGGGTTCTTTAGAATTAATAGGATCTGCATAGAAAGGTTTATTGTGAGGACCTGGCTCATGTGATGTTAGCATGTAAGAAGTCTCACCATCTGGGATGGGCGAGCTGGAGACCAGCATAGCCAAAGGTGGTGTTTCAATCAAACCTGAAGTCCCATAAGCAAGGAACACATGGGGTAGTGCCCAGTGTAAAGGTAGATTGATGTTCCAGCTTAAGCTGTCAGGTAGAGTGGCTTTCTTTCTCCCATCTTTCTGTTCTATCAAACTCTAAATGAGTTGGATAATTGGCTCATTTTGCTTATTCAGATGTTAATGTTATGCAGAAATGTCCTCTTAGACTGTGTTTATTGTGGACATACTATGGCCCAGTAATGTTGGCATATGAACTTAACCATCACAGTGTGTGTGTCCCACCCCCCACGTTTTTATTTCATTACTATATGCCCTGAAGAGCACTATCAGTATGTCATTTTCCTCATTCCCTTTTAATGGCTGTAAAGCATAAGACACAACATTTTCTTATTTTATTCTAATAATTGTTAAAGTCTGCAGACCAGTACTTTTAAGATTTACGTGGTTTGAGCTATTGGATTCTTGCACCTGACCATTTGTTGAGACTACCATCAAACAAAAATGAACAAATCGAAATCAGCAAATCAGTGGTAATCACTCTCAGAACACCATGTTCCTTGCTCTTCTGTTCTTCTATGTCCTACACAACTGCTTCTGGGCTGCCCGCTTCCTTCGTCCATTCATAGAGCAAAGGAGCTTCAAAATTGTACATCTGCTATTATTTCTTCTGCTGCTAACTGTTGTCTACAGACACAGTGGCTCTTTCGTGTGGGAAAAGCATTGTGTGGCAGAAGGATCCCTTATAGTGTTTGAAAAAGCGTTCATATCTTGGTAGGTCTGTTAAAAGGGGCAGAAGCTGGGCCTGTAGGGCATGCCTATAATCCCAGGACTTGCAAGGCTGAGGCAGGAGGAGTGCTATGACTTTGTGGTCTGCCTGAACTCTCAAAAATGAAAAGGATAAAAAAGCTGTGGGACCTGAGACAAGTCACGTGCCTGTTTTGCCAGGAGCCTGTTTTGTCATCAGAGTAAATGGCTTTATGACTTATGCTATGTAAATGCTTGCATGTCATTACCCATGAAGTTATGGACATGAAAGAATTTGATTGGCTTTCCCGCTTGCTTCACTTGCAGATCAAGGCCTACCAGTTTCTCCTCTCTCCCCTGCGTTGTCACTTCCTGCTTCTTCACGCCCACTGCTGAGATCCTTCCTAGCTGCACATGCCCCATGTCCCGGATTAGGAGAATGTCTCAGGATTCCGTGACTCCCTTCAGCACATCTGCCTCAGATCTTGGGTCCACAGCCCTCCTCCCCCTTAATTCCTCTTGGTTCACTGATCCTTCAGCCTACCTGCACTCAGGTTTTCCCCAGAAGTTGTATGCAGTTTGCCTTTGTGAAGGTCAGCAAAGCAGAATCCAGTGATGACATTAATTCTCAAGTTGACATGGTTGCTCCCTCACACCTAATGGAAATAGCCTTTTCAACTTTCAGAACAGCATCTTCCATTGCTTTCTGTAAGCCTCGCTGCCTGGTTTTTGTTAGTCCCCTTTACTGGGCCTCCTCCTGCGTTTCTAGGTTTTCCTTTTTTGTGGTTGAGCGTTTCCCATGCCATGGCCCTAAATACTTCCAAATTGCTACTTCCTGCTGAGTTCACAGGTGGCTCGCTGAGTTTACCATGATGCTTCTCTGAGATCTCTTATTTGCGTATTTCCATCTTAGACCTTAAAGGTTCTCAGGTAGGCACCTGAGTCTTCTCTCTTTTTCCTCATTTGCCTCAGAGCATTTTCTCTTGTAGTGTAGGCCTGAACCCTTTAGACATCAAGTCCTTTAGACATCCTCTCCTGTCTAATTCCCAGTCTTATCTCAAATATATTTGGTTTTATCATCCGTATATACTGCAAGCCTGTCACTTTCTTTGCAAAGTAGTGGTAGCTGCAGTGCTGTTCAGATTTCATGATACCAGAAAGGAAAAGGAAAAGAAAAGGAAGGTGCTGGAAAGCTTACCAAGACAGAGATCCAGTTAAAAAAAAAAAAAAAAAAAAAAGTCTGGGAGCAAATGTTAAAAGATGAAAAGGTCCAAAGGCAAGCTCTTAAAACCAGCTCCATTACTGGTCTTGTTTCACATAACCCTACAGGAAACACAATGTAGAGAAATTTTCAGCTCTAAATGTATCACTGCTTTTGTTACCTCTGATGCTTGGAGGCTTCCTGTGTAGGGCAGGAGGTTTAGAAATAGATTTATCAGGGTTTCTGAGATAGAGGTCGTGTTCCCTACCAGAAATAGCAATGGCAGCTGCTGGTGAGGAGGCTTCCAGTGAGGCAGCAGGCTAGTGGATACTTAGGCCACTGCAGCTCTTCATTTATATATATATATATATATATATATATATATATATATATTTTTTTTTTTTTTGCAGTTCTCCTAAATATTTTCAGTAATAAAACTATTAAATAAAAAACCCCAACTACTTAATTTTCACTAGTGAACTATACTGGTGAAAATGAAATGCAACCCGAAGGTGGTCAGCGCACCCTGCCCTTGGCTAGTTCCATAGATACATTCCTACCCAGTAATGATGTGACCCTGCGTTTACTTGATTTTTTTTTTATATTCTGCTCCTAGCATTAGGGAGGAGTGCTACTCTGTATCTATGTTTGATCACTTCCCAGCATTTTTGCTGTGCTTTGCTGTCCCTGGTGGGATCTTGTCTCACCTGCCAAGTGCACCAAGACCTAGCAGGTTTCTCTGTTGCTGCTCCTGTTCCCTTGCAGTCTGCTCAGCACAGCGGCGGAGTGATTCTGTAAACCTAAGTTCAGGTCTCTCTCGGACTCACAACTCTTCGTGGCGTCCCATTTACTCCGACTGAAAGCTACAGCCCCGACCGTGACCAGTAAGGCTTCCCACCCACTCACTGCTGTATTTTCTCACCTCCTCTTTGCTCTCCTGGTGTTCTTCCTCCAAGTACTGCTGCCAAGGCCCATTACTTTCTTGTGCACTTTTAGTTACTGGGTTGGCTCCATCCAGGGACCTGTGCCTGCTCTTGAGCTTCTCAGGGTCTCCTGCTTCAGTTATTTCACGTACTAGTTATCTTATACGTGTGAATTTCCTGAGTTGTTCTGTTGCTTCTACCTCTCTTTGAACTTGTAGCAGATCTTTTCTCCTTTTCCACTTCTGTCCGTTGTAAAGAGGCTGATTCTACAGTAACTGGGAGTTGTAGTTTTTATACCATAATTCTGAAAGTGTTGAGAAAGCTACCCATAGGATTTGATGGTTTAATTCTTTTGGAGATGAGATCACACTTTCAGCTGAGCATTTGGCAAAGTGTTTGTGAATTTCACCTTGTTTTGTGAATTGCAGCTTGTTAGACACCCTCTACCATTTTCCTGAGTGGTTTGGTTACTGCTTTCTGTAGTAAAGTAAACTCAATCCTGTCCTTTCTCTTTTCATACATTTTACCACAGTTGTTCACATTATTCAGTTTGTTAATTTAGAATATAGTGTTTAGACTTACTAAAAGTAGTTGCTTTTCACTTGAATAAAACCCCAGAAAAAATACTTCAAGATTAATTTAATACGTAGTTCGTTTTGAAACCCTTTTCTTATTCTATGATTTCCTCATTCGGACCTTGTTTGATTTTGTATGCATGTTTGCATACTTCTGTCTGTCTGTCTGTCTGTCTGTCTGTCTGTTTCTTTCTTTCTTTTGCCAAGAAATAAGTCACCAACTTCCTGAAGGAAGAAACATTAAAATGCTAATGTTGCTTTTTAATTAAAATTGTGCCTAGAATAAGCCACAGAGGCTCAGAAGTCTAGTGTCTTAATTTACTGTTGTAAAAATATATAAAATATGCCTAGTAGCTTTTAATTTTGGTTGTCCTTTACAGTTGCCATTCTGTGTTATAATTGCCTACTTTTAAAGAAGCTTGGACCTAAGACATTTCTAGAAATATGATGTGCTAACAAGCGCAGCGGTAGTGTGGGCTAGGATAAAGAAACATGCTGGATCAATTGGGACACAAGATTTTCCTTACCACTCATGTAGATTCTTTCGTACACTAAAATGTAATGAAGAAAACTAGGCTTAGCTAGTCATAAAAAGTTACTATGTGATAAATTGGTTATTTTAATGAAAATCTAAGTGAGTAACTCATTAACCATGAGTAAACTATGGTTAATAAGTGAATTCACCATATTTTAATTATTTGCATAACAAAATATAGTTCAGTATGAAACATTTATGTTTTTGTTTACTAGATTTGAGGCCCATTCTTAAAAATTACGTTTTCATGATAAAATTTTAATCTGTATTAGGGTAAATTGTCAATTTTATTCTCTTTCTTGTGGATTTTAGATGGAATCTAAAATACTGCTTGGTTAGACATTATAAATAATTGTCTCAGTTACTCTTTTCTTGTTGCTGGGACAAATACCTGACAGCCATAGTGAAGGAAGGGAAGGTATAGATAGCTTACAGGTACTGGAGGTTTCAGTCCATACTCAGCTGGCTCCAAGGCAGAGGGGCACATGGCAGAGAGCAGCAGTTCATGGCTGTGGAACAACAGCAAATGGTGACAGAGGCAACTGACCAACCGGGCAGCAGAGAGCAACAGAGAAGGCCTGTTTCTCTGTCTCTCTCTTAATATATTCAGGCTAGGGTGAATACCTGGCCTTATAATACATTCACCCTAGGCTGGGGAAGGTACACATACCCATAATTCCAGCAGTACTAAGACACATAATCCCAGTGGGTCACGAGTTAGTCTCAAACTCTAGAAGCCACCACCTTATGACTGCATGAGGCACTGGGGGGACAACTGGACACAAAGTATAACAATAATAATCACTTTATTTCAATAATCATTTATAATGTTTCTTAGGTTAGAAAGCTGCCTTTTGTCATAGCTTATACAACTTAGCTTCAATTTTAAAAAAGATTTAAATTGAAATCTTTAATGAAATGTGTGAAATGTTTTAAGTAATCATTTACAATATGAATTGGCTTAAAGGCATAAGAGATGTGATTAAATCCTTATTGATTCCAATACATTTATAAAATTTATTTTTTTATATTATGTATTTATTTAGTACAGGGTCTCACTACACAGATGGACTTGTAGTGATCCTCCTGTTTTCAGCCTCTCAAGTACTGGGATTGCAGGCATGTGCCATCATGCCCAGGCTCAATCACGATCTCATAGTGCACCAGGGGCAGGGCATACAGGGCAGGGTGGGGACCCTGGCCCCTGCAAGTATGCTGAAACTGGTGCTTTATTCTGCTGAGCTATGTGGCTGACCCTACAAAGCATTTTTGCTTCAGGCTAACTTTCCAAGATCTCAATGTCCCGGTCTCTCTGTCTCTTTCTGCCCATCCCCCGCCACCCCTCGTCTTTTGCTTTAGTTGCTCATATTGAGGCTTCCTCCTGAGCCTTTTAGTTTCCCACACTTGCTAGTTCTTTGAATTGTGAAGCCTTCCTTTCATCTGTACTGGGAGAAGTAAGAAAGTACCATGGAATAGCCATTTGATGATTTGTTTTCTTTTCATGTGCATTTTTAAAAATTAACACAACATTTAGAGGTCCTGGATTACACATATGATACAGGAAAAGTTGTAATTGAGTTTAGACAGGAGTTTAGGTTCATATGAGATTATGTGTCTCAAAGGCTTATGTTCTCCAGTTAGGAAGCTAGGGAGAGTGTTATGGCTCACGCTTAGATGCTACCCCAGGTCTCATGTGGCACAAGTGGGGCTTTTTCAAAGGTGGCTGGATCTGGAGTGTGTGACTTTGGGATTGACTCCTGGTGCATCCTAGGATCAAGGGCACCAGTATTAAGGGTGTGGGCGCTGCCCACCCTAAGTAGTTTAGGTAAAGTAAAAGGGGAAGGAAGAGCTATTGTTATCCCTTGTTGCTTTTGCTGCCTTCTACCTGCGATAAACCCTTGCCCCTCTGCCGTGTGTCACCTTGCCTTAGAGCCGTCTTTGTGGACTGAAACTTCTGTGAACTGTAAGCCAAACAAACCTTTCTGCCTTTAACTTTGAGTGTTAGGTATTCTGTCTCAGTAGCAAGAAAATTAAGACAGGTTTGCTGCCAGCAGAGTGGGAGGGTAGCTGGGGTTATACCTGACCATGTAGGTTACGATCCTTTGGGACTGGCTTGTGGGCAGATATTAGGAAGGTTCAGAGCCAGCTGAAAAAGTAGAACTAGAGCACCTTAAGAGGTACTCGGTGGGAGATTCTGGTCAGAGCTCAGAAGACCAGAATGCAGACCAAGAGTGCTGACAAAGCCAAGGCCCCGAAGGCTTCTGCCGGGCAGGAGGGCTGCACTGATGGCTGGGACTCCGGATGATGTGGGTGCTTAGCAGAAAGTGTGAGTGCACTTTCCTCCTGTCAGGAGACTGCCTGAGACTGAGATTAAGGACAGGGGACTAATTAATCTGGCAGACAGAATTTCAAGGCAATCTTGTTGAAGTGATGGCGTGACTACTTTTGAGGGTGTTAAAACCAAGAGCAGAGAGCCCAGCAGAATGATTTGATGCATTTTAAGCTTGCCCAGGAAAATAGCTCCAGGAAAACTGTAGACTATAAAGATTAACAGAGGATATCTTGCTTGTTATGAAGGCACAAAATAGAAAAGATGGCCCGAGAGCATCACAAGAAGCAGCAGGATGCCACCCTTTGCCGTCAGAATTGCAGAGGTGACAGATTTTGCTTTGAGAAGAGAACCTTCAGAATGCTGAGCTCAGGAACAGCAGCGGCCTACAGAGCCTTTTTCTTGGCATTTCGTTCATGGGCTTTTGACCCCTGCAAGCAAGAGAGAATGAATCCTGGCCATGGCTCCAGCTGGCAGCGGACTGTGGTGTCATGTTGCAAGTTTTGTGTGCATGCAGAATGCATGAGGTGTATGCTCAGGAAGACTGCCACCAGATTTCAGAAGAAGGCTGGGTGGGGCAGGCAGTGTACCTCTGACAGGACAGTAAGTGAAACTGTGAGTGGAAGCAAAAGGTGCAGAGGCTGCAGAAGTTTGCAGAAGCCAGGGACTTGAATTGTCTGAGGAAGACTGTTGGGAATGAGCAAAGCCAGGCATGAGTGAAGCCGTGGGGGCCACAGTCACCTGAAGTGCCCAAGTAGTGGAGCCACCCCAAGTCCTTTGGGGTTTACAGCCTGTCCCAAATTGCTGAGGGTGCTATGGAACCGTGGCACTGAACGTTTGCCCTGCTGGACTTTGGTCTTGCTTTGTTCCCATTCCTTGCTGTCACCTGCTGTTAACTTTTGGAATGGAAGTGCCTTTTGTGTGCCATTAAATATGGGTAGTGTTTAATTTTGTTTTGATTTTTACAGGGGCTCGCAACTAAGAATTTGTTTTAATGAACAAAAGAGATATTGGAGTTGGACTTTTCAACAGTATTGAAACTGAGGTCTTTGGCAACTCTTGGAGAGGCTCTAAATGGTTTTTTTTTAATGTTTAATTAATTAATTAATTAATTTTATGTATTTGGTACAGGATCTTACTACACAGCTAAGATTCACAGTGATCCTCCTGTTTTCAGTCTCCCAGCACTGGGATTACAGACATGTGCTACCATGCCCAGATTTGCTTGCAGGTTGTCTGTGCTGGGGCGGGGCAAGTGCAGTCTGTGGTGCAGGGCATCAAACCCCAGTCCCTGTGCTTACATAAGTGGGTGCTTAGTCCACTGAGTTGTCTGGCCAGCCCTAAATGTGGATTTTTGTTTTGTTTTGTTTTTGCATGAAGAGATATGCATGCATCTTGGGGAATCAGGGGCATAATGTTATGGCTTGTGTTTCGTTGGCCTCCCAAAGCCATCTGTGGTTGTAGATGAACCTGTTTTGAAGATATCTAGATCTAGAGTGACACTGGAATTGATACATGGTGCAGCCCTGTGATCAGGTGTTTTAGGATTGAGTGTGCAAGTGTTACCCACTTGAAGTAGCCTGGGTAAGTGTCTTAGTTACTCTTTTGTCATTGCTGGGACAAATACTCAATACACAAGCTTAGGAAAGGAAAGGTTTACTTAGCTCACAGTTACTGGAGGTTTCAAGAGATTGTTCCTGTTCTATAGGGTCTGGAGAAGAGGCTGGGGTGCTGTTGTGTCCACACATATGTGCTCCATACCTCTGAGAGAGGCCACTAGGCAGAAAGTGGGGGTCGTTAGGTGCATACTGTCAGTGAAACAGTTGGTCCCACCCCTTGAGCCCTGCCCCTCAAACTGCCCTCTGGCCTGCCCCTTGAGCCACATGCTTGACAGCCCCATAATTTACATGAGGCTTTGAGAGGACAACTAGCTACAAACCATAACATTCTGTCCCTGGACCTCCAAAGTCTCAACATCCCTTTCTGCAAAATCCATTTTAGTCCTTCTCTAAGAGTTGCCAAAGTCCCAGTAGTTTCAGCATCACTGAAAAGTCTTAAGTCCCAATTCTCCTCCAAGATCCAAGGCAAACTCTTAACTGTGAGCCCCTGTACCAATAAAAAGTTAAATACATCCAGCATTCAAAGGCCCAAGGTAAACATTGCCATTCTAAAGGTATACACAGGAGGATACAAACCACTTGGGCCAAAACTAGTCCAAAATCAAGCAGGGAAATATTAAGTCCTATAGTTCCATGTAGAATGTATGAAGCAATCTGCAATCTGTTTGGTGGATTCTGGCAGAATTTGTTACCAGAGAAGTGGGACCATTGCTGTGGCTAAACCTGACCATGTGGATTACTAGCTTTTGGGAATGGTTTATGAGAAGAGATAGGAAAAGTTTAGAGATGTTGTCTACAAGAGGAGCACTGGAACACCTTCGGTTGTTCTATTTGGGAGATTCACCAGAATGCTGATAGGAAGCCTGACTGTAAAGACTAGGCTGGGGAGGTTTCTGCTGGGAAGGACTGCATTGGTTGTTAGACTCCAGATCATTTGTGTTTGGATGTGGCAGAAATTTTGGCTGAATTTTGCCCATGTCCAGAGACTGCCTGAAACTGAGATTAAACATGGAGGACTAATTAATCTTTCAAAGGAAATCTCAAAGCAGTCAAATATTGGGGCAGCAGTATGGTTATTATTGATGGCTCTTAGTCAGATTTATGTTGGGAATGAAGAGCAAAGAGCCCAACAGAAAGATTTAAAATGTTGTGAGTTAGGCCAAGAAGAAAACTTCAGGAAAGTTGTGGACTGTAGAGATGGAACTGAGATCTCCACTGCCCAGGAGGAACAAGAGAATAGAAAAGATGTCTTGAGGGCATCACGAGGAAATGTCAGGTTCTTGCCCTTTGCAACCTCAGAATTGCAAGGGTGAGGGCCTTTGCTTTGAGGAGAAAGCTGCAGAGCCCCATGTTCCAGAATGGAAGAGTGCCCACAACAGGTTCCAGAATGGAGGCAGCAGCCACACCAGATTACAGAATAGCACTGGCATAGAGAATTTGTTTCTCAAAAATCCAGGCAGTTGAACCTACAGCTAATAGAGAAGGAAGCCTGGCTACTGCTCCAGCTGGCAGCAGACCTTGGCAATATCCACATGGCTTTGGTTTTAGGTACATGAAAAAAAATGCAGGAATTCTGAGGTCCAGAAGTCTTCCACCTCAATTTCAAAAGAAGGCCTGGGAGGCCAGGCAGTATGCCCCTGAGAGGGCAGTGTGTAAAGCTATGAGTGAGAAGCCAACTCTGTGGAAACCCCAGAAGTTTGGAAAAGCCAGGAATGTGGATAATCTAAGGAAAACTGCAAGGATGGAGAAAAGCTGGCCTAAAAGAGATGCTATGAGAGCTACCACCAAGAGTGCCACAGGGGTGGAGCCATATCAAGCTCATGATTTGCCACAGATGGCTTTGGATGTTCCACATGAAACTATGGGACTTAATGTTTGCCCTGCTGGATTTTGGACTTGTTTTGGCCCCAGTGGTTTGCATCTGGTAAACACATTACAATGGCAATGCTTACCTTGTGCCTTTGAATGTTGGATGTATTTAACTTTTCATTTGTACAAGGACTCACAGTTGAGAGCTTGCTTTGAATCTTGAAGGAAACTTGGGACTTGGGTTTTTCAGCAATGCTGAAACCATTGGGACTTTCGTAACTTTTAGAGATGGACTAAAATGCCTTTTACATAAAAAGTTGTACATGAGACTTTGGGGTCCAGGGGCAGAATATTGTGGTTTGTATCTAGTTGTCCCCCTAAAGCCTCATGTAAATCATGGAGCTGTCAAGCACAGAGCATGAGGGGCAGGGCCAGAGGACGAGGGCAGAACTTGAGGGCCTGGGTCAGCGAGGTGTGGAACTATTAAACTGACAGCACATGCCTACCCCCTCCCCCACCTAGTGGCCTCTGTTGGAGGGAAGATGTGGGTCATCATGGACACAGCAGTGCCCCAGCCTCTCTTCTAGACCCTGTAGTATGGGATGGCACTACCTTGAGGTCTTGCCATGTAATTCAGGCTGCTTTAAAGTGTGAAACCTCCAGTAAATGTGAGCTAAATAAACCTTTCCTTCCCTAAGCTTGTGTGTCGGGTATTTATCCCAACAACAAGAAAGGAGGAACTAAGACAGTAAGATAAAAGGGACAGAAAGACCTTGCTGTCTTGTGGGGACCATGCACGATGCCCCTCTGTCAAACGGCCCTACATGGGAGCCAGTGAATTATCGACTGAAACCTCTACAAACTGAGCTACATAAATCTTTCCCCCTTTCACTTTGTGTGTTAAGTATTTTGTCTCAGCGATGAGAGAAAAGTAACTAACACAGGGAGTGTGTGACTGCTAAAACAGGATTTACAGCAAAGCACGCTGGTGATTTTAGCTATAGAACTTGCCTAGAGTGACTCTGACTAGTGCTGATAGAGCTGAGAGAGGCATTCCTCTGGGACTCCCACATAAACAATATATAGCCATAATTTAAATTGTATACGCCTTCATCACATTGTGAATATTTAAAATATTTTAACTATGTAAGATAATTATGTGAGGTAATGAATGTGTAAGTCAGCTTGATTATAGTCATTTTGCAATATATATCATGTCATGTCATGTACTTTCAATACATGCAATTTGGGGGAGTCAATTATACCTCAATAAAACCAGAAAAAAATTAGATAATGTACAAAGTACCCAATACTTCCTATTTATTTCTGTGTACTTTGGCTTTAAATACTTATGCTTATTACTGAATTCAAACCCATTCTTCCACCGCTTCCCTATTAGAAAATTAAAACAGTTTGGGTTTCAGTGATGGGATTATTTTATAAAAGTGCATTGTATAGATTTAAAAAATATAATTTTCCTTTGCTCCCATTGAATATTATGACCTTATTGACAAGAAGAGTTATTCCTGAAACTTGGCCTGAGTTTCTATATATCACCAGAAATTTCTGCAAATTCAATTTGGAATCAGCATGTAAGCACCTTTTCTTTTTTAGGTTCTTAAGTACAGAAAATGGTATAATGTATTTTAAGATTATTATAAATGATGCAGCACTTGTTTACATGGGTAAAATGACTCTATCTAGTATATTGAAGTTCATGTTAATGTTTTCTATTTAATGACACCTAATGGTATTCAATGAGGGTTATGCTAAACTAGAGAGAAAATGTGTTACCCAGGCAACTACCTCAGGCAGGCTAGAGAGCCAGGCGTATGACTCTGTAGTACACATTATTTCAGCATATTTAAGCATAAAGAACCACACATGTAATTGACTGTGAAAAATTACTGCTCAGTTACTGTATTGTATGGTCATAATAGAAGTAAATGAATACGTCATTGTTGTTGGGACAGATCTGTTGGGAATCACTTATAGACTCTACTATTTAAGAAGCAAAAATACAATGAGATGAAAATAGCTGGTTTAATTAACATGTAGAAATTGGGTTAATTTGAATTCAGCTGGCACAGCAGATATTAATGTTGGCTGTTCTGTGGTGATGTTCTGGCCCAAGCTTGTGTATCTCTGTGTTTTCTTGCCCACACTGAATAATTTTACTTTTTAAAATGATAAGTGCTGTTTCAGTCATTTAATTTTTCCTTTGCTAAGGTTTATATTGCAATCACTTCACAAGAGATGCTGGGGACTTTATCTGAAACTTAAGAAGTAGAATTGAATGAAATAAAATGCTAAAATGTTGCTAGGTAATTATGTTTCTCAATTCAGAATCAGGGTAACTTGATTTCAGTTTTCTGTTTACATTTTTTATTCTTTTTTTGTAAGCATAGCAACTAACTGGAAATTCATCACTACCGTTTCAAAAAAAAAAAAAAGTAATCCATTTTCTTTTGCCACGTTTTCAGTGTCTGTGTTCAGATACCTTTTCCTTGTTTCAAAATAATGTTTTGCTCATCATTATTTGACTTTGAGATTTGGGGAAAAATCTGTTCAGAAAGGCACTGGATTGCAATGAAAAATCACCTCACTCAGTTGATTTTCAGTATTTTAAAATGCTGTTTGAGCCAAGGACAAACATAATGCAGCATCTTTAGCAGAAAGTTACATGAAAAAATAATCTCCACTCCAGAGCCTACGCTTGGTGCCCTAGCAGAGTCTTGAGCAGAGGGTGTTGCTGTGCTTTTCAGCTCTGAAACAAAGAAATGATCAAACTGGGGACGAGTGTGAAAAAGGGGCTGCCCCGCGTGCTCTGTGTGCGGCCAGCCTCCATGTCCTTGGGTGCATTTGCGGTAACTGCTTATCTAGCATTGATCGGGACGAAGCAACCTGCTGCTTTAGACGGTGCTGGGCCAGCGTGCAGGACAGTCGCTTACAAAATCTGGACAGGTCATTAGCCTGCCCGTTTCACAGTGGCTCATTCCTTTTCTGTGTTTTATGTCCCCATCCTCGTTCTTCATTTGTCATTTCAATAAAGTTGAAACTTTTTTGTCCAGCCTTAAGTGAAAGGATAGAGACAGATGTAAAAAATATAAATCTGCTGTACTTACCTAAATTAGTTTTCCAGCATAGTCTATGATGACTTTGCCCTTTCTTCTCCAGTGATCTTTTTTTTTTTTTTTTCCCCTTTACAAACTACTGAATTTTGACTTGTTTATGGTGTTTTTTTTTTTTTTTTTCTTTTTAAACTTTTCCTTTGAGAAAAGTCTTTGAATGGGTCTTTAGCCATGATATATGGAGATTTGGAATATATGTTTATAATTCTGTCACTATTAGGAATTATATAAAATGGGACCAGTGTGATAATGATGTGGTAGCTTTTCAGGCTTTCTTTCTTTTTTTTTTTTTTTTTTTTGTCTTTTTGAGACAGGGTCTGGCTATGCAGTTGAGGCTGGCCTTGAGCTCACTTTTGTAGCCCAGGCTGGTCTCGAACTCACACCAATGCTCCTGCCTCAGCCTCCCGAGTGCTGGGATTACAGGCGTGAGCCACCACGCCCGGCCTTTTTTTTTTTTTTTTGATTTTTTTGTTCAGGCTTTAAAAAGTACTAATATTTAAGAATAAAGGATGTTTACCTAGAAATTTAGGGAAAGAGAGAATTTGCTTGGGGCCTGATCCTACCAAGCTTGCAGTGGCTCCTTTCCCTTGATGTGGTATCATTCTCATGGTAATTTGCCACATTCAGAATGCCTTTATTCTTTAAAGGTTAAAATGTGAGGGACCTAATCAGGTTGTAAGGACACAGAGACAGATTCTCAGGTCATTGGTAGCAGTTATTTAACAACAAAAACAAAAAAAGATGGAGTATAAAAGGATGTGTAGGTATAAGACATTTTTTAATGTTACTTAAACTTAACTAGCAAAAGAGAACTGTAAAAGGGATGAATCTGACCTGATAAATGTGCTTGAGCCCTCTGATGATACTGGGCACATAACATTTCCCCCTAAAAATATCTACTGCCACTGTCAGCCTTAGGCAGCTTGAGTGCTCTTTGGTGTAAGCTAAAAAGCAGGGACAGAGAGGTAGGGCTGATTCTATAGACTGTCACTTACTGAATTAAGCTTACAGTTATGAGAGCCTATATATTTATCTTTTTTTGCCAATATGGAGGAAGAGGTGTCTGCAGAGGTGGTATTTATGAGCCAAATTCATGATAACAATACAGTAAAATTACTAATAAAAGTCTTTTACAGGTTTTTAAAGCCAGGCAGTGCTAGCCTGCTTGTTTGAACAATATTCAATCTGCCAGGTTTCATTGGAGCCAATGAATTTAAATAGGCTCTTGGCAAATACTGCCCTGAAATTTAAACCAGAGCACATAGTAGTAGAGCTGAGAGCCCTGCTGGCCTCCACACAGATGCAGGCCAGGGTCTGCCAAGCCCTTGCTGGAGCCAGGGTAGGCATGAAGTGACTCCTGTAACCTAAGGAGCAAAAAGGCAGCATTGAAGGTGGAGGCCCGTGGGAGAGCACTTTTCTGCAGTAGGATAGGAAATCCCTTGGTCAGTCACAGGTAGGGTGAGAACCTGGGCTTCTTTCCGCTGCATTCCTGATATTTATGATATAAGATGCTCTTTGTTGTCTTTTTGAACGCATTATAAACAGTTGTGATGAATTTGCATAATTAGGATTGGGCAGCCTTGTTCCTCACCATCATGGATATATTATATAAAAATCATTATTTATGAGTTCCCTCATCATCTGCTTAACTGACAGTATTCATCTCTGCAGGGACCTCAGAGCCTCCTAGTGTGCCTCTGGCTGTCTGAGCCTCTACAGGTCCAGGCCTCTGGATGTCCTCTTCCAAAATGGACCTTAAGAGACTTTGTGCTACTGAGCCTTAATGCCTGTCTAGAAAATATACCCTGGGCTTGATCACTCCTCTCTTCTCTCTCTCCTGCTACAGTCCTTGTCCAAGCGTGCTTCCTTGTCCTGAGTGTTCTTTCTAGCCTTTCTGACCCTGAGAGGGGACACATCACTCTCTGCAATAAAATTCTCCATCAGCACTGTTGCCCACGAGATTAAAATCCACGAACACCATCACTTCCCCTTCCTCCTGTTCCCCGGCCGTCTTCCTGCGCTGCCCATGGAACTTACCTCTCATGGAGATTTCTTTGCAAAACCCTTGTGCCTTCTCAGTGGTACTGCTTTTTCACCTTTCAGATCTTGATACCTCCTCCTTCACAAGAGCTCCTCTGACCCCTGATGTAAACCAGGGCCCTCTCTCCTCTCCATGCTGCCCCCTGGTTGAGTCTCAAGCTGGCAGCAAAGTAGTATGATTTGGGAAGCTCAGAAAAACAAGTTAGTTCTCCATCTTTCCCCAGACCAGTGAAGCAGCCTGTGGGGCAGAGCTGTGCTGGAACCCTTCCTCCTGCTTACCCTCTGCACGGCCATGTACTCTGCAGTTGTCCTTGTGTGTGCTCTGCCTGTCGTCCTGCCCACACAGGCACTGGGCAGGACATGCAGCAGACTCGGCTGTCGCATTCATCTGCGTGTGTCCTGGGTGCCCACAGCACCAGCTGGCCCAGTGCAGGCCCAGTGGACGTGGGAGGCATTTGGGAGGGAACAAGAAGCGCTAGAGAAGCCGAAAAGCTATTATTAAAATATAATAAAATTATGGGGTCCGTAGCTCTTCTGATAAAATTAAACTAGTGTACACAGGAAAGTTCCATTCTAGGTTTTTCCCCCCGCCTCAACACCCACAGGATTTTGAACCTGGGTGATCTTACAGCCCTGTTTCTGGAGTTAGAATTTACTTTCATCTCTACTGTTAATCCAGGACAATTCCTTGGCTTCTGTAGTGACACACAGAAGGGGATAATAAGGACAGTTATTTTGGGGAAGCATTCTTGTGGTTGAGAACCTGAAGTAAAAGTGGTAATTGGATTTTGATATGGTGCACTGTCCACACCCAAACTTCCTGAAGTATGAACAGATCAGATCCTTATGTGAAGTTGCTTAAACCTTCACAGCCACAGAGTTGGCCTGGACGCGGAAGGCAGGCTGAGATGAGAGGAACCGCAGGAGCGCCCTGCCGCTGCTGAGAGGGCAGAGCACCAGCAGGCAGGAGGAGGAGGAGAGGCGTGGCCACCTCAGGTGCCGGGATGCTTTCACGCCATTCATTTCTTCTCCATTTTATCTTCCCCACTTTTGCATCTATTATTCAGTCCTTTAGCACTATACAAGTCCCGGGGTGTGCACTCTGCATGCAGTGTAAGTCGGGGAGAGAGACAGCCACTGCCCCTCCTCCCCTGGCACTTTTCTCTCTTCCACCCCTGTGAACTGCTGCCCTCTGCCCTGTGCCACTCAGCCTTGGAGCCAGCTGAGTATGGATTGAAACCACTACTATCTGTGAGCCAAATACTCCTTTCCTTCTTTAACCTTGGGTGTTGGGTATTTTGACCCAGCAACAAGAGAAGAGTAACTGCGACAGCCTTTCTCAATATGTGTGACTTTAAAGGGGGTGGAGTTGTAGCTCCCTGCAGGGACCCTGATGAGCAAAAAAAGAAAAAAGAAAAGAAAATGATGATAGGAAACCACAGAGATTCACGGCTATCTTTTTGATGTGCCTAAGTCCAGACCATGCGTGTGTGTACCTACAAAAAAAAAAAAAAAGCATTTTTAACAATACAAAATCATTTTCAACATACTTGGTATAACTAACATTTCATTTGATGACATGGGTCTGTTTCTAACAACTTTTGGCATTTAGCAGTACCTACTTACGAACCTAATCAGTTGTGTATGAGGTTGCTTCCCTTTTCAACAGCCCTCCACGAGCATCCCTTTTTTAGGATAAATTCCTCCAAGCGGATTATGATGCTTGTGTTAGTTACTTTTCTCATTGAGGAGACAAAATGCTTAACACCCAGAGCTAAAGGAGGAAAAGTTTATGTAGCTTACAGTTTGTAGAGGTTTCACTCCAAAATTGGCTGGCTGCTAGAAGGGTGGTATGGCAGACAGGCATCGCGGAGCAGAAGCAGTTCCTGGTGTGTTTGAAGTGGCACAACAGCAAGGGACAACCACAGCCCTTTAACCCATTGTATCTTCTCCAGGTTACTGAGAGCAGGTCGCACTCACACCTCAATCCTAGGGCCCTTGATCCTAGCGTGGCAACCTGAATCAACGAGAGCATCACACACTCCAGGCCTGGCCACCTCTGACTGTGTGAGGCTCTGATATCTAGTGACCTGCCATAGCAGGCAGTATACCCTGTATGTGAATGTTACTTTCTTTAATCGGTTGCATGTTGAGGGTTTTTTCCCCACTGTTAGTAACAGTGCTACATGGACATATCTTTAGCCAAAAGTTTACATACATTTATTTATTATTTTTTAGCGTAGACACCTAGAAACATGGCTGTAGTGCTAGTGGTGCCTGGACAGACTGTCCTCTGGGGAGGTAGCCCTGTGTACTCCCTGCCCCTTCCATCTCATTCAGTCCTTCTTGGCGCCTCCCTGAACCCCCACGACGTGCTTTCTCAACTTCAGTGTGTCTTCTTCCAGTTTATTTTAATGTATCCCTGCCTGATTAATCCTCTGAAGCATCAGTTGATCGTGTCATTAAAACTTTGGGATCTCGGCCCAACCTATGTGGGCCCTCTTGCTCAGTCCACGGGCACTGTATTTCCCTCCAGCAAGTCTGCGCTGTGTATGGTTCTTCATCTCTTTCTTCCTGGTCCCTGGATTACCTTCTGTCTGCTGTCCCACCAGTTCTCAGAGCAGAGCTTACACATTTTGCCAGAGTATTCTTCACTCTGGCCTCTGTCCAGTGCACAGGAAGGCACTGCAGCTGATTTGCGGTCCTCCTACTGCCTGCCAGTTTTCCTGTGTTTGCCCTTCTTGGTGCAGGACTGATTCAGTTTCACTGGTTGCCTCTTTCCTCGGATGTTTTGTGCTCCTAAATTCAGTAGGACTCTCCTTGTCTTTGTTCTTTCCATGTAACAATAATCCTTCTCAGTTTATCTCTAGTTAACTAATGTTATTTACTGTCCTTTCCATAATAACATAGTTCTCAGTCCATACTCTATTGTGTATTTTAACTATTTCCAGGCCAAGAGATTTCCCTTGGCAAGTTGAGAGTGGCGTAGAAGGACCTAAAGTTATACCATGATTAGAAAAATCTTCCTTTTGGTGTATAGCTTTCCAGTACCTTTCTACATATGAGGTAGACATACAAACTTTGTGTCATCATAGACATAGGGTACATGTGCACCTCCTCCCTTTGACCCCTGTTCCCTCGGCCCACTATGGTCTAGTAGTACACAGCATATGGGCTATTTTACCTGGCCTTTTCACGGAGCTCGGAAGTTGCTGCTATTGTAAAAGAATTCTAAAAGAAGATTAACTCTAATGCTTTGGAACACTAAAATGACTAGCTTGAAAACAATTTCTGGTGGGATCAGAGTTGTGAAATACCTGCTCTCCCCTAAGCTCTAAACAGTGTAGACTTGTGAATGTGACTTTTTTACTTGCTTTACTAACCCATTTCTTAGTGCTAGTTTCTGTCAGTGAGCGTTGGTATCAGATACTTTTCTTTATTTAAAGCGTATGTAACTAATCAGAATTGTATGCTCACTTATTTTTAGGGACAGGTCTACAGTGTGTTCAGGGTCTTACTTGTATGCTTATTTTAAAAGGGCATCAAACTTGCCAAATAAGTCTTCGGAGTTGGGGTGGAAAAGGTACTAAGTGAGCTCACCAGCCAGGTCTGAACTTGAATAAGTTTGCGTTCTTTGTTGTAACTTATGCTAATACCTATTAAGTCTGTAAAGCAAGACAGAAGTACTGTTTATGTGAAAATATAGATGTTTTTAGATACACTGTAGAGGAATATAGTACTATATAATTATTCTCAGAGACTTTTGGGTCAGATTACCTTGAAAATCCAAAATGATCTTGATGAGCAGTTATACCTGTGGTTTCATAGTTCATCTCCATACCTCCTACATAGATTTTTTTGGAATACTTGTGTCTGACAGGATTACCAAATTACATAGCTTTTTGGTATTAGTAGCATGTCTAAAACATGAGAGTATTCAATGGCCGATTATGGTAGTGAGACCTTATTGAAATTGGGAGAGTGAGATTTAGTCACATGCATGCGCGCAATTGAAAGAGAGGTACAGTGTTCTTGTTTATTGTGTTTGAGGACTTTATTAAGAACATAAAATGCTTAAAAATCCCATTCTAGATCATGCACGCGTGCTTCTCTTTTAACTAACTTGATAACCTATGCGGGGTGACTTAGCAGATGTGCTAGTTACTGCATCAGCACCCAGCCTGCAAGGTACTCCGGTGGGCAGCACAGGCTGCCTACATGGTTGTGGGGCCTGTTCAGGGTGGGTAGGATGAGGAGTGGTGACGAGAGGGTAACAGAAGATGAGGTATGGTCATCTTGGTACCCTTTGGTTCCTCACAGCTTTTAGTACTCATTCTGTAAAAACTTTATTTCTAATGTTGGCCTGTTTATTTTGTCTAGTGCTATATAATAAAATCCCTAAACTGGTGAAGAAACTTATGGTCCAAAAGTTTGAAGTACACCCTGAAAGTGTTAGCAGGGCAGTTTTTCTCTGAAAGGCCTTAAGGAAGTCTCCTCCGCACCTGTCGCTGGTGTTGCTTGGCTTGTAGAAGCCGTGCCCTGAGCCCTGCCTGCATGCTCACATAATGTCTCCCCTGTGTATATCTGTGTCCCAGGTCGCCCCTCCCTTTCTATTAAGGGCTCTACAAATACCATATTGTATGGGTATTCACCTACCCAGTACATCCTCAGTAGGTGACTGCATTTGTGGAAACCTTGTTTCTAAATAACACCATGTTCTGAAGTACTGGGGCTTAAGAACTTGGGAAGGCACAGGTTAGCCCATAGCAGAATCTGCTGAGTTATATGTGGGGACCACTGGACTTCGGTGTTCCACTGGTACCTCCTGCCCAACATAATCAGAATAGGTGATGTTTTCCCACAAGTACCTTCTGGTTGTTTTCTTTAAATTTTTCTTCAGGAGCATCCTGGTGTCTCTTTGTTCTCAGTCTGCTTCTTAGCAGTGTTGTCATTTTATTTTATTTTATTATTTTTAAAATTTTTTTCTTGTTTCAGAACTTTGTTTGTTTGTTTGTTTGTTTATTTATTTATTTATATGGCCAGCTCAGCCTGCCCTAAGGGCAGGGCTGGTGCAGCATATGGTGCCGGGGATTGAACCGCGGTCCCTGCAGCCGCCTAAGCTTTCCTAAGTAGGTGCTTTAGACCACTGAGCCATCCTGCCGGGCCCCAGTATTGCCATTTTAGCTTCACTTGTATGTCTCTAATCTTTCCTGCGTTTTCATCGGAGATCTCCCACTATACCCTTTTATCCTAGGCTGTGATCAATCTTTCCTTTTAAAATTGGTCTTCTAAACCAGTTGCTTTCCTAAAACAAAGATTTGACTCTAATATATATTAATCTGAAAAAAGCCTTGAGTGATGTCTGCTTGCCTGTAAAAGCATCGAGATCCTGGAGGCTGGCTGCCAGGGTCTCCACAGGGGGCCACTGTTCTCCAGAGAGAGCAGATTCAGGCTTAGTAGCCCTTTCATCCTCCTCCAAATGCAGCGTGTTCCCTGTATTTTTACTTCTGCTGTGTGCTCTGTGAGACAGTTCCCTCAGCCCTTCTTCTTTTCCCCCTCTCTTTCCTCACACCAGTTGGAATTCTCTCCAGGTCAGGCGGAAACTAGGAGACCCAGTTTTTCGGCCCAGAGTGCTTGACCTCATTTACTTTGCTTATTCAAGTCATCTTCCTTCAGCTTCTGTTTCAGCTCAAAAGCAAAATGAGGAACTTGGAATAGATGCTGTTTTCCCTAAAGAAGAATGACCAGGTTCTTTTCTTCCGTTCAAGATTCTCTCGTCCTCTCTTGGTCCTGATTTTCCATTTTGTCTGTAGTGAATGCTATTTCCAGAGCACTGTTCTCTGCCGTACAGGACTGGAATTTCTTTGGGGTCATGTTTCATGTCTGACTTGTCTCTATTGTCCCCTGTAATAATCCTAATTCAGTTCACATGTAGTTAGTAGATATCAACAATGAATGAGTATGGGACAACCATTTTACATGGTATCTAAGGGTATTAGTAACAAAGCACTTCTTTCTTTTTACACATTTACGTCTTGATCCAAAGCATTTAGGCTTTAACTATAGACTCTAACCTCATCCTTGAGGGAAGATGGAGGTTTGAAACATGAATGCTGTTGGACAAAACAATTACATTTGAAATTAGAGTGCATTAGTGCTCCACTGTGTGCTCAAACCTGTTGTATCTCTTAGCTTATGTGCAGTGTTTTATGTGTCTGTCCGCTCTGTGTGAAAGGAAATGGTAAGTGTTGAGAAATGTTTAGTTTTTAATTTTACATTTTGAAAATGATATTTCTTATTTTTTTCTCTTAGTGTATATTTATATGTGCTTTTAATTTCTACAAGCTACTGACTTTGTGCTTTATGTTTGTTTTATGTTACAGATTAATATCCTTTCAAGAATTTGTGGCATTTGAGTCTGTCCTGTGTGCTCCGGATGCTTTGTTTATGGTGGCCTTTCAACTCTTTGATAAGACTGGCAAAGGAGAAGTTACCTTTGGTAAGGAGTATGAGTGTGTGCATACCCACGCCAGAGCAGACAGTGGAAGCATTTCTTTTGTTAGGAATGAAATGAAGTGTCTGGATATTCTTTTAAGAAGTCAGAATATTCATTTTAACAAAGATGTCAGTGTTCAGGGATACCAAATACCTGCTTCAGCAGTGTTGATACTCTGGCTTAGTTTCAAGGTGAGTAACAGTGTGGCATAACTTTGTTCTTAAGAGTCACAGACTGTGAGCGTCACTAGGACTCCTGTTCCTTCCCTTCTCCAGCAGTTAACAAGTTGCCTGTGACCCGGGCGCCTGGCCCTTCTTGTCTTTGCTTTGCCCTCATAGATTGGTTTACTTTGAGAGACACTGTGCCGCCATTCCTAAAGGTACAGGAAAGACCTTGTGAAGAAGGGAGCCCAGGTGGCAGTGGTCAGCTCTTTAGTGGAGGTAGATGTGGCAGACAGCGCATTTCCTTTCGACTCCTCAGCACCCCATGCGCTGCCTGATATCGCCATCCCTAGTCTCAGTCACTCCCACATTGCTGGGCTGTGATACTTGACATCTAAAACTTAAAGGAGCCAGGCGTGGTGGCACATGCCTGTAATCCCAGCACTCGGGAGGCTGAGGCGGGAGGATCGGTGCGAGTTCGAGACCAGCCTGGGCTACCAAAGTGAGCTCAAGGCCAGCCTCAACTGCATAGTGAGACCCTGTCTCAAAAAGACAAAAAACAAAAACAAACAAACAAACAAAAAAAACCAAAACTTAAAGGAGAGCAGGTTTATTTGGCTCAGTCCATAGTTGGCTGGCTCCAGCACAGGACAGCATGGCAGAGGGGAGCTGCACAGCAGCCAAGAAGCAGAGAGTGGCCTGGTCGGCCATGCTGCAGCGACCCACTGCTTCCAACTCTGCTCCCTCTCTGCACCACATCTGGCAGTGAAGGGACCCGCAGAGTGGCTCACTGATGAGCGTCCCCTCCCCTGGGATCCAGTCCCCTCCCAGGGCTGCGCCTGTGAGCACATGGACCTTGGAGAGAAATCGAGATGTAAAGCATAACCCTACAAAGAACTTTTTTAAAAATTACTTTTAATAAGAAATAACAGTGTATAACAATGTGACAGTTTCAAAACACATTAGTAGTACATTTCAATATTTGATACAATGCATATTGTTGTCCTTCTGCTATACAGAGCTCAGGGTGTAGGTGTTATAATTTTTCAAATCATTGGTACAACCAAATTTCTTCTCATTGAACTAAGAGAAAGTAGCTGTATACATAATCTAATGTCCGATAATCATAGTGGGTTATTGGTGAACTGGCAACATTATAAGCTATTGATTTAAGCCTTTTACAGCTCATCATTCTTTTTTTTTTTTTGAGTCAAATTATTTTTATTTTTATTTTTTTTTCCAGTTTCAATTTTTTATTGTTTAAATTTAACAATGGTTGTATTACATATTTTCATCATCAGATCAGTTTAGATAAATACGTATACGTATATAAGATTGATCAAACAATTAAACATTAACCCTCCTAAATCAACATTACTTTTTTCTTTTCTTTTCCCCTTTCTTTTCTTTGAAAGTTGACATATTGCGTATTGTCCTCACAATCGTTCTACAGAGTACAGTGTGTGGGCATGACCCACCTCCCTATTGATGTTGCTTAGAAAAAAAAAAAAAAGGAAAAGAATATACTTCTCTTTGGACTAAGAGGAAGCAGATACATACACAGTCAATTGTTCTGCAATTGCAGTGGGCCATCAGTGAAGCTTGTGATGTTGGAGGCTATTAAATCTAAGCCTCTTAAAGCTCATCTCACCAATCTATACAGCTCATCATTCTAATCTAGCTTTCCATTTTATGCCTTGTGGTTAAAATTTTCTACTGGATGGTTAAGGGCAAGTTTAAGCAAGACCTGTGTAGCAAAACATGTAACATTTGTATCTCTCAGGGTCAGTCAAATCCCCTCAGGATTTACTTTGGAACCATGTACAGTGCTTTGTAGAACTGCTGTCCTGTCAGCCTTCTGGATGAGTCACAGCTATTGCTTGGCCAGTTTGCTCTCTGTGAAAGCCTGAGACAAAGTTTTCTCTCTAGGTGACTCTCGTTAGGCACACTATATATCTTCAGTCCCTTTCCTCTGTAGCCCCATAATCTCCTTGAACAAAAAATTTCATAAACCACTGAGTTATAGGCTGTTATAGCACAGGTTCTCTTATGTCCTGAGTCCTCACTGACCTTGAAGGCCTAGGGCCAAAATATTGGCTATCCTTGTAGCTCTTCTTTTTCTCTAATTTTTGGTCTATAAAGTTCCATTCTTAACCCTCCAGAAGAGAAGCTTAGTGATAGTGTTACTCTGTAACATGGGTACTTGAGCAAGACATCACTGTCTTTCTGAGTATCAAACATCTTAGACTTAACTTGGGATTGGTATTTTCTATCAATCATTGATATTCTAATAAATCTCTATAGAATGTGATAAAAGCAGTTACACATTTTTACATATTTAGAGATCTAATTATATACAAAATTGTAACCAGGCGATCCTATGGCATTTTCCTAGTCTCTTACTCTCATTTAATACCCTTTTTTGTTTTCTTTTAAACCATCCATTTACTTGAGAGAGAGTATGAGCATTAACTGAAATTACATTGGAAGCAACACCCCTTTGCATATGTAGGTTATGTTTTAGTGGGGTGGGGGAGCTCATGTGCCCTCGGCGTCTTTATTCTTAGCTTCCAGTTGGTTCAGATCTCTTGGACCTGCTCTTACTTGGTATATTAGGGGAAATACAGAGCTGTAGGGCGACTGCAGATTCCGTCTTGACCACTGTTGTCTCTGAGCCAAGTGTATTGTCCTCCCGATTCCTCATTTCCTTGTAGAAAAGAGGATAATAGCGACATAAGCATAGATAAGAAAGTATAATGGATTTCCTTTTCTGGTCATTTTCCCTGCCCTCTTTCTTCTCATGCCTGTGACATGGCAGAGTTGCTCCATGTGAGGTTAGCTAGCACAAGGAAAAAAATCAACTGCAAGTTTCTAAAAGCACAGATGTTTCCATGAACACTTGATGAGGATTATTTAATATTTAAAGATCTTTACATTCAGCTTTTCTTTTCCCATTACCAAATTCCTCTCAGCATCACTAAAATCACAACTTTTCAGTGGAATGCCACTAAAATCTTCAACTGTTCAGTGAACAGCTCTCTGGTGGTGGTGTGGGTGCCAGTGGGTAAGGAAAATGATATGGTAGCATTATTTTGCGGTGAACAGAGAAGCCTATGAGTTCGGATGAATTTGGTATTGGTGTGTTGTCTCGCTTATCTTTCAGCTTTCCTTTAAGTGTGAATGGAAGAAGCAGGGAAGGAGGAGAGAAACAGACCTATATTAATGTCAGTGTGATTTAAAGAAAAGAATAGATGGAAAAGTAGGATATAGGTGATGAGACTCTTCTGCAAACCTCACTCACAGAGGCAGGTGAATTTCCTTTCAGCTCCTTCCTAGCTGTTGATAGACAAATCACTTCAACTTTCTGAGCTTTATTTTCTCCATCTATGAAGGTAAGGTAATAATTGTCTTTTAGGGACTGTGTTATGAGATCCACCAAATATAAAGGTACTGTCTATAAAACAAAAGCCTTTACACAAATAACAACAGTGAAAGAAACTGCTTGAGAAGGGAAGATTTCCTTTCTCCCTTGGGCTTCGGAAATCCCTTCCAGCTCCGTTTACTCATCCGCACCTTTAGCCAATTGCTAGCTCACTCACCATCTGTTGCTAGTTGAACGCCATCGGTCTCTGAAGGCGTGGCGTCTGAGCCGGCCCAGTTTCCTAGAACTGATGTTCTGGTTCCACTCTCAGTGGCTTATGACTGCTGTAGAGGAATGTAGCCTCACCTCCACAACCTTGCATGCCCCAGGTAATGTATTGTAAGGGTTGCTTGTCTCCTCAGACTACAGCGCGTGACAGGTGGGCCTTGTATACAGTTGTGATTAGCCCACAGGATCCTCATCCTGTGTCAGCGTAAGACATAGCCTGGGCTTTCTGGCCGTGAATCCCCATTTAGGATTAAACTGAGAGATTAAACTGACTGTCAGAGTGCAGATTAATGGCTTGTAGCATATTTTGACAGGGTAGGGGCAAAGTTAATAGTTGTGGGTGATGTAGTTAAGTAAATAAAGGAAGGGTGTTTTGTTTTTTGTTAGCTGGTACCTTTAGGAGAAGCTAGTAGCATTTCCCAGGAGACTTATCATTGAGTTGAAGATGTCAAAAATAAGTGCCAAATCTGGATTTGAATAAAAGAATGGCACAATACCTAGTTAATCCTAGTCTCACCAACCCAAATTATTCAGAAGATGAAATTCAAGATCTATAACTTGGATGTCTGCCAGTGTGAGGCAGTTGGAGTAAGCAGTCTACCACACTTACGTCCTTATTCCCCTATAAATCCATTATTCAAGAATATCCTTTTATGTAGGGCATGGTAGCACAGGCCTCTAATCCCAACTAGTTGGGAGGCCAAGGCAGGAGTATTAAACTGAAGCCCAGCTTGGGCAGTTTAGCAAGAGTGTGTCTCAAAGTAATAGCTTAGTGTAAAATGCTTGCCTGACTTGCTTAAAGACCAGGGCTTGGTCCCCAGGCCTGCAAAAGAAAAACAAATGGTTTCAGTAACACTTTATTTGTTTACTTATTTATGTATTTTTGTGGCTGGCTCAGCCAACCCTGGGCACAGGCCTGGCATGGCATGTGGTGCCAGGGATCACACTGTGCTCTGTGCTTTGCCTAAGCTTACCTAGTCAGGCACTTTAGACCGCTAAGCTGTCTTGCCAGCCCCAGTCCCAGTAGTACTTTAGAACATCCTGGACCTCAGTGTGCATCTGCGGGAAGAGTGAATGCAGAGAGGAAGAGAGCAAGGAGCTCCTTTTACTTTCCAGATTGGCTCCATCAGTTATGGTGATCTTGAGAGCATTGCTTCCACACTACCCTGCTAGCCACCTGGGTCTTTCCCGGACCTTCAGGGAAAGCCAGAGAGTAGCCTCAGGTCCCTGGCTGGTGTCCTCAGGCTTTATTTTATCTAAAGCAGAGAGATTCCTTCTTCACCTGCTTGCTTACCGGGCTTCCACAGAAGAGCATGTCTGAAGCAGGCTTCTGCAGACAGCTCATTGTGCCCCAATGTTTGTCAGCAAAGCTGGCAGTGTTCTGCTCCCACTAATGGTTCTGATACACACTAAACACAACTCAGATGGAGTGAGGGGCCGGTGATCAGGTGTCAGATGTCTGTGAAACCTTGCCTTTTCTTCCTGAGACCATGTTTACATGTACCGTATTTTCATGTCTGGATCACTCGCTATGTTTGCTACAGTGAAAAGATCTTGATTAGGCCAATTTTGTTCCTTTGATATTCAGTTCATTATATTCTCCTGTTTCCTTTGAGGGAAACTTATTTCCTTACCTTGCTCTTTACCTTGTTTTCTTATTTTGCTACTTGATGTTTGTGTGGATTTTGAGATAGGACCATGTGGAAGACAGAAATTCAGTGTAATTGGTGAATTGTAGATAATTTATGATTCTCTGTGTGTAGAGAAAAACATTTGCATCATTAGCCCAGCCCTTTTATATTTTTAATCTCACCTTTAATTTTTAAAGTCTATTAAAGTGTAGTATCCACGCAGAGGGATGCACAAGTCCTAAGAGGACAATTTGGGGAACCTCTATCCAGACACATGGTTGTTGACTGCCCGGTAGGGGAGAAGAGGCTGTACCAGCCCTGCAGAGCTTTCCTCTGGGCATTGTCCCCTAGCCCCGTGACATTCATCCCTGTCAGCTGAGCTTGCCTAGTGTTAAACTTCATATAAATGGAGTGACACAGAATGTACCCCATTCATCTGGATCCTCTCGTTCAGCATTTAATTTGTGAGGTTTGTACATGCTTTGGTATATATTTGTACTTTATTTGTTTGCTCTGTTGTATAACACTTTCTCAGGTGACTGCCCATTTATTTATTCACTTCACTGGTGATAAACCTTTGGGATGTTTCTAGTTGGGGCTGCTACTAATGTGCTTCAAGCATTACTTTAAACATATTTTAAGGGGTATTACACACAGGCATTTCTGTGGGTAAAAGTTTAAGGTCACAGAAAATAGGTATATTTAGATTGAATACATTTTGTCAAACTTTTCTAAAGGGATCAGACCATTTAATTACTATAGCTTGTAATGAGTCCTGATGTCTCGTCAATCCTCTAAGTTTATTATTTTTTTTTTCTTTAAGATAATCCTAACTCTTCTCTACTTTCATTAAGGTGGTTTTAGAACAAGTTTTTGACATCTGCACGCATCCTATCAGAATTTTAAGTACTATTGCAATACGTACAAATATGAATAATTTTCTTAGTTCTTTTAGGGTTTTTTAAATGATTTAAATAACAATCTATTTATTACCAAATGCTAGGCTTTCTGCCTTCACATAATTCGGATACATAATTCGGATATTTTGCCTTGGTGAAGAACTTAGTGCGTTCCTATCTAGAGTCTCCAGATGGCCAGAGACTGTCATCACTCGGTCTCTGGTCATCTAGCAGTGCTAGTGCACAGCTGTGAGAGTGGAAGGCAGATAAGGTGAGAAGAGGAAGGAGAGCCTGTTTGCTGGCTGCCTGGCCATCTGACCAAAACAACGTAATCCCAAGTAAAGAATTAATAGATCTATAAAATTTCAAGTCAGTACAGTATAAGGCCTTATTTAGCTTTTTATACTCTTATGAGTTTCTTTTAAGAGTTTTTAAAATTATTTTTTAATGTTACCATATGCAATATTAGGGTCATACACATTTTGTGTAAGGGACCAGATAGGAAATTTTTTTTTTTTTTTTTCAGGCTAGGATCTCCATCGTAATTGTTCAGCTCCAGCGTGGCAAGGAAAAGTGGTCATGAGCAATATCTAAACAGTGGACATGGCTGGGTTTCCATAAGGTTTAGTTACAAGACCGTCTGGTGGGCTATAGGAGCATAGCTTGCTGATAAGGTTTAGTTAGAAGACCATCTGGTGGGCTATAGGAGCATAGCTTGCTGATTCTTGCACCAAAGTCCACAAGCACATATTTAGGTTGATATTAATACTAGCAATTAAGATATTTAGTACGGTGTGTATTGTGTAGTATTTGAACTGTGAAGCCCTTAGCTATCTATACTGATAGTTCATACTCACATTGAAGGAACCTAAAGTAGTCAAACTCGTGACAGCAAGGGAAAAGATTGGTTATCAGGGGTTGAGGGGGAGTCATTGGGGCAAGGGCACAAACTTGCAGTTGTGAGATTCAGTTCTGCAGACCTAACGTTGGTGGCTTTAAATATAAAGAACTGTATTCTTGAAATTTAATAAGGAGCCAGTCTTAAATACTCTTATCTCAAATATGTTTTTAAAAGATGACTGCAAGGTGGTGGATTTACTAATTAGCTTGTGTTTATTGTGTAGTATTTCCATATATCAAGACATGATACTATACACCTTTAGTATATGTAATTTTTGTTAATTATAGCTCAGTAAGCCTGGAAAAAATGTATAAAAATATGTTTTCTTTGTATTTAGTATGATTTATAAAGCTGTATTTGTTTTTTTTTAAATACTATTTTGAGGGCCAGGGAGACAACTTGGTGGTCCAAGCACCCGCCTGGCAATTGCCAAGACTCGGGTTTCATCCCCAGTACCATATGCCCATGCCAGCCCCATGCTGAGCTGGCCAGTGAAACGGGTGTGGTGGTGCATGCCTGTAATCCCAGTACTGGGGAGGCTGAGGCGGGAGGATCACTGTAAGTCCGAGTTGCGTAGTGTGACCCTGTACCAAATAAGTAAACAAAAGATTAAAATAATACATACTGTTTTGAAAAACTTAGTTCATGAAAAACTAGTTATGTTTTACCAAGCAAAACAGAAAATTAAGTGAAGTTAGCTGACTCTAGTGATTTTGTGTTCCCCTTTTCCTCTCAGGTGATTGCACGTTGCTGCCTACTGTCTAAGTGGGAGTCCTGGGCTTTAGGTACATGAGTGTGCAGTATACGAGTACTGACAAGTAGACCGCATCTGAGGCCATTGAACTAGATGACATGAATGAGTAAGACAGGGAAAACTCCTGAGCACTAAGTGCGCTGTAGGACGGCAGCCTCAGTAATGAGCCAGACTAAACACTCTGCCTAGAGCCTGCGTTTTAGGCTGGAGATGCAGACCAGTGAAAACTATCTGATATTTAACATAGAGGTCAAGATATACTGTCCATAAGTGGGAAGGAGGAATGGAGGCTGTCTGAGTCAGACTGGAGGAATGACCAGCGAAGAGTGTATACTGGGCTGCCTTGCAGGGCTGTGCATTCTAGAAGGGTTGGTACTGTGGGCTCATGTGGGAAATGCCAGGATAGTCGAGGCAGATACCTGGAGGCAGGTGTGTGAGCCACAGCAGAGAGCGCAGCTTTCTAGCTCAGTGCCTGTTTGGGGCGAGAGAAGGATAGAAAGAAGGGAAGACGGTCCAGCTGGGTGAAGACTTCCAGTCCTGTTCCACTCTATTCATGGAGTTTCATACAATCTCATGAGAGAAGAAATGCAGCTGGCATTTTCATCTTATTGCTCACTCCCCGTATGCTAGGCACTGGGCTAAGTGCTCTATATGTAACTTATTTTGCAACCTGGGTGGTTTGTACTGTTCTAATTCCCATAGGAAAAGGGAAAGTGGCCTGTTAGGAGGACCTTGGTGGTGCCCCTGGTGGAGCCAGGAGAGCAGTCCTGCTCAGAGCCAGCCACGGATGTGCCCCTCTGTCTTCCCCTGGTGGTGGTCATCCCCATACCCCAGAGGAGGGCTTCCTCCTCTAGGAGGCTGGCAGCTACCTCATGTTGGTCTCCATTTATATCACAGCTTTGGAGGTTTTATTATTTTTTTCATGGAGTAGTAAAGAGCAACAGGCAGAAGTATTAGTTGAGATCTTATTTCACAATGGGAAGGGGAAGTAATTTTATTTATTTATTTATTTGTTTGTTTGTTTGTTTGTCTTTTTGAGACAGGGTCTCGCTGTGCAGTTCAGGCTGGCCTTGAGCTCACTTTGGTAGCCCAGGCTGGTCTCGAACTCGCACTGATCCTCCTGCCTCAGCCTCCCGAGTGCTGGGATTACAGGCGTGCGGCACCACGCCCGGCTTAAAGGGGAAGTAATTAGAAGGCCAGAACATACCAGGATTATAATGATCAGTATACCTGGAAAATGGCCTTGGTCACAGACAGCTGGGTCACTTACTACATTGTATGCTTCACCCTAGAAAGCTTTATTTTAGGGTACGAATGGAATGCTGTAGCCGGGGAGCACAGGATGCGAGGGGTTTAGGGAGGTGGTCTTCAGGTAGAGGAGGCCCTTCATTGAGGGTTACAGCTTAGAAAACCTGAGTAGTAACTAAAGGTGGGAGGGATATCATCTGATGAAGCACCAGCCGAGTCTCTGAGAAAGAGTCCCTAGATATGAGAGACATTGGGAACCAGTGCAGGTTCTTTGGATGACAGGAGCAGAATCAGTGACATTGGAGAAGGCCATTCTTTGCTATTTTGTTTGGTATATGGTAAAGCCAGAGGCCTGTGTTCCTATAACCCTTGTTGAAGCTTCACAGTGTCAACCTGAAGCAGACAGGTAATCATCCCATTTTGTGAGTGGAAGCCCTGCGTGTCGGACTTCTGAAGGACTTACCTGGTGTCTGAGCAGGCTAAGCTGGATTCCTTGGCATGGTAGCTTCCCTGAGACTTTAATTCTACCGTGCTTCTTGATGGTGCTGGGGGAGCAGAACGTTTCCGTTGTGGGGAGGAGCAGCCAGGATCTAACGAAACTGTTAACTGAAATGCTTGCATTTGTGACGTCTCCTGATACTAATTTAAGACACTCCTATTTGTTGGTATTTTCGAGTCTTGTCCCTTGTGACAGAAGTGGCCTAGCGCAGTAGTGGTAGAGACTTGAATCCCACTTTGTCCAGTGGACTTCTTGAAAATACAAAGGGTATTCTATACTGTAGCACTTCCATAAAGTAAAATCTGAAATTTTACTTGCAGATTTCCATCACATATTTTGTCCTCCTCCTTTTTTGTGTGTGGGATTAGATTTGGACTCATGGCCTTGCACTTGCCAGGCAGGCACTTTTGCCATCTAGCTATCTCCCCGCCACCTTCTTCCTTCCCTTGACTTACCTTTTTTCATTGCCATGATCAAAATTTCATGAAACATTTTATGTGCAGTTTTAGGTTAGTTTGTGAATGGGACATATTTCATTATCCAATCTTAGTAGGGCTATCTGCAGTTTTTCATTGAACTTTAAATACAGGGGTTCTTAACACTGGGGTCCTGATTTAGTGGCAGAGTCATGAATAGTCATGACTATTTGTAGCATTTTGTCTTAAGTAAACACCCACCCTTGGGAAAAAGTGCACAGCTTTTAGCAAATTGCAAAGGGGTCAGTGATCTGCCAAAGATTTGCCCCTCTGCTCTTATAGAGGGCCATTTGAGCTAATGGGCATGTATTTTATCTAAGACTTTCCCAGCATTGCTATTAAAAACATTGGTTGTACAGGGTGGGCAAGATGGTTCAGTGGTCTAAAGCATCTGCTTAGGAAAGCTTAGGCAAGCCCAGAGACTGCAGTTCGATCTCCAGCACCACATGCTATGCCAGCCCCACCCCCAGGGCAAGCTGAGCCGGCCATAGTACAAACAAAACAACAAAAACATTAGTTGTAGAATAGTGTGAATTTGCTCAAAAATGAATAATTACCAATTTTTTGATGCCTCTAAATTTAGGATATACAAAGAAGTAAAATGTTTTGAAAAACCTATTATATAATAAACAGATTTGGAAAGACATTTTTCTGTAACTAAAATACATCTAGATTAACTGTAAAGAGTATAAAAAGGAACCATTCAGTTGACAATCTACTAAGACCTCTGAAAAGAAATTGATTCAGGTTTTCATGAACTCTGGAATGGAGGAAACCTGCCTGTCCTTTGTGTCTGCTTCTCTGCCTGACCTCTAAAAGAAACTAGTTCAATATTACCCTCTTTATTATTATTTTTGTTGAAGAAACTTATTGCCCTACAGTAGAATTTATTTTCTGGCCGACTACCCAAGTGTATTTTCTTACAAATACTTACATTGCCACAAGAATAGGAATCTCAAGGAAAAACAGTGTGAGCTTTGCAAGTAAATTCCTCAACGAGGATAACAACTGTGGCCTGCCTCTGTTCACAGCATCTTGTCAGCGATCCTAGACACTGTTCAGAAGCTGTTCCAGTTCATTGGGTCAAAAATCCACTATTTACCCAAAGCTAAATACGGATTTGCACGATTGACCATAATGGCTTCAATTTTGAAAGATAGTAGTATCAGAGAGCACTTCCAGTTGGTGGGATAATTTGAGAATAGTCCATGCTCAAATGGCTAAAATATTGTACTTTTTGCTACTTCATCACTCCACTCGAAAAATGGGGAGGGGGAAAAGAAGGCAGGGCTGTTGAGAGAGGGGGAGTGTGTTGGGTGGCGAGAACAACACAGGGGCCCTGTGAAGCCACTCCTTGGTTAACTACTGCCTGAGGTTAACTGTTCTCTAGAAGGCTACTATGGTGGGCCGAAGCTGCTCTAGGAATCCCTGCCCTGTGTGTGTGTGTGTGTGTGTGTGTGTGTGTGTGTGTGTGTATGTGCTTGTGCAATATGAAGGGTGAAAAGAACTTGTTAATAGGAAAGAACGTGTACAGAACAGAAAGCTGCTAACAGTAAACCCTAAAACTTGGAGCCCTGGGGGAAAATTGACTATTTTAAACTGTACAGCTAATTTAAAAATAGTAAAATTATACCATTATTCTTTCAGTATGAGAGAGAGATAAAAATACAGTTTTTCTAAATTGGAAAATTTCTGTAATCTTGCTGCTAATGACTGATTTCTTCCAACAGTTGCAAGGCAGTTTTTGCTCTGATAGGTTAATAAAAGAAACAAAATCAAGAACATATTGGAAGTTCTCAGAGAAAATTACAGTTTAGGTATATGTTGGGGGTGGATAGCTAGACATTTTAATTGAAATAAAATAGTTTCATACTAATATGGGATCACTGTGGGTGTACATTTGTAGTGCATCTGCTCTTGAAGCATTTAAGTAGGGTTAAATGTATGTTAGTACTTTTGTAAGAAAATTATTTTTGATAACATCCGTCTAAGGAAGCTAGCTTAGGAAATTGGTTTTTTAAGCGATGCAGATATTATACTTCCATTTACAGAATGAATTAGGCTCCTTTTTGTAACTTCAGGAATTTCAGTGTTCTTCTGGTAGTGATGAAAGTTAACAGTAATTAAAGCAAGCACATCTGGAGAGTGACCACGGTCGGCTCTGTGCCTCCAAGCAGCATTTGAAGTGACCTATTGTTGGTGTTATGAGGGTTGATAATGACTTACTCCACTCAAGTGAAAATTCTTTTTTTTGTAGATAGATGGAAAACATCTCGCTTGGCTTCTCTGTTGATGAGTTTGTTACTGTGTGTGATGAACACTATCGTACGTTCAATGTCTGCTGGCCGTGAGCCTTCTTCCTTGCTAACCAGCATTCATAGTGATGATATGAGTGGTGAGCTAATCCTAAGGATTTGTAGGTCCACAAGATTTTAGAATAGGATTCTTACCAGTGAGGCTGAGCATGCATTCTCTTTGTAATAGCATGGGTGTATCTGCTACAACTGCAGACATTATGCCTCCATTCGGAGTCTTTGGGTGTGGAGCTTGGGAATGTGTTTTAAACAGGCTCTCCAAGGGAGCATACTTTATACTTTAGTTGAACAATGGCTGGTGTAGTTTATGGCGTTCTTTCATGCTTGAGGAAACAGGCTCAGAGGGCAAAAGGTGACTGGTTTCATGGGAAACACAACTTTATCTTTGGGCATTAGAAGGACAGTACTGTTCGCTCCCGTAGGCCACATGATCTTAAATCTAAGGAGCATCGTTCCTCTCTTGGCAAAAGCTGGAAGTGTTTTAAATTAGCCTTAATTTTTACCTACCCTAGCATATGTGGCTTCTGTATCATATTTAACTGCTTCACTCTGTGTGTGTGTGTGTGTGTGTGTGTGTGTGTGTGTGTGCACTTGTTTTTCGAAAGATACTTGTGAATATTATTATTGTAAACATGTAACATATTTAGAATAATAAAAAAGTTCATAGGGCTATGTAGAGAACTAGTTTTAATGTGAAGTCCTTATGCGATGCTTTACTCTGAGTTAAGGGCATCTATTTCCCCCCTACAACTTCCTCCAAGGAGTTCAACTTGTAACCAGAATATTTCTTTCCTGTGATTAATATAAAAAGGCACTTGAAAGAGGGCTTGAAATGGCAGCCTAGACATTAGAGCACATGATAGTAGATGGGTTTGCATCCACTCTCTCCATTGTGTTAACTTGCGAATAGAAGACTTTGTCTTTTGCTGGACCCTATAAGTGACTGTTAACCATATCAGCAGGGTGAAATATTATTTCCCTCAGGGCAAACCCACAACTTTCTTTGAGGATTTAGCAAGTGTCAGAAAAAGCAGGAAACTGTTCAGAAATAAAATATGTCCACTGCACATGTTTACCAGACATCTTTTTGTGTTTATTGTATTAATAGAAGTTTCTCAGAATCTGTGAGCAATTCACTATGGTTTAGTGTTTGGGATAATATAGCCTGATGAATCTTTTTATTTTAATGAAAAACTTGCTTTCATTGATTTATAGCTCCGAAAAGTGAATCTTTTAGAACTAAGGCGCATTCATTGAGTTATTCTGTATGGAAACAAAAATGTAGGGAGTAAAAATTTGCATAAGTGAAGACCTTGATGATTTCATATTATACTGTGGCAGAGGTTAAGGAATAAGAGCTCATAGGATTTGTGAAAACAAATTCAGTCTAACCACTTAATAACATGTGCAAGCAATTTGCCAATTAAATGTTTCTACTATCTGAAAGATCTTCAAAGTAAAAAGTGGAGGTTCTTAATCTTCCCTAATTTTGTATTTTAAGAAACATAATAGAAAATTAAGTAGTTTTTGATCACTTTTCACTCAAAGTTTTAGTATTTGAACGTGGAGAATGATGGATTTAAAATATTTGAAGAAAATTATTGCCTTTTGAGAATTGCATAAACTGTGATTTTTCCAAATCATATTGTGCCTGTTTTTTTTATGTAACATGGTAAATATTGGTGCCTAAATAATAATTTTCAGGGTAATTATGGCTTTAGGATTTAGAATTTTACCATTTTATTGATTGCCATCTATGTATAAAGCATAGCATTAGGGTACAGAGTCACCCTTTAAGATAGATGCTTTAGTTCCATTTTAAAGATGAGAAAAATTTGTCAGTGTAAGCAGTTTTTCTAGAGAAAATTTGTAGCATGGATCTGTAGTAGCCTTTTTTGCTTTTGTCTTTGTTTTTCTGAGTTTGTAGTGTAAGTATGCATTACTTTTCTATCTAGGGGGAGAAAGCCTTCCTCAATACAAAAAAAAAAGAACAAGTGAAAGAGTAAAATATGAACCTAGTCTTCTAGGAGAACAAAGGACTTAGATGAGCCTGGTTTGTCTTTTATTATTATTACTTATAATAAGAAATAACAATGAGACAGTTTCAAAACACATTAGTAGGACAGTCTTAATAATTAGTACAGTGCATATTGTTGTCTTAGTTGTTCAGAGTACAAGATGCAGACATGATAACTTTTCTAAACACTGTTGATACAAGTATTTCTTTTCATTAAGCTAAGATAAAGTAGTTGTATGCATGGTCCAATATTCTGTAATAGTGTTGGATTATCAGCTGTTAACTGATAACTTGTTGGAAGCTATTGACTTGAGCCTTTTACAACTCAGCATACTTATCTGGCTTAGTAGCCTATTTTTTTTTTGTTTGTTTGTTTTTTGTTTTTGTTTCTGTTTTTAAATAAAAGCATCTTCACTGAAATGTAATTTACTCATTTAAACTGTATGAATCCACAGGTTTTTAAGTATATTTATTCATTTGGTTTTTTCTCCCTAGATTCTTATGCATTGACATTTTCTAAGTAGCATATAGGAATTGAATGCAAAAAAAAAAAAAAACTTTTAAAGTGCATTCTTTGCCATAAATGAGTTATTTTTATTTTTGGATAGATGATTTCAAATGTACAGGGATACAGTAGATTTTCATGTGTATCTTTGTGTGCTGTTCTTTTGTCTTCCAGCCTTTCTGAAATCATTTCTAGTTCCTAATGGATTTTTTCCTCTGATTTTTTTTTTTTTTAATTTCAGCTGTTCAATTTTCGAGAAGGGTTGTGTGTGTGTGTGTGTGTGTGTGTGTGTGTGTGTGTATGTGTGTATTGTCCCAGCTCATAGAAGTTGTGACGTTTTCCTGCACCCATCTTCAGTAGCCTAGGAAATTTAACAGGAGAGAAATTATTTGACATTTTGAAATTGTCCTTAGGAGAAAAACAGCTGCCACTTTGTAATCACCTTTTTATGCTATAAAAAGTACAGGTACAACAGATTTTGAGGTGGGCTTGGTTTTGGGGAAAGCAAGGCTCCATAAATGAACTTAGAACTTTGCACTTACTGGTGGAGCCTTGTCCCAGGTAACATCACCATTATTTGGTTACTTTACAGGAGCAAAGGGAATTTTCACATATAGTTTGTTTGCAAACACTGGAATACCAGTGGCTATACTTCAAGAGATAAGCATTCTAGTTTGTTCTTCACTTTCAGGAGGGATGACTGAGCTTCAGAAGAGTGTGACTATGTACCCAAGATAGACCTACTGTAGTCTGGTGCTCACATTCTAGTGCTTATTCAGGTTGCTTCCTTGCTTTGTAGCACCTCAATCCAGAGGTAAGATTTTAAGATTTTGTGTTTCAGACCAGGAGACCCCTACTGACTGAGAAAATTTTAAACATTTGGAGTTGCCTCTTTTCTTTTAGGTCTGAGAATGGTGAAGGCATTCACCTGAAATCTTCGTGGTAAAGCTCAAAGGCTTATTAGAGGATCAGATCTAAACCAGACTATAAACTTGCTTTGTCCATCCATCCGCCTGTCTGTCTGATTTTTCTGATTTTCCTGCTATAATAAGAGAGGCACACTCTTAACCTGTCATTGCCTCACAGGGCTTGATGAACCCTTAAACAGTATTAGGTGAGGAAACTATTTGTGTCTCCTCAAAAGAATATTAATCTCAGATGATGTTTTAGTGTCTCCCAAAGTGAGGAAGGAGTGCCAGTAGTTACTTATTTCATAAACCTTCAGCAAATATTGTGGGAAACTAATGCCCTAGAATGGCTTACTGGGGCTAAAGGGAATATGTGAAGACTTATGAGCCTATAAAACATTTTTGGAAGAAATGTGAATTTTCCAGAGGACTAAGACTTAATATTTTAAAAGAGATTATTAGCTGTGAGAATGAATAGAAATATTGGTGTCTCTGCTAACAATCCTCACATCATTTACATGATGGTTTGTCCAGTTACAGTGGTTTGCCCCTCTTATGCTTTTGAGTATTGGTCGTGTTAGGCAGATCAGGGCAATGAAAAATGAGTTTTGTAGTACTTGTGTCAAGTGGTAGCAAAGTCTATGTTTTTTGTTTTGGTTTGATAACCAAGTACTATAGCCAAATACACTTTCCATAGCAGATGTGCCTGCATCATTACTGTATCAATTCCTGGAATTTAAAAATTATTTTAATATCTTATTGAAGGTACTATCTGTGGACACCTAGAATGAGACTTGTCATGACTCAGGACTCATGTGGCTTTGGGTCAAAGGCCTGAGATTGAACCTAGATTACCTTCAAAAGAAATGAATTGTTCTTCGTAGTATTGTTATTCATTGACAGACTATCAAAGGTCCATCTGAGCAGACCTGCAATGACTATCAGGTTGAGTTTTATCTTCTGTTTTGTTTTGTTTTGTACTGGAAGTTGATCCCAGGGCTTTCATACTGAGCTACATTCCCTGTACTTTTTAATTTTCTTTTCTTGCTGTACCAAAGATAGAACTCAGAACCCTGTGCTTGCCAGGCAAGTGCTTATTCTACGGAACTATCTCTCCAGCACCTTTATTTTCATTTTGAGACAGGTTGTTACTAAGTTATTGAGTTGCCTAGGGTGGGAACAATTTGCAATTCATCTTCCACTTGCCTAGTGCTTCTAGTGGTAGGAATACTGGCATCTGCTACTGTCTAAGCTGAATAGTTTTTTATTGTTTTGTTGGGTTTGGGTTGGGTTAGTTGGTTTTGTTTCCATTGCTTTTTTTTTTTTTTTAATTTTGAGACAGTGTCTCATTAAGCTGCTAAATTGCTTAGACCAGACTCAGAAATGCAATTCTTCTGCCTCCTTGTCCTAAAGTGCTGGGAGTATAAGCATGTGCTTAGGATGCACAGATATTTTGACTTCTGGAGAGATTTAAAATCAGCTGAGGCCAGGTGTGGTGGTGCACGCCTGTAATCCCAGCACTCAGGAGGCTGAGGCATGAGGATTGGTGTGAGTTTGGGACCAGCCTGGGCTACAAAAGTGAGCTCAAGGCCAGCCTCAACTGCACAGTGAGACCCTGTCTCAAAAAGACAAAATAAATAAATAAATAAATAAATAAAATAAAATCAGCTGAGAAGGGGACCTGAGGGTTCTAATAAGTAAGACTATTACTGAAGTGTTTTGAGGTGGTCGTTGAAATAACTACAGAAAACATAGTCCCTTAACACGTTAATACTGTGGTGTTTAACCTGTTGCCCCCTTTAAGACCCAGTTATATGGAAAGTACTTAGGGAATAGTCATTTTGTGCCTGCCAATGCACCAGCTGCATGGAAGACTAATAGTTAATAGTCTATTTGGAAAAAAGGTAAATAATATGTCCAGTTGCACTTTTATACAGCTGTGTAACATACATACCATATATAAAGATATCTTTTTGTCAAACAATAGCAGTAGAATTTAGAATCCAGTAATAACTGTATTTAGTGATAAGGTAGAGCTCGCATCTTCAGTGACTCGGTCTCACTACTTCAAGCATTTGCATCGACATTTCATGAAATAGTGGGAAGATTCCATGCACAGTCAGAGGTTCAAAGTTTTGTATTAAACTCTGACCTGAAGTAAGCATGATGTGGTAGTTACTTTAATTACAGGGAAAAATAAAATAATTAATTAGGATTAAACCTATTTTACGGTCTTTTCTATTTTTTCTTTTTTCTCTTTTTGTCGTGGTACCAGGGATCGATCTCAGGACCTTGCACTTGCCAGGCAAGCACTTACTCTACCAACCTATCTCTCCAGCCTCCCATTTTACATTCATTAATGTTTAACAATTGAAACTCAATTTTGTATTTATTGTTATAGGTCACACATAGAATAAAAGGAATAATAACTGCCTTTGATTTGTATACCATCCAGTTAGTGCTGCATGGCACATGAAGAAAAGGTCAGGGAAGGAAGACCTCACTGGACAGTTAGAGTACAGTTGCTGCACTTAAACTGTATTTCACGAGAGCACTTAGCAGAGGGGATCTTCAAGCTATCTGGGGATAAACCGCAACCTGTTTTTGCTTGCATATTTCTCTAAAGTTTTTTGTTCTCTAAAATTTTATTTAAGGGGCAGTTTGTTTTGTTCTTCTGGCTACCGCTTTATTATTGGAACATTGTTTCTCGTTGAGTCCCTTCTCAGTGTAGACTAGAAGACTGCAGGAGCCTTTGTTTAGCTTGGTTGGACCTCTCAGAGGCCTAGATGTTAGGGACAAGAAGGGCATCACAGGTTATGTGGGCTGGCTTGTGGTACTGGAGAAGTCTGGCTTCGTGACGTTAAGGATTTACAGTTATTATAATGTTGACTACATGGTAAGTGTTCAGAGCATCTTTACTGCTGTTAGCAGAAGTCGACCCTAAGTGATTTGAATTTTAGTTTGGTATTTGTTCTCAGGTATCGGAGAAAGTCTCCTTAATTCACTTTATAGCCCCTAGTCAGACGCTGTGTGAGTGTATCCCCCCACCCCATTTATTTTAGATCCTAATTCTTGAATTATTTTGTTTTTTCTTGTATTCTATCCCCTGCCCCCACAAAAGTGGAGAAAACAGTAAGTTCAGAGAGATTAAGGGTTATACTTCACAGCTTTCACTGTCTTCATTTGGGGCCACAGAGGTTTTCAGACCCCTTGTATAAAATTTACGCCTTGCATAATTCTGATGTTTATTACCTTCTCTATTCAGATATACACCCAACCTTATTCTGGTGCAATCCTTGCTGTTTCTTCATGACAGGACTTGAAACATTTTTGGTAACTTTAAGAGCACGTAATACAATCTTTGTGGGTAAAATGGAGACAGAAGTAAGAAATTTGGGGGAAACAATAGAAACATGTGCCATAGACTTTGCCAACATTTAGAATCCCCGCCCCCATCGTTGTTTCTCTTTAAAATGATGCAAAACGCGGTAAAACATACTAAGCACAGTTTGCTTAAAACAGTGAATATGTTTCTTGAGTATCCTAAAAAATGGGGCAGAATTCATTGCTGTAGTAATTTGTGTTTCCTTCAGCTTCTAAATGCACTATTGTGGGCAAGGAGATACTAATAAATAAAAGCATGAAGCATTAGCCCTCTCACAGTTTTGTTTTGTTTTCTGGTGGTACTAGGAATCAAACTCAGAACTTTGGGCTTGCCAGGCAAGAGCTTATTCCACTAAGCTGTTCCCCCAGCCTCCTCCCACAGAGGAGAGGTTACACAGAGGCGTGGAGTCAGCACAGCACTAGCACATCTGGTCATCCAGTTTGAAGGGGATTATTTGAATCATCTGAGAGCTTTTGTCAATTTGAATCCTCCTTGTCCCAGATTGCAGTGTAAAGTACAGAATCTAGCTGCTGACTTTCTTCCTGTCTTCTTTGTCTTCAAATGCAGCTTCATAAAGTTTGACTTTTGAAAGCTCATATAGGATCTTAAGAGTATTTTTTTTTGTTGTTGTTGTTGTCTTTTTGAGACAGGGTCTTGCTATGCAGTTGAAGCTGGCCTTGAGCTCACTTTTGTAGCCCAGGCTGGTCTCAAACTCACACCAATCCTCTTGACTCAGCCTCCCGAGTGCTGGGATTACAGGCATGAGCCACCACGCCCGGCTAGGATCTTAAGAGTATTGAACATGTGCTTCAAGCCGATAAGTGACGTCTGAGTCTTGGAATAACTTTTTAATAGCTCATGCAGGCTATTTTTTATGCTTGCAGATGTTATGTATGTGTCTGTTGTGTTTATCCTGCCACTGGTGATTGAATTCTGTCGCTTGTTCCTAAAACCAACCAATGCAAGTTGAAGCAGAGTAAATGGAACAATAGAAACCGCAACTTGTACTTCAGTTTTCTATTGCTTAGGCTGTGTGCACGTATATGAACTGATTTTCTCCCTTTTGGGTTAATTATTTAGTTTCATGTGGAATCATCCTCATTTACATTATTCTAATTGACTTTTCTCTTTGCAGAGGATGTTAAGCAGGTGTTTGGACAGACCACAATTCATCAACATATTCCGTTTAACTGGGATTCAGAATTTGTTCAGCTACACTTTGGAAAAGAAAGAAAAAGGCACCTGACCTATGCAGAATTCACTCAGTTCCTGCTGGTGAGTGTCACCCTGAGAAGTGCAAAGTAGTAGTTAAGTACAGTGCGGGATCCGATTGTGTGTGAGGACAAGACTTGGAGCTGAGACTTGCACTGTGATTTACTGCAGACGTAGTGATGTTGGTGAGCATGGCGCTGCCTGGAGGTGTTTCTCATAGACCGTTGACACTGCAGAGTTAAATAGAATCCTAAGAGATTTTGTAGAACCTCTTTCTGTGTAAAAGGAACACATGGAGGCTGCACAAAAGTTCACATCGTTTACTTCAGGTCACTTTGACTAAAAGGGCCAAACCTGGAGCATGAACTTAGGACTGTGCTGGCTCTGCTGTGCACAGCGCTGGGCTTCGGTTTGCATTGAGCAGTGAGCAGCTCCATCATCTGCCCACAGAGCTGCTTCACCTGAGGCCTTCTATCGATGGTCACTGAGTCTCAAACTTAGCTGTGCTGGGGTCCCCAGGGAAGCCTGGAAAACTGCTGTGGACTTGGCTGCACCTCAGCATTGGATCTTATGGGCCAGCTGGAGCCTGCTCACAAGCACGTTCAAAGCTTCTCAGGTGGCCACAGGGCACAGCTGGGCCGGAGAGCCTCTGTTCTCAGGCGCCTGCTTCCCGTGAGCATTTCTGAAGGAGTCTGAATTCCTGGGGCACACCTTCCATAGCCCTCCTTCTCCTGTCTATCTGCCCCCTTTTTTCATTGAGACCACAGCATTAGAGTATTGATAATGTTAGCAGAAGATCACATTTAGGATTAGCTTAGTTTTTCTCCTGAAGCATCTTTTTAAAAATTTAGTCACATTTGTTATCATTTATTATGATGCATAGTGTTTGCCGTGGTTTTTAGGTTGCTTTTATTTCTGGAAACCTAAAACACCCTAAACCTGATTTTGCATTTTCTTTTTAAAACCTGTGAATTTCTGTGAATTCCTATTTTCAGTTTTATAAACATACATGTGTTTAGGTGGCGAATAAAACATTATGTTGTTGGATATTTTGCTGTTGTTTACACAGGACATTGGCACGCTGTAGGAGGCGGTATTCATTTTGATGAGGAATAATTACAATAATGCTATTGAGACGAATGCCACAAATTGACTTTATGGAATACAGCCTAATTAACTTTAGTCTTAATGGGATGCTAGCAATAGGAAGGATGATAGATAGCATTTCTCCCTTTAAGCAGGTATCAATTATGCTGAATTGAGTCAATTGCAAACCACTCACAGCAGCTTCTAGGCCTTCCCAAAGATACAGAGAACCAATGTCAAGGATCAGAGGACTGCAGGATTCCCGGTTCTCTTTTCAGCTGTGGCTTGTAGGACATTCACTGAAACTTTGCTCCTTCTGTGATGGTACATGGAATTGCTGTAGTGTCCTGCATAGGAAGGTGATTTTGACTTTGAATCCAGTATAGAAGCATTAAATCTGTATTAGCTTAAAACGGCTTTGGTGGCTAATATTTGGGCAGAGTCAAATATCTGTCCTTGGGTCCTTTCCTTCCGTTTCACCAGTTCTGTTGACATTCCTTGAGTTCTTTTTCTGAACAAAGATAGGGCTTCACACCTTTACTCCAGATGCTTGTTTGCTTCCTTAGGGCTGTTTTCTAGCTGCCTATAGCTTCTGAAAGATAGGAGAGAATTTAATCTCCTGTGTTTCAGGCTTGTACTTTTTCAGGCATGCATGCGCTGCCGCCTTTCTGCTCTAGGGCAGGGATCAGACACACAGGCCCTGGCTTCCTGGCTGGCGCCAAGGTTGTAAAAGCAGATTCATAGCTATTTGAACTGGGAAAGAGCTGCACTCTGCGTGCTGTTACCTGTCACTGAAGAGGCAGAGGAGCAGCTATAGCGACAGCCGAGAAGCGCTTGTAGTTTCAGAGTGCTTGAGTGAAAAAAACTCAGGCTGGTCCCACCCGCCATGCATGTTTGCGTGTGTTTGTGCGTATGTCTGTGATTAGTGTACAGCATTCCTCGCAAGTTATTTTTCTTGCAATGTTTTACTGTATCTGAGGGAAGTTTATTATAAAAGGAAATCTGAGGATCTTGTGTGGCTTACCTGTATGATCTGGGTGAGGTCCCCATCCCCCAGGGTTCTGGCAGTCATAGGCATTGCTTATCTGATGAACTGGTGTGTCTTTTTCCTGTACTTTGTTTAAAATTTCATGAAGTTGTGAGTCAGTTTGGTATTCATTGACCTTAAGTTGCCTTGTTGTACAAACAAGCACTAATGCTGCAGCCTTGCTCCTCACTGTGCAGGGGGAGTTCAGGAAGGAGGTGGGCCGCTGTTCAGTTACCCCTTCGTGTGTGTTGCTTCATCCGTGCTGGGTTTCATGCCTGTTTCTTGCACTCTAATCAGTGAATGACCGTGAGAATGTAGTTACATAAACGCGAAGTTTTTCTTGTTGCATATGTACTTGAAATGGTAAGTTTTTCTTTGTGTTTCCAGCAAGGATTGAATCAGGGATTTCACATTCCGCTATAGCTCTGGCCCTGAATTAAACTTTTGTTTTGAGTCAGGGTTTCACTAGGTTGCTGAATTGCCCCAGTGAAGCTCAGTTCTTTGATCTCCTGCTGTTCTTTTCAGGGGCACACAACCACGCCCAGCTTTTCAAGCGTTCTGTGAACGGTTCCATGTTCCCCTGCTCTCATCGTACTTTGAGGGGTAGTAATATTAAAATGGATTCTGATACTCTTAGATTATTAGAAAACAATTTGGAGAAATTTTTCTCTACTGTACGTGGTGAAACTTCAGTTCACAGATGATGTGAACTATAACTCACCTGTTTGGAATTATTTTTTGTTCTATAATTATTACATATGGGAGGTGAAAACGTTCATTTCAGCATATGTTACTGCACATGCAGTGTTTGTCACGAAGCCTTGTGTGAAGGACTGTGAAGTGCAGAAAGGACAGTTCATGAGATGCTCATAGTGTAGACATACTAAGAAACGTTTATGCGAAAAACACACTAAGAAAGGTTTATGCGAAAAACTCTTAAAAGTTTTGCTGCAAAAGTGCAAACTCAAACTTATAAGATACCTGCTTTATTTCTACACACAATTTCTCCTTTTACACTATTAAATGGTTATAAATAGAAACAATCCCAAGGCTGTTTTTACAGCCATACAAAATATAATCTTGAAGAGCCTGATACAAGTATAATAAGGTCATCTGACTATCCCATTTTATAGGTAAGACAGACTTTTCATGTTAGGGCTTCTTTGGGTTATTTGTGATCTTGCATTTCTGATAAGTAAAGATATTTAACATCTTTACAAATGCTCTTTGATCATGTAACATATCTTCATTGGAGAAATGTCTGTTCCTTTACTCATTTTTTTTTTTTTTTTCAGTGTATTTAGGATGGGATCTACAGGTCCTACAGGAGGCTGGGATTACAGGCCTGTGCCACCATACCCAGTGTTAATTGCTGTTTTAGCACATCCTGGGGGCAAGGCCAGCACAGGTGATAGGGATCGAACCGGTCTCCTAGCTCTTGCCTAAGCAGGCGATTTAGTCAGCTGAGCTGTCAAGCCAGGCCTGCCCATTTTTTTTTTTTTAAATTGAATAGATACTAGGGTACTTTGAAGCACATAGTGAGAGGTCTCTTAAACATTTTTTTTCCCCATTTATCCTATTAAGTCCTGAGACACTTTCAAGAAAGAGATGCAGTACTGGTAACTATATCTATCTGATCCTTGTAATTTATAAAGTGCTTTTAAATACTCTTTTTGTGATAGTAGCACCTTCCAGTACTCCAGATGTGATTATCATTATCCCCCATTGTATGCAAAAGAATAAACAGACTCTAGGGTAGAATTTTACATTTACAGGTAATTTTCTGGTGAAATGGCTCAAAGCTTTTATTAGCTGCCAAAGAAGTATCTCAGCACAGTGAGAAGCAGCTACTCTACAACTTTGCTTTTCATATGAGATTATAGGCATGAGAAGGATTTGAAAATATAATGCTGTTAGTAGTCTGCTGCATTTTCTCCAGCACCAAGGCTAAGGGTAGTTACTTAATGGTCCTTAGGGGGCTATGTAAGGTTCTTCTTACATAGGGGCACTGGCACGTATTAGTGGACATCTCGCATTCCTGATTCATACCCATTAGTTGCCAGGTACATGTTGGTCATTTCCAGTCATCCTATGTACTGTTTTATAATTGAGTACATATTTCTAATAAAATTATTAAAAATTTTATAAATAATGTACATGTAGGGAATTTCTAATGGCTCGCTCCATCCTCAAGGTAGAGAAGTCTAGGATTGCTGCCACAGTATTGCCACTAACTAGAACTACATTGCTGCTAGCTATCTCACATGTAGTGTTTTCCAGCTTTGAAAGTACTTTTGCTTTTTCCTTTCACTTGTAATCACCTTAGGTATTAAACTAAGTTAAGGCAGTTACTGTTATTTCTGTATGAGACATGTAGAAACTTAGAGAAATTTTCTAGATTCGTACTAAACCAGACAGATGGAACAGGTTAATTTAATTTTCCCCAGTTTTTAGAAGTATTTTCTCAAATTTTAGTGTAAATTATTTGAGGTGCTTATTTTAATATGCAGAGTAAGAGGCCCCTCAGGCCCCAAGGTTCTAACTCAGTATTTCTGGATAGCGCCTGTGAAACTGCTCTTTCATTAAATACCCTGAATTGTCATTCTCCAGGAAGTCTAGGAAAGTGACTCCAAGAAACATTTATCTAGACTCTACTCTTAAATGCTTGAAAGCACATGCCTGTCCCCAATTCTTCATCCTCAGGCTGCTGAGAAGTCTGTAGAGGTAGACTTGATCAGAGCTGCGTTTTAGAAGGCTCACTTTGCCTAGCATGTAGGAAATCAAATGGCGAAAGACATGACTGAGAACAGACCAGTTGAATATTTTCTGATCTAAGAGAAAGAATTTGCACAACTTAGGGTTAGCTAGTGCGGTTTAGGCCTGGGCAAGCGGGAGGATGGTTGGGACATACCGCAAAATGGAATCCAGGATGAGGTAAAGATCCTGCAGAGTGCTTCAGGGAAGTGCTTTGTCCATGATAGGTATTTGCTTGTGTATTGCTAAGTTGGCTTTGCTTCTGCTCCTTGGTAACTAGGAGTTCAGATGATACTTTCATAGGAGCCTTCCTGTGTAAATTTGGGCTTTTTCATGGAATTCTGTATCCCATTTTATGGAGCCAGGGATTTTTTTTTTTCCTAATATCCAGAGAACCTTGTCAACCTTCTCAAAGGGAAGTTATCATCAAGAAGTTAGCAATACTCTGAATTAATAAAGAGGCTGGATTCTGTAGCTGACAGACAGGATAATTGACTTCAGAGGAGATAGGTCTAAAAACCTACTCTCTTACCTTTTCATTAAATAGAATTTAAGAACAAGATTACCTGACCCCACAGAGAACCCTAAATTACTCAAGTGTGTTTTTCCACAATTGTATTCAGGGCTTCTTCTTGTTGTTAAAGAAGTAGGATGGCAGAGAGAGCTGAGTTGTACTCTGTACACCTGAGCCGCATTGTGTGCCCCAGATTGGCCATTCATATTGTGAGGATGCCTGTCCTCAAATCCCTTGAGCCTGTTACAGCTGTGGTGGGTGCCCCAGTGTGCTCATGTATCATGTTCAGCCAGACACTTTGGATTCTTTTTGTTCAGTCAGATTGACCATTATTTTTACTTCAGTCTGGCCTGGCGCACAGACCTGTGTCTTTTCTGTGTCGTGTGGAACTGTTGGTCACTCAGGTTGTGAGTCCTAGAAAGTACAGTGGAAGTGGCTGCTCCCAGGTGCTGGTTGCCACACAGCACTGCAGAAGCCAGACTTGCTATTGGTAGTCAACCGTGGTCAGACTGGCATTATCAGCATCTTTACTTGGGGTTTAATGCAATAAAACTTCAACCCAAAAGACTGGATGTTTTTGTGGCTTTTTAAAAGTGCTCTCTCCTGCCATCACCGAACAAAGGAAAATGTGCCTTCAACCATGGCAACATCAAATTCTCAAGCTTTGGTATTTATTAATACAGGATTTCAGGTTTAACAAATCACTTTAGGATTGCTGAAGCCACAACTGCTTCAACTGGGTAGTGGAAAATTAACAGGGCTCTTTGTTGGGATTGAGTGGCCTGAGTCATTTATACTTTCTTCCCCTATAGCTTGTCATTTGCTTTAGAGAAAATGGATCTTTAATAGCCAGGGATCATAGTCAGATTTGCATTTTCACATGTGAGTGCCATTTCTGTTGATCCAGAAGTATGGCAGTCTAGCTGTTTCATAAACACAGTATCACTTGGTGTTAGCAAATGAGGAAAGGGGGCTAATGTTGTTTGCTGCCAGCTCTTCCAGGAGCTTTGATTCTGTTTTGTCTCTCTGTGGAAGCCACTGCTAGTTTGGCCATGAGTGGGTAGGTGTGTGGCCCCAGACAGGTCCCCTAGACAGGTAGACACAAGACACGCTATATTTACATGGCAAACCTTTTCTGTCCAGCAGAGGAAATCAGGACATCGTGTGGTTGTCTGTGGCATTTACGCTCTGGCTTGTGAGCAGCCTGTTGTGTGAGGTTCCATGGTGAGGCCTTGTCAGGGATGAGAGTCTGTACAGCATTCCTCAGCTGCAACCACAGTGAGGCTGGAGGCCAGATGCAGAGGGCCAGGAAGCTCAGGTGGAGGAGCGGTGTGCGGTGCTGCCACGCGGTGGCTGCCGTGCAGAGCCCTCTATGACTCTGCCTCTGACCGCTCTGTTCACTACACGCCCCACCCAGTGAACCGAGAGTGAGATTTCCCCGCTGATGGGGTTGAACTGCGTGGCTGAGTGGGGAGCCCGGGAAAGTGTCACAGACAGGAATCACTTAGCTTTTTCTTGGTAAGGTCCAGTTTTATTGTGTTTAAAAACAGGTGGCTTTTTTTTTTTTTTTTTATCTTAATTCAAATACCTTCTCCAAATTAGCAAAAAATCATAAAAACAGAGTGTATGCTTATGCATTAAATAGTATGTAGGTTAAAATACCTGTTGTGACATATAATTTAGTTGAAGTAGAACTAAATGTGAAACCACGTTTTTTTCCAAGAAGCAGTTATATACTTCTTATATAACATTCTTTCACCAACTGAAAAGGAATCATTTTGAATCATTTCTTACTACTCTGCTTTTAATTAAAAGTTTAGATTTTTTAAAATTTCAAAACACAAAATACACATATCAATAAGAATTTCTTTAATGCTCTTGGATTTTATAACATATCTCATCTGGATCTGCTGCTTATTTTCACGTGCATTTTTTCCTGACAAATTGTTCTCAGATTTAAGCATGAACTTGCATGTCTGAATAGAGTTGGAAAGAATTTTTTATATTCAAAATATACTCACTTGAAAATTGGAGATTATTAAGCAAATGACAGGCCTGGAACTATCAGAAGCATGAATGTTAGACCTGAAGCAGTATAACCCCTATATATGTTTATTTCTGTGCAGCTAGCAATTTTGAAGAGTTTCATATTTTTTTTTCTGACAGCAATGTGAATGGGTGTGTTGAAATAGTTTGAAACTGCTATAATAAAAGCCTATTCCATTAATCATCACGCACCAGAATATAGGGAACAGAAAACTGTTCACTGGAAAATATGAGAGAGAAATTAGGCCTCCTATCTAGAGCTTGGACAAAACCACCTGAGAGGTTCTGGGGAGATAGCTCAGAAGAATAAGTGCTATTCTGGCAAGTGCAGGGTCCAGAGTTCAATCCCTGGTACCACAAATAAATAAATAAATACACCCGAGAGCTTCTTGCCCTGGGATCTTCTGGCCTGAGGTGGTAGGAGGGGCCTTTCCCTTCCCTAGGAATGATCACCAACACTCAGTAGGCCTACTTGCCTGGCACTGAGGAGCACTCTTCTTATGGAGATGTTCTGTCTTCCCAGCTCTGTGTTTTCCATATCTCTTAGGCTCTTGGGTTCATTTTCTACAGTCACTCATTTAGCTATGAATTCAATTTGTGTTAGTTGCTCTTGATATACAATGTAGAATCATCTCATCTCTTTCTATAACAACCGCTCTGGGTTTTGGTAGGATTTTCTAGGAATAAGGAATCTGTATAGACTTAAGATTACAGTTCTAGAGCCAGGTCATCTGTATGTGTGTCCAGTGCTGGTCTTAACTGCACGTGACCCTTCTCCCTTTCCTGGTATTTATACTTCCAGAATAGACAGGATAGGACCCACCTCCTGCAGGGACTGGGAGAGTTCTAAGGGGCGAAACAGGAAAATACCACAGTAATGGGGTTTAACATGCACTTGACACTTAGTAAAGGTTAATCTTTGGGGCTTTTCCCCCCCTGAAAGCTTATCATCTAAGTTTTCTAGATTTACTTTTCCATCTGCACATCTAGGCTTCTTTTGTGAAGAGCTTAACTTTTGTTTATAATTCAAACTGTTCTCACTCCAGACTTCTCATTGTGGTCAACCGCTTCATCTCTTCCCCTTGAGTGTTTTTTGTGGTAGGTTCTCCTATCTCCCCCGTCATCCGAGATGAACATTCTTTAAGATATACCTGGCCTCACTTTTGTAGTGTTCAACTTAGCATCAACACTTCTCTTGACTTCTCTCCTCCTGTCACCTGTCCAGACTGACTTCAGATTCCCTCATGATTTTGCCCGAGGCAGGCAAAGTCAGCAGCGAAGAATCTCAGTTCTGAAGTCAGACTTTGCTCAGGATAGACCTCAGCTTTACTGTCTAGGCTGTGTAACTTCAGGTCAGTGATGTAACAATCCTGAGTGGCAGGTGTCTCTCTGTAAAGGTAATGATAATTTCTTAGAGTTATTGTGAGGCCTACATGAAACACTGTCTTTGAAATTCTTGGCATAGCTTCAGGCCTACATGGGTATTTAAGTCTCCACCTGTTACTGTTCTCTCTCCTGTCTGAAGTTGATCTTCTGTTCCTGTGGCTAGTTCAGTAATTTAACAGAACCATTTTTACATAGTAGAAAGGACTACTAGGTTACAAAACACTTAACCTCCATGAAAATGAAAGTCATTACTTATTAAATGCCTGTTTTGTACAACCTTTAACCTTTCCTACAAGTGTCAGTGTGCCTGCTTTATGGAGGTAGAGCTACAGCCTGAGACACACACATGATCGCCTGCATTCTCCCCAGCCGTACCGCATGACCACGCCACCATCCTCTCCCAGGTTTCATGCTGTTGTCGTCATAACACGGTGCTTCCCCAAACTCCCTGCCGAAAACAAAGGGAATCCTTGACGTACGTCCCTCAGTCCATTGTTAAACATTTCCGATGACATGGAACCTGCAACTCTGCAAAGTAGCCTGCTTGATTGCTCAGTAATTTTATAGATCAGTTCTTCAGTGTATTGTACAAAAAACCTGGCCAAATATTTCCTTCCGATTGATTTTCTTTTTTTAAAAGAAAAAAACACAGAAAAGCAAGCTAAGATGTTTTTCTTTTTAACTCAGTAGGTTTTTAACCTGTAAATACTTGCATGTAACAGTTGCTTGTACTGTTGTTCTTCCATCCACACATAGAACTTGCTGGTCCCCTTTGCATAGAAGGTGAGTATTATTGACATATTCTGTGACTCTGTGCACTAAAAGCTCTTGATCCCAGTGTTAGTTCTTTTGAGTTCACATCTAGAAACCGCCAATCTTTTAGTAGCCCTTCATATACATTTGTTTTTTCTTAAATACCTATGAAGGTGCTCATGAGAGCTTTGATTTTATTTCAAAAACAATAAACTGTTGAAATAAGTATTTAGATCACTGAACTGTTAGCTCCACAGGTCTCTTTGTTTTTCTCAGTCTCAGGGCTGAGAAAAAGAAAAAAAGGTGTGTAAGGACCAGAAGAAATCTGTTAGATTTGCTTTCTTTTCCATGTTCTCTCTGTTAGTAGAAGGAACCTGGTGATCTAGGTACATAGGTTTTTGCTGTAATCGAAAATGTTTGGAAATGACATTGTTTTTCCATAACAATGGGCAATAGCAAAATCTAGAGAGCATTAACAGCAATTTAAAAGCAAATCTTGTGTCTTTCCACAGATCTGCAGAACTCTAAATGTCAAATACATGCCTTTATCAAATCTCTAACAATGGTACTATCTCCCCATGCAGTGCGGGAAGGTAGAGGGAGTGGTATATGCGCTGTATCGGTGGATTTGATGAGCTTAGTGATCAGAGCCACCACAGAGGGTTGCTCTGAGTACACAATGAGTTAATTTTTATAAAGCACCTCAGGACATTGTCTACTGCATGACAGGTCATCATTGCAGCTGTCCTGGTAGCGCTCATGCACCCAAATTAAGAAACCATGACAGAATTAACAAGCTACAGAGGACAGAAAAACCTGTATCTTCAGTAATCTGCTATACAGTTTGGAAACCATTGAACTGAGTGTTTTCATACTCTCCTACTAGTGCTATAGCTATATAGATCCACCTTGCGGTTCTGCATGGAATTAAGCTTCAATCTTTGGGAGGTATTGGAAATATATGCTCAGTGGTTCATCATCAGTGTGAAAACAGCCTTTCTTTTTGCATGGTCACAGGGTCCCAGCTGGTAAATAATTTAATCAGGAAAATGTAAGCAGGTTGTATGGAATGGTGTACACCTTTGTTCCCAGCACATGGGACAGTGAGGCGGGAGGTACATGAGGTCCGCACCAGCCTAGACTCTCAAAAAAAAAAGGGCAAAACAGTGTAGGCACAGGAATATATAGTGACTCTCTCCCCTTTCCACATACTTCCCCTGCAGTGTGAATAGTAGCCTGCACTTTGACATCCTGTTTTCAATTTGGCACTCTAGGTAGGCTGGTATTAGCCTTTTGGCTTCCTGCTTTCTGAGGGTGGAGTAGCAAAGGACTGTGATGCTTGTTTTGGTATAATGCTGTGAAGGTAGCTAGGACTCTGGGTTCATAGACTAGGGAAAATGATAAATGACTAAACACATCCTTTACTGTTGTCACAAGATAGCTGTAGTGGTGGGTCTAGCAATTGGAAGAAGACTTTCAATTGAATTTACTTGCAGTTGAATACATACTATGGTCATTTTTCACTATAGGGTGTTTAACAGTTACTTCTTTCTTGAATTGGAGGCACTCATATGGAGAAACTTGTTTTGTTCAATAGATTGAGATTTGCTTATACACTTGATCTGATAGACCACCTATCACTGATAATAATAGCTGTCTGTGCCTAGAGTGTGAGTGCTGCCTATACCTAAACTGTTCTACCCCAGCAGTATAAGTGGGAGAAGGATAAGCAAGACAGAATGTCTTTTTCCTGGCAAAAGCAGTAGGACAAGAATGTCAAATGAAGAATCTAACGTAGGGTGTACTAAGACAGGTCCTATGTAAGATTGATGTGGCAAGGGTGATCACATGAACTCAGGGCAGTAATTTCCAAGAAGGCTTTGTTGTGCTTATCATACATGTGGGAGCAGGACTGGTTGTGGGGTGGATGGTTAAAGACAGGCTAAAAATAGTTCCAGTAGAGCCTGAGTGCCCTGGATTGCAGCTCAATCTCAAGGTGAAGGACTACCTGAGCTTTCTTCAGTGTTAGTTAGAGGTCAGATCCATGATTCTGCAAGGTGACTTGGTGTGTGACAAGCAGACTGCAGGGGCTATAGAGAATCTTTAGGCTGATAGTTGAGGCCATGGTGGTAATTTAGGTAAGAGCTGAGGAGACCCTGAACCAGTACAGTGGAAAAAAAAAATAAAAGATGCTTTGAGAAAAATGACAAAGGCCATATATACAACCTGGTAACTGATTTACTCTCAGGAAAAAGGAAACATAAAGACTTGAAAGTTTTTTAGGTGAGATGACCAGAAAACCTATGCAAATAACCACTTTGAACACAGAATAGGGATCAGGCTTGAAAGGCAGGTGGGAGACACTGTAATAGTGGGCTTAGCTATACATAATTTTATGACTGTTTCAGATACCCTTCTCTCATTGCTGAAACTCAACATCTCAAATGAAGGAAGGAAAGCTTTATCTAGCTCACAATTAGTGCAGGTTGTGGTCCTTGCTCAGCTTGCTCCAAGGCAGACTGTCACAGAGCAGAGGGCAGCAATTCATGGCAGGGGAATACAGCAAGAGAGCAGGAGCAAATGGGAGGAGCAGCTGCCATAGTGGCAGCAGGGAGCAAGTCTCTCTCCTTCACGTTGCATTTAGGCTGTCTACCCCAGGCTGAGAAGAGTGCTCATTCCCATAATCTGAGTGGATCATGAATTAATCACAAACTCTAGAAGTCTGCCCCATGACTGCATGAAGCTTTGCGTGGACAACTAGACACAAACCATAACATTCCACCTCTGGGCCTCCAAAGACACATGTATATCCCTTTATGCAAAAGGCATTTTAGTCAATCTCTTAAGAGTTGCCAAAGTCCTAGTAGATTCAGCATTGCTGAAAAGTGCAAGTCCCAACTCTCCTCCAAGATCCAAGGCAAATTCTTAGCTGTGAGCTCCTGTACAAAAGAAAAGTTAAACACTTCCAACATTCAAAGGCACAAAATAAACATTACCGTTCCAAAAAGTACACACAGCAGGATACAAAGCACTGGAACTAGTGCAAGTCCAAAATCCAGAAGGGTGAACATTGAGTCCTACAGTTCCATGTGGAACATCACAAATAATCTATGGCAAATTGTGAGGTCCATGTGGCTCCACCTCTATGGCACTTCTGGTGGTTGGAGCTCCGAAGGCTTCTCTCTTAGGCTGTCTTTGCTCCCTCCTTGCAGCTTCCCTTAGATGATCCATGCTCCTGGCTTTTCCAAGCTTCTGGGGTTTCCATTGACTAGATCTCTCACAGCTTTACACACTGCCCTCTCAGGGGCACAGTGCCTGCCCCCCCATGGCCTTATTCTGAAATCTACGCAGAAGCCTCTTAACCTCAGAACGCCTGCATTCTGAATGTACCTAAAACCAATGATTTGTGGATGATGCCAAAGTCTGCTGCAAGCTGTAACAGTAGCCAGGCTTTCTTCGCCCTTGAATGTAGAGGTTGAGTACCGGGATTGCTGAGCACTCTAACCCTGATTCCCAGGAACAAATTCTCCATGCTGGCACCATTCTGGAACCTTGTGTGGCCACCACACCTGCTGCCACTCTGGAATCTCTCTCCCTTGTAATTCTGAAACTGCAAAGGGTGGAGACTCGCTGCCTTCAGTGATGCCCTCAAGGCCATCCTTTTGGTTCCTTCTCAGCACTAGAGATCCTCTCAGTTCTATCTTTGCATTGCACAGATTTATTTGAAGTTCCTTTCTGGCCAAACTCACAACACTTTAGATTATCTTACTGGGCTCTTTCTCCTAATTCTCAACAAAAATCTGACTAAAAGCTCCCAACAGTAGCCATGCCACTGTTCCAGTAGTTGGCTGATTTGACATTTCTTTTGCCAGATTAATCAGTCTGTCATGCTTAATCTCAGTCTCAGGCAATTCTAGACACAAGCAAAACATGGACAAACTTTCTGCTAAGCTGTAACACAAATCATCTAGAGTACAACCAGTGCAGTCCTTCCCAGCAGAAAACTCCACATCTGATCTTCACAGGCAGACTTTCTATTAGCCTCTGGTCTTCTGAGCTCTGACCAGAATCTCCGATACAGAACAGCCAAAGCTGTTCCAGCACTTCTCTTATAGGTGACATCCCCAAACTTTTCCAGTCTCTTCCCATAAGCCATTCCAAAAAGCATGTGATCCACATAGTTAAGTTTAGCCATGGCAAGGACCCCACTTCTCTGGCACCAAATTCTTTCCCAGTAACTGTTCTGCCATTGCTGAGACAAAATACCTGATACCCAAAATGAAAGAAGGAAAGGTATGTTTAGCTCACAGTTAGTGCAGGTTTCAGTCCATATTCATCTGGCTGCCAAGTACATGGCAGAGGGCAGCAGCTCATGGTAACAGAAAACAAATGTGAGGAGTAGCAGCAACGATGGCAAGAGATCAAGTCTGTCTCCCTTAAGTTGCGTTCAGGCTATCTGCCCTAGCCTGGGTGTAGCACTCACACACATAATCCCAATGGATCATGAGTTAATCACAAACTCTAGAAGGCTGCCCCATGACTGCATGAGGCTTTGAAGGGACAACTAAGACACAGACCATAACAATGGCCATTATGAGACACTCACAGGGTACATTCTCTTAGTAGTTATAAATTTTGGCCAGGTAGATATATGTGGGAGATGTGAATACGGGAGTCAAGCCTTAACTTGCATCTGTGAGGACTTGGCAAGGTGTTACTTTGCTCCAGAAGCAGAGTTTCAAGGCCCTAAGACAGAGGACTGCTGACCTCTGCCATTTCAGGAGCAGGGGGATTGCACCCCAGAAGATTGCAGGGGTAAGTACTATAACACAGAGCGTTTAAGTAGGCTCTGATTTTTATTTTTTATTTATTATTATTATTACTATTATTATTATTATTATTTTGTCTTTTTGAGACAGGGTCTCGCTATGCAATTGAGGCTGGCCTTGAGCTCACTTTTGTAGCCCAGGCTGGTCTCGATCTCGCACCAATCCTCCTGCCTCAGCCTCCCGAGTGCTGGGATTACAGGCGTCAGCCACCACGCCCGGCTAGGCTCTGATTTTTATTGTTTATTCTTAACTCATATAACATAGATATTTTCAAACTATGGAAGAGTAGAGAAAATGTACAGTATAGTACTTCACCATATTCTCTTTATCCAGCTTCAGTCTTTTTCAGTATTTTGTTAAGCTCTTTCACCTTCCTAGGTGTTTATAGCAAGAAAAGTGACATCCAAAACTTTAAAGAGTATCATGTCCCTTATACTTTACTTCTCACACATTCATAAATCTTTACACATTTATGTTATTATTTCACCAACTTTAAAAATTAATTCCTTATTATCATGTAATAAAAACTCATTTCATTTAAATAATTTGAAATCCTTGAGAGCCACTTCAGTGGTAGTATTTAATTGCATAGAAATTAGCTTTCTCTCTAAGGGCCTGTTTAGAAGGAGGCAGATTGTCCCAGGAAAGATGCTGAAAAGCACTCTGCAGAGAGGGTATTTTGCTTTGTGGTGCATAGTGTATTTCAAAGGGCAGCTAAGTTGTGTTTTGTGTCTCCACTTCTTCCCTGGGAATAGTCGCAGAGATCTGTGATTATGCATTCTTTCTCTTTTAAATGCATTTTAGTACGGAGTCTATAGTATCTCACTACACAGATTACACTCATAGTGATCCTCTTGTTTTCAGCCTCCTAAGTGCTACGATTATAGCCCAGTGTCATTCACCATCTTGGTGTACCCTGGGGGAAGGATAGCATGACACTATGAGGGGATGGAACCCCTGGTCCCTGCACCTGCCTAAGCAGGCGCTTTAGTCCTCTGAGCCATGTGGCTGGCCTTGATTTCACATTCTTACCTTAGATCATAGGAATTAAATCTGTTACAGATTGGTTATTGAGATCCACATGTTGTCCAGCTCCTTATTCTAGAGCAATGATTCCTAACCAGTATGGTTCTTTCCAAGTCATTTCTGAATGTCATAGCCTTCAGAGGGGAAGGTTACCGTCATCTAGAGGGAAAGGGGATGCATAGGACAGCTTCTAGAGCAGAGACTTGACTGACAGAAAATCTCAGTAGTGCCAGGCTGGGAAACCCTTTGTTATAGGAATAGTATATCCTAGGAGAGAACCCCTCTTAATCTGCTCTTACACCACAGTTAAGAGCTGCTGTTCTTTTCATAGAGATTAGTGTTCCTGAATGCTTTTCTCTTCAGTCTTTTTTACTTCAGCTGGTTTTGGCCAGATCCTTGAACTTACCAAACTTTGCTCCAGTTTTCATTACATTTGTGTTTTAAATTGCAGCACAGAACAGAAGCAGTTTGGTTTCGGGGGTTGCAAATTTAAGGTGAGATATACTTTCTGATTTGACCAAAGTTCTCTCTCAAAGGACATAGTAGCTCGGGGAACCCAATAAACTAGCAAGTGGGGCTCATTGATTAAAGATGTAATCTACATTTCTTCAGCATGTTTTGAAAATGAATTAGTCACTTGAAGTAATTAAGTAAAAAACATAATTTAAGTGTTTCACCTTCTCTATTTGTAGGAAATACAGTTGGAGCATGCAAAGCAAGCTTTTGTGCAGCGCGACAGCGCCAAGACGGGAAGAGTCACGGCTATTGATTTTCGTGACATCATGGTCACCATCCGTCCGCATGTCTTGACACCATTCGTAGAAGAATGTCTAGTAGCTGTAAGTGGCAGCTTGGTCCTAAGGAAATAGTCTGTTCTACTTGGCTTAAGCTAAGTAAATAAGGGACTCTAAAAAAAAAAAAAAAGCAGTTCTTAGAGATTATGTAGAGTCTTTTTCTGTTTATAATATTTAATGTTTCTTTATCAATATCACATTTCTTATCAAGCTTACAAACAAAAGTTATGTGTGGCTAGCTTTACTGGGTGGGTTAACTTGTTGTCTGCATTATATGGACTATCTTAGACAAATATACAATTGCCCGTGGTATCTCTGGGGGATTAGATCTAGAATCTCCACCCTCTACACATACTAAAATCTGTAGATGCTTGATGCATTTATATAAAATGATATAGTCATAACCTATGCCTATGTTTTGGATACTTTAAATCTATTTTTTTTTCCCCTGAACTGGGGATTAAACTCAGGCCCTTACCTTTGTCAGACAAGCACTTATTCTTCTGAGCTATCTCCCCAGCCCTACATCATCTTTAGATTATTTAGAATAACTAATACAATATAAATGTAATATGATTAGTGGTTACACTGGATTGTTTCGGGAATAGAAAGGGGCAAACTATGTATATTCAGTACAGACATAATTTTCCCCTCAAATCTTTTTAATCTTATCTGTGGTTAGTTGAATTGAACCCATGGGGTATGGAACCAATAGATACAGAAGGCTAATTATATTAATCAGTTAAAGAAAAAGGGAAAAACAAATTGGTGATCCATGTTAATTTTGCTTCATATTTTGAGGTGCGTCAAGTACTGATCTTGTTTGCTCTTTAGGGCACAGGGAAAATGAGCACACACATGTACTGTTGGTTGCAATAGTGAGCAGAATAGAAACCTTAACTTTGATCACTCATTTACCGCATGTACTGGCAGCACACTTGTGACAGAGTCGGGCTGTCATGTATCATGGGGCCTCCCTCCCAGGGCGTCCAGCTGTTCCCTGCCTTCGAGGTCCTGGAGTGTCCTGCTCTTTCTGCAGGGCATTTCTCAGTAGCCCTTGGTCATGGAGCTCCAGAATCACCAGAACGAGGCATAAGAGTACGCTCTCGGTGTGTCCTCACTTGGTCTCCATCTCTGTAGGTAGCGAACTACTGAGAATGTTTGGAAGGTTCTAGATGATTCTGATGATAATCGCTCAGGTTTGGGAATCACCTGCCAGTGGCAGCTTTCCTTTTGCTAACCCCAGCTAGAAGACCAGGTGCCTTCACCATCATGTGGGTTTCCTACCATGCTCACACGGATGAGAACTCCCCCTCCCCACTTTGGCTTCCTGCTGCTGCTTTCTGCAGACGTGGCCTTACCCCCAGCCTTCTCATCTCTCTCGTAGTGTTAATGTAACTTCTTCGCTTGGCTTCTCTCTCCTAATCCATACTAAATCTCATGTCTGCTGTTTTAAATGACTATGAAGTCAAGATTTATGTGGTTGTTACCTTATAAAGGAGTGTTTTCCTAATAAAAGTATTTTGCCTTCTTAAGGAAAGATAGATTTTACAACTCTAAATTGAAGTTCCATTCATAATGGACATTCTGTCTCTTTCCCTGTTCCCCTATGAAGAATACATCTTCTTAAAAGTTTTGATTGGGCTGGCCAAATAGCTCAGCAGATTAAAGTGCCTGCAAGCAGACACAGGGGTCAGGGCTTCCATTGCCAGGCCTGTGTTGCTGGCCCTGCCCCCAGCAGCCCCACCCCCAGTATGCGTTGAGTCTGCAATGGAGACTAGGCGTGGTGGCAGCGCCTGTAATCCCAGCTCTTGGGAGGCTGTAAGCAGGTGGATCACCCCAAGTCCAATCTAGTAGTGAGACCCTGACCACCCTGTAGACCCTTCCCTAAAATACAAAAATAAATAAATAAACACACAAACAAAAGCTTTAATTAATGGAATTGTGACCATCTTAACCATTATTCAAGTATATGACATCTCATATTTTTATCATAATATGCTTTGTTGGTTAAAAATCACACCAAAGTAAAGTCAATACTTAAATGTTTATTGCTGTTTATAAGTAATTTGGCAAATCTTTATATTAATGTTAGATTAGCCACTTTTATAGCATGATTATATTGATAGACCTTTGAATGTGTAAGCACATGCATGTGTACATGCGTATAATATAGTTTTGCATATGTAAGCCTTTAAGAATTGCTCATTTGATGAAATAAGCCAACTTATAAAACATTTCCATCTGAAATTTGAACTCTGTAAATTACTACCGATCTTGTTAAAATCCTACACATGTATTTATTTAGTTTTCTGCAAGTTGTATGTGGTACGTACAAGTTCTGGTCATGATTAGTTTCAGTTACTTCTAGAAAATATTTATAAGTTTCTTTTATTTTAATATGAAAGAAAAATTCTTAATGGTCATGTCTTCTCACGCATACATTTTTTGTTATTTCCAAACTAGCATTAGATATAATATGTAGTTCAGAATCTTCTTTACCTGTTAATCTTTTTTTTTTTTTTTTTTTTTGTCTTCCCTCTTATATTCAATTTACCAAGGCTGCTGGAGGTACCACATCCCATCAAGTTAGTTTCTCCTATTTTAATGGATTTAATTCACTTCTTAACAACATGGAACTCATTAGAAAGATCTACAGCACTTTGGCTGGCAACAGGAAAGATGTAGAGGTGACCAAGGGTGAGTGAGAATGCATCTGAATTCTTGGGGGATGAAGGAGACAACCAGGAATATGGCGTGGATTTTTCTGTTGCATTCACACTTACACATATTAGCTATATGGTATGTGCGCCCAGTGTCCTTGGATTAGATGACCAAAAACAAACAAAACACCCTCACTAAGATTTAAATAAACTGAAGACAGCATTTGAGTTAGGAAACTTATAGTTTCTTAAGTATGCTCAGACCTTGCTAGAACTTGAGCTAAGTTGATAGCCTCTAAAGTGCCCTTCAAAGTACATCTGGAATTCCACAAACTTGTATTGGAGACTGTGTAAGTTATCTATGAACTTGAGTAAGACATTGTATTATTTTTAATGGGACCCCTCTGCCCCATAGAACAGTGAATTCACTTAGGAGTTCTATCAGGTAAAACCTCTTGGGATCCTTGCATGTGAAGTTTCACAGGTGCTTGTTTCCTCATTTTCTTTCACCTGAAATTTGAAAACATCCTGTGGCATTTGTTCAGATGACCCTGAGCTTACAAGCTGACTGTTGGATAAATAGTCTGGGTGCTTTTCCATATGAATGAAAGAACTATAGATGTTCTCACCTTGTTTGGGTTGACTTGAATTCTGTGACTGATAATAAAGCTGTGTGATGTTCGCTTATTCTAGTGCTTTGAGTTTACTCTAAATTCAATGCTATTCTTTCTTGAATCTTTTTCTTACAACTTTCTTCCATACAGAGGAGTTTGTTCTGGCAGCTCAGAAATTTGGTCAAGTCACACCCATGGAAGTAGACATCTTGTTTCAGTTAGCAGATTTATATGAGCCAAGAGGGTAAGTTCACTTTTTAAATAAATCAGCTTAATAAAAGATGGCTAGGAGGTAGGAGTGGGAGGAGGACAGCAGTTGGGCCTAAAAGCCAACACTGAAATATGGCAAATGATAAAATGAACAGTTCAAAATTCCGTAATGTAAGTTTTATAAATTCTGTTTTGTTTCTTTTTGTGCTTATTCTCCCACAAGACGAATGACGCTAGCCGACATTGAGCGAATTGCTCCTCTGGAAGAAGGAACTCTGCCCTTCAACTTGGCTGAGGCCCAGAGGCAGGTGAGTAAAGAGGACTGAGCACCAGGGTTTCCTTAGCGAGCCCCTTTGCCCTCACACTTGCCTTTCTGGGATTGCTATCCGACTTACTTTTTTTTAACTTACAACCCAAATCTAGATAATTTCAGAAGACTCAAAAGAGCCTTTACTTAGAGACCTTCTGATGAACAGACACTGGCTTTTGTTTCTTTCAAAGACCGGTTGATTTTCTCATGCATTCGAAGCTGGCTGCTCCCAAAACGCAGAGATCTGTTCTTCCCTAACCCTTGCATTGAGCCACGTGGGAGGCAGCCCCGAGTGGGTGTCCCTGTCCCTGTGAGCCACTGTGTGTTTTTAAATGAAAGCCATCTCTGCTCTGTAGAACAGCGCTCTGTCAGCGCATTGTCTGACTGCTGTGCCTTCTGTTTTTCTGAGTATCAAAATGAGATAATTTTGTTTAGTCTGGAGTCATAGTTTGAAGGCTTTTAGACCTATTTTCTCTATGAAAAGATTCATAAGTTATGTGGAAACAATTTTAGGAATGTTAAATTTTACTTTATGGTTAACAGAACCCAATCTCTGGAAGTTATGGGAGTCAGAAACTTAAGACTCGGTACCTCCTCATTTAACTCTTGCTCGACTTTATTGGTCAGGCTTAAAGAAGAAAAGCCTTCATAACATGTGTTGTGTTTGCATAGCGTTTGTAAAATAAATCCCCACACAGACAGCGTGTCGTTTTTAGAAGAATACCTCCTTTAAGGCAAAGCCATCTCTGAATCCTCTGAGACCTCGCTGTTCTTGGCTTGGGGCTCTGGGTCTGTACAGAGACGCCAGTTTGACCACAATGGGCTGATGCGGGTTACATTTTTAGGACTGTCAGGCCTGGAGCCAGGACCCCTCCTTGCTGCTCCTTCCCACCCAAAGGCAGTAGTGAGTTTTGTATGCAGCATGTAAGTCAAAGTAGTGGGTGTGTGCTCAGTAATTCCTAAGGAGGCACCTCGCAAACCCAGCTGGCTGTGGTTAAAAGAGGAAGCTGAGTTCCCTTAGTGTACGAGAAAGAACTGTGTAATCGTGTCCAGAGGTGGAAGCAGCCTTCGTTTCCCTCCCTTTGATTTTAAACAATGCTTATGAGATGATTATCTCTTTGTCTGTATGACACCAACTGTTGTAGAAATTGGGGGATTAAGAAAGACAGTTTTTATGTTAGGCCTCTAGTTCTCCAGCTGGCAGTCCTCTCCCACCATGTGCGTCTGAGCCCTTTGCAATGTTTGAGAGTTCCTAATGAATGCTTGTTGATATTGGCCATGAAAGGGTTAGACTAGTTTGATGAGATTTACAGCAGGGAATGATTGGCTGCTGCTCAGAGCTTTAGAGCAATTCACAGCAGCCTTGCTGGAATACGGGTGTGCTTTTTACTGCATGAACCCCACTGGGGCTGGCAGATTCAAGCAAGGGAGGTCATCCACCTGTAGGCAGGTGTGCCTGTCCCATCCCGGTGCGGCCCATGGAGCGTTTGTCCTCCACAGAGGAGTGAAGGAGGGAGTCTTTCTGAAGTCATTTTAAGAACATCCTATGTTTCTTGCTTCTAAAAAGTTAAGTGAAAGTCTGGGGTTGCGTTTGTCTTTCGATGAGGAATAGTGGTGATGGCATATTCCTCTCCTTCATTATTTTCAGAGTATTTTTCACTCATTATTTCGATGCCCGAATATTTCTAAGTATTGCATATCTTTTCGACATCAATAAAACAGTGCTTCTCTTTTGGATGTGTCTGTCACAGTGAAGATGCTATTGATCTCCATTGGTACATGGACAGAATTGGAAACAGCCCTTGGAATTTGCAGAGGAAATGTTGTGCATTCGTAGAAATACATATGCCTGTGTAAAGCTATTTTCAGTCTTTGACGATTCTAAATCATCTCCTTGTGTTAGAATTGTGTTACAGTGACAGCAACTAAAATTCAGTAGGTTGATGGCTAGGGCTGGTGATTATTTGCATTGTTCACTGATTTTAATTATCAAGACTTTGGAAAAACAATTTTATTGAATGTATTCATTCAACAGGTATTTATTAAGCACTGACAATATGTCACCCTTATTTGACAACCCTATGTGACATAAAATAACTGTTTTATTTATGCGAGCAGAGAAGTTGCAGTATTCTGAAATGCTCTGGTCTCAGAAACACTAAAGATAACAGAGGTCAAAAGAACAGCAGCAGTTGTCTCAAAGTAGAGATTTTGGAAAGACGGGCAACAAAGGGGACAACAGCCACCATTTGTAACACATGCCGTCACATTTGGCAATACTTACAAAAACATTTTAATATGTCTGATAGTGAGGGTGATAAAACATTACTATTTTATATGCAGAGATGATTTTAATTTTAAAACGACTCCATATTACACCATCTTCAAATAGTTTTTCTAAAACAATACTTCTGAAAAAGTAAAGAGCATTATACTGCCCACCATGCTCTGCTAAGCTGGTTTTCATATGTGGCAGCTTATGAGCAGTAGTGCTAACACGGCTGTCCTTAGCACGAGCACTCTAAGCTGGCTGTGGTGGTGCAGGCGGGGCTGGGGGCAGGGTGGGCGCAGGAGGAGACAGGAGGATCCCTGCAGGCTCCAGGCAGCCTGGGCTACTTCAGTGAATTCAAGGCTAGCCTGAACTCCAAAGGGGGAATCTGCCTTTTGTCTCAAAAAGACAAAACAAAAACATACTTAATGACACATTTAAAATTACAGAATGATATTTTACATAATTCCTTATTATTGGTCGCTTAGCATATTTTGCTTTTAAAAGAGTACTTGCATTTTTGTCATTCTTTGAGCATAATCCTTGTTGACATGTGTGATTATTTTCTGTCTATAAGAATTGCAGGTTCAGGTTATGCACATTTTATGTGTTCAGATGTGTATTATAAAATTTTCCTCAGCTTACATTGGATTTAATGACAAGTTTGAGAAAGCTTGATTTTATTCAACTTTGCCAGTCTAGGTATTGCCCCCTCCCTCCCCCCCAAAAAATATATATCAGAACTAGACAAGAATAGTAGTTATTTCATGAGTGTCTTAAAATTTGTATTTGTTCAATCACTAATGAGAATTGAACATTTGGAAATAGGTATAGTATTTTTGGTAGGAAATAAAACTCATGTTCAAATTTGACTTAAACATTAATAGCAGTACACATTTTTTTAAGGAGTGTTGAAGGAATCTAATGCTATTCTTCTTTCGCATTTTACTTGTATCACAGATTTAGGGTCCAGTGAATAAACTGTTTAAGTAACACGTGCTCCTTTTCTTCTCTCCTCTCTCTGCGCCTGCCTGCCCGCTCCTCGCTCCTGCGCGTGCAAAGCAGAAGGCCCTGGGAGAGTCCACGCGCCCTGTGCTCCTGCAGGTCGCAGAATCAGCCTATCGGTTTGGCCTGGGCTCTATTGCTGGAGGTTAGTCGTGGATGAGAGGAAAGTCGTCGTGTTTCTTATTCCTTCTGCCTTTCTCCTGATGGTCTGCCTTATAGATTACACGACAGAGCTCTAATTGTTTTGGAGCCAGTCACCAGTCAGTAGCTATGTGGTCGGACCAGAGGAAAGAGGGTTTTTTCCCCAAACCTAGATATAATCAGGATCTTCCAAATGACAACTTTCTCTTACTTACCTTCAGTCCGGCGTCCTGAAGCCAGGTCAATATTGAGGTTGGGCTGCAGGGATAGACTTTTAATTTAAACTATGGCAGCCTTTTATCAGCAGATAGTTAGGTGAAATTCCGTAGTGGCTTAGTAAAGGTAGGATGGTTTTCAAATCCATGCATGTGAATTTTGCCTTTTTTTTCTCTCCCTTTGATTTTGTCCTGTTCTCCATTTGGCCTGAATTCTCTCTGAAATGTTGTTGTTTAATTTTAGCTGTTGGTGCCACTGCTGTGTATCCTATAGATCTTGTAAAAACTCGAATGCAGAACCAGCGATCAACTGGCTCTTTTGTGGGAGAACTCATGTATAAAAACAGTTTTGACTGCTTTAAGAAAGTGCTACGCTACGAAGGCTTCTTTGGACTGTACAGAGGTCAGTGCCTCATGCTAAATGGATATAGAATGAAATAATTCAAAGGTTTGCCTTCCTATCACAGTGCCTGAAACGAATTAGACTTGTTAGAATGGTAATACAGCAGAATCTCAGTTATCCATGCAGGCATATGGGGCATGGCTAATCAAAGCAGCCCATAATCCGAAAGGCATTTTTATTGTTCTTTTGTGTGTTTTATTTAACATCATAAATTATTTTTGTAAGCATCGTCTTGAATGTTTAAAGCGTTCAGTGTTGTGTTCTTAAAGGTCTTCCTTTAAGAAAGCTACAAAAAGGTATCCTAGGAACAGGAGGAAGTCTGCTGAGGATTCATGTCTCTCCTGGAATTTACAGTGGTCTTTCTCATCCACAGTTTCATTCATGGTCGACCATGATCTGAAAATTCCAAACCAAATAATTCATAGCTTGTAAGTTGTGTGCTAGTTTGAGCAGTGTGATGATGATTCAGTATGTCCTGGACTTATGAAGGAGTTCTGTTCTGGGCTGATCTATTCAGACAGTGAGCCTTATACAGTAGACCTATGAAAGTTGACAACCTGATTGTTCCTAAGTCAGGGACTTCATGATCCTCCTCCTAATGGAGGTCGCCATCAAGGCACACCCTAAGGCTACCCTGGAGGGTCTGTGTTGTTTACCTCACTTCCTCTCACGTGTGCACTCCTGTCATCTCACCAGGAGGAGGGTGAAGAGGGCAAGGTGTTTTGAGAGGCCATGGTCACATGACTTTAATGACTGCATATTATTATTTTTGTATTATTGTTATTAGTCTCCTTCTGTATCAGAGAGATGTACCTGCTTGGGTGTTGGGAGACTCTGTACCACTAAAGTCTGTCAAGTAGATAACCAAGGTTTGATGGAAGCCTCTTTTCCTGCCTTTTTCTGAATTGAAGTTGCCTCTTTCTTTCCCCTGACTCTGTATGCAATACAATGGAGTTGATTCATGGCACTCCCAGTGGCTTATCCCATGTCATCCTGCTCCTTGCATTACCTAAGGGTCATTAGGGAGTGGTAGCAGGAGCAAAGATCGTGGCCAGGTTCATAGAAAGAATCCCAAGGACCCTGCTGCCTTAGGTTGACCTGGACTTAGGAGATGTACTTTGGCTTCCCAGTGTCTCTTCCATGCTTGCTTTGTACAAAGAGCCAAGACATGTGTCTGTAGCAGGTAAGGAGCCTGAGAACAAGGGGGCTGATGCCAAGCTGCTTTGCCCCTTGGCCAACTGCGGGTCTTCCCTCCACACCTTACTGGAGCTTGCTCTTGAAGAAGGAAGCAGCGCTCAGTACTCTCTGAGGCAGATGGTGACACTAATAGCCATGGAAAGCGCAGCCTCTGGGCCTCTTCTGCCCTCTACTGACTCTATTCTTTGAAGGAAGCACCTAAGTTAAACAAAAGCCTCAGGAGCAGGGAGGTTCTAAAACTACAGAGAAGCGCTATTCTGTAGGCCCTATTATATAGGTAGATAACCCTCATCAAAGGCCTTTTGATCTTTTCTCTGCCCTCCTTTCTGGCCCCCTGCCTCTTCTCACAATTTGGAAGGTCTATGACCCCAGGTGATTGATGATGACCCTGTGGGGTCACCACCTTCCATGCGAAATACCCACCCCCTTCCCATGACAAAGGCCTCCCAAATGAAATGGCTCCCAAGTGGTACAAGGTTAATGTCACTGTTCCTTCTTTGCAGTGAGTCAGGCAAAAAGTGACCACCTTACCTGTTCATGTGGGTGGCTTTTTGAAAGGAGAACTTTGAACCTCTGGGCTAGATAGATGTTTGAGCTTTGGTGTTTCTTCTGTAACTATTTTTATGAGCTTCTCTTTTATGGGTATTGGAATAAATGTCAGAAGTGCCTTTAGGATTCTGAACATTCCACCTAAATGCCTGCTAAATGTCTTCGATTTGCTTATGTTAACATGGTTCGGTTTTTCATCTTTAATCCCTTCTTTTTGCCCTCAGACCACACCTGGAAGGTCCCAATTCTTGGTTATACATAGACTTCCCTTCTGTGACTTGTCCTTTTGAACCCATAGGGAGGAGAGGTCAAAGTGCATTTGAGTACTGTGTGCCAAGAGCCCATGTGGGCCTGAGGAGAGGGTGTCTCCTGCTGGCTCAGTTACTCCTGTGTAAGATGGGAGCTGCAGCATTTAGCTTCTTAGAAGAAGAGGAAGTAGGCTGGCCTGTGAGAGACATTGGCTTGCTCTCAGCACTGATTTATAAAGAGCTGGTTTCCAACCTGCTCCCAGTGCTGGACCCTCAGGGCAGGGGCTAGAGCTGTCTGTCAGGATGACAGGTATATGCGAACATAAGAAGATTAACTCTGGGAGTCTCCTGTGCTCATTTCTTCCCCAGTTCTTACTTTTTGCAGAAGATTTTTAAAGCAAGATTTACTATAAAACACATGCTTAGTTTCCATCTGTAATTTGGATCTTCAGAGCAAAGAGATGATGGGCAGTTCAAGTTGAGAAAGAATAATGATTTACAGTCCTGCCTTGAAAGTAGCTTCCCTTCTGGCTCGGTCTGGGACCAGCTCCCTTCAGCTTCCTGCCACAGTCATTAATTATCTGCTGTAGCGTGTTTGTGAATGCTGACCACCACGGGGCAAGAGTGAGAGCGGAGGAAGACATAGGTGACGTGGTGGGAAAGATCAACTATGTTGTTTAAAATAAATAATAATTGTAATGAAACAGGTCCTTGAATATTTCAGAGACTCAGTATCATAACCCAGTTTACAAAGATATAAAATAACTGCTTGCGATTCTCTGTACATTTCTTATTAAATGTTACTAGATCTTTTTTTGTCTTTGTTTCTTTTTGGTATGTCTGAAACAGAGTTTGCTGTGCAGTTCAGGCTGTCTTTGAATGCATTTTGTGGCCACGGCTGGCCTTGAACTCACAATAATTCTCCTGCCTCAGCCTCCATAGTGCTGGGATTGGAAGCATGCATTACCATTCCCAGCCTAAATGTAATTTTATTGTTTTAAAAGTTGTATCTTTCTAGGGGACAACAGTTAAATTTAACTTCTTGGATCATAAACTTGCTGAACTGTGGCATTCACCTGCCAATATTTGAGATGTTGGAGTAGATTTCTAATTTATAAACATGTTTCAAAATATTGAGCATTTCTTCATTTTTAGAGTTTTGCATGACATGGAATTTTTCTCCATCAAGACTTACGTAATTGCCCCTATTTCTGAATAGGATAATTAGGAAGTGAAGTCTCTCCCCTGTTGAAAATTACCTTTGTGTATATAATAGTTTTTTTAAAAAATTCCTAAATAACTGTAAAAAGATGCTTTTGCAACATGTGTTCTTTGTATTTATTTGGTACAGGGTCTTGCTGTGCAGCTTGTACTCCTAGTGATCCTCCTGTGTCAGCCTCCCCAGCTCTGGGATTACAGGCATGTGTCACCATTTTTGGGCGCAGTGGCTGGCACAGCATGCCCAGGGTTTTGGGGCTGGCACAGCATGTGGCACTGGGGATTGAACCCCGGTCCTTGTGCTTCTCAGGCAGACACTTAGACCACCAAGCTGTTTCCCCAGCCCTGCAACATGTGTTCTTACTATAAGGTTAATAGCTATCTCTCTGTCACACTGCTCTCTCAAAACTAGACTTTAGGGAGCTGTTTTTATGTTCAGTAGTTCTCTCCACGTAACTAAAGTGAAGGTTGTTTTTGAGGAATTCACTCAGCACTTCAGGACACACTGCTGTCTGCTTTCTCTGGAAGCCGCCATTGTCTGTACACAGTCCCGGAAGTGCCTGGCGGTAATGAGGACCACGTTTCCATCCCTGCCCACTGTCCCATGCTGACTGACTACATAGGCCCCCGGTAGGTAGTCTTCAGTGGCACCCAAGAGCATCCGCAGAAACTGGAATGCCAGGGGCTGGTCAGTTGTTACCAAGCTCCACTTCTCTGGGGTCTGTAGAGTTCCATGGCTCAGTCTGTAGGAGATAAGTGATCTCCTTAAAAGTCTTAGGACACTAGCTCTACTACTCTGTCTCAATACAGACTGCCTTCTTCACAAGAAAATGACTGATTTTTCCGGGTTAGTTTTTTCTTGGAGGGAAATAATTTTTGACAATTTGGCCTCCATGTGAAGTCTATTTGTACTGTTTCAGAGAAATAATACACTAACTGAGATGATCTGGCACTACCTGAAATCACTTCTAAAAGTCTTCCTCTGTTTTCTCCTATCGTCAGGCCAGTTTAGTTCAGTCAGGTATTTAAAACTCCTTATGAATTTAGCTGACAGCTTGTTTGGTTTGAGTGAGGTTCATGAACAGATGAGGCCTTCATGGCTACTATAGACGGCATGTTTAAGGGGGACAGTTGAATGGGCACATCACCTCATGTTCCAGGAATAGTTAGCCTCTGCTTTTAAACTTTCATGCTGTCTTCTCTCAGCTTGCATGTGTGATGAGGTGAGCAAGCTTAGGAATTAGAAGATGTTTGGGAAGAACTTGGGAAAAGCATGTATTTGAAAGAAAGCAGGGGGGTTTTTGTTTCTGTTGGTGTGAGAATCCACTAAAAAAAAAATTCTTACAAGAAATACTAAATAATTTCATGAATTAAATTTAATTTAGAGTGGTGCTTAATTTTAAGAGTAATTAACAGTCATCGTCACCACATCCTCAGCTTGTGTTGACTGAGGCTGCAGAGTTTTGGATATGTCTATCGTATGGTGTCTGTCTAGTGCGAAGCTATCGACCTCCATCCTGGAACGTTCTCAAGGTGACATCTAGAGGATATTGTGGTGATATCTCAGGAAGCTATCGATGTGTGTGGATTCCAGGAGGAAGTTTCATTAGCAGTTACATTAGGCTGAGTCTTTTCTGATGGTTATTGGTGCTATAGAACTAAATAAAATTCTCGGGACTTGCTGTATGATTCTTCTTTAATTCTTATGATAAATAGATTTACAAGTTTTGGCACCAGAATAAAATGAGCTTTCTGCTTTGCAGTCCTTACAAACATAAGCATCTCTGAGGAAACCAGAGTTAATCTGTGAACTGCCGTGAGTCCACCCTTGTCTACCAGGACTTTTAGTAATTATAGAATAGGTCATTTAAGTCTTCTTTTCTTGGGTAATTTCTGCACACTTTTAATTAGGGTGTTAACTGAAAAAAAAAATTAAAAGACAGATATTTGATTATGAGAAGACAAAAGATAATAAGCAAAGGACCTGGACAGTTCATATTATGCTATCAAATCAGTGCACCATGATCTGGGTAGTCAGGTGACAGAAACTCCAACTCAGGTAAGAGTATCATGAGAGAATCGGGAGGGCCGGGTGAGAACAGTGATGAGCTTAGAAAGTTGGGAAAGGGGGTAACCTGCAGCTCGGCCTACTCTGGAGAAGGGGTGCTGACCCATAACCAGCTACTGATGTGGCCAAAACTGAAACAAGGGAAATTCACGAAACCTCACAGTTAGAGGAAAGAAAAGATAATCTGGATTCTGAGAGTTATCATGTACTGACGAAAATCTGAAGGACACTCTTCTCTCCATTACTTGTAGAAAGCTCCAGAAATCTAGGAGTCAAGAGGCACTGACTTTTCACACCTTGCTCAGTATCCTTCATTTTATATCTTAACATTCTGTCTCCCGGAGGCATCCTGAGCTGTAGGATAAAGGGATGGGGTCTTAAATCTTGAGAAGAACACTGAATTCTGGCAAGCAGCCCCCGTTTCATGGCTACCCTAGGCTCTTTGCTCACTCTGCTGCCACTTTGGGTACCTACGGGGAGCCTGCACTGAACTGGACTGAAAGGAGAGCTTGTAAACCAAATAGCTTAGCTGGGAAGGTAGAAATGCCTTGGGCTGCAGGCCACAGGAGTCCAAAGCAGGCACCTGGGGGGAGGGGAGGGAGAAAAGAATGTCTGACCAAGTGAAGAGAGAAGGGCGTGGAAAAGGGAGAAAGAATAAAAGCTGTGAGACAGGGCACTCCGGGTGCTGAGAGCTCCAGGATGAGGTTTAATCTGAGCCGAAAGCAAGGGAGGCTCTCAGGGATGAGGTCAGGAGGGAGGGCAGGAGATGGCACACAGTAGAGGTTGCTGCTGGGTTGGAGCAGGGTAACACGACAGGTGCTGGCTGTGCTCTTTCCTCTGGGAAAATGCTTGTCTTGTGGGATAAGCTTCCTTACCAAATTCTGCTCTGGTTTCCCTGAATGCCTTTAGCCCTGCTGTATAACTAAGGGGGCCGGCTGCTTTCAGATTGGTTTTTCCCTTTGTGCTTTGGTTTGCCCTTATTCGAAGCCTTCCATTTCTGTCGTCCTGCTTGTGTTGTGGAGCGTTTTCTTCAGGATCAGCAGCTGTGAGGGACAGCAGTCCTCCACAGGCCGGCAGCCTGACTTCTGATGGTGCTCCCCTAAAGAGTTGGGGAGGGAGGACCCGGAGCCTCTGCAGAGAGGCATGAGGTCGATGCCCACCCTGTGGCCACACTCCTTGTCCCAGCCAGTGCAGGACGTAGGCCACAGGAGTTGTGGCCCCTGAACCGTCTAGTTTGGAAAAAAATGACTTTTAAGATGCAGAGAAGGAGGTTGGAGTATGAAGTGTGCTAGCAGGAAAAGCTCTCCATTAGGGGGTGGAGAAACCTGATGTGAGAACAGTGCTGGGTCTGACTAGCTAGGAGACCCAAACCAAGCTGCTCGGCCCTCCTGATTCTTTTTCCATGGAGGAGGGGAAGCATAAATAACAGTGACGGTGGTGCCAGTGCTGGTCAAGGTAAACGTTAACATGTTAGTAAAACCCCTTTCTGTAGTGCATACTATATCCTGGCCTTGTTCTGAGGGATTCCTCTCTATTGACCTGTTTCATCTTCACATTTATCCTATGAAGTAACACGGAGATTATTCCCATGCCATATATGTCAAAATGAAGGTACAAAGAGTTTGAGTAACTTGCTAACAGTCCCATAGGTAATAAATAGCTGAGATCTGCAGCCTAGCAGCCAGGCTCTAGACCCATGTGTTTAGCTGTCCTGCATCCAGTAGAAATTACAGTATGAAAAGTTACTTATCAGCTGAGTTGAGTGAAGAGTTAAACAGCTGGAGATATGCTGTTCTGTCTGTACCACTTGCTTATCTCTGCCTACAGAAGCAGGGCCCTTAGACACGGATACCAGATGTGCCTTCACTCCCTGGGGCCAGCTCTTGGAAGGACAGGTGTACTGTCAAGAGGGCAACACCTTACTCCTTACTGTTACGGTTTATGTCTAGTTGTCTCCCCAAAGCCTCATGCAGTCATGGGGCAGCTTCTGGAGTTAGTGATTGATTCTTGATCCAGTGCTGGGATTGCAGGTGTGAGTGCTACACCCTGTGATCCTGGGGTGGGCAGTCTGCATTACAGTGTAAGGAAGGGAGAGAGGCTAGCTGGCTGTAGGAGCTACTGCCCCTCTCTTTGCTTTCCACTGCTGCCATGAAGGGCTGCTCTGTGACACGTGCCACCCTGCCCTGGAGCCAGCCGACTATGGGCTGAAACGTCTACTAACTGTTAGCTAAATAAATTTTTCCTTGCTTCAATGTGGGTATTGGATATTTTGACCCAGCAATGAGAGAAGAATAACTGAGACACTTAGCCTGTGCTATACTATGAACATTTTTCGGGCTGATTTGTCTCTTATAAGCAAGAAATCAAGGATAATCTTAAAAGATAGGGAGAAGGAAATAGTGTCTGTTTTGGGTACATGAAAGAGTGTCTGGCTTTCTATATATTTACTCATGAGACTATCAAAATAAGCCAGCAGATAGTAATCAGTGTTCTTATTTTAACAATGTGGAGGCTATAAATAGTCAAAGAACAAGGTTGCCAGAAAAAGTATAACAATAAAGGAAAGCCAGAATCACTCAGCAGGAAGAAGAGCGGACCGAAGATTTCAGCTCAGGTTTGTCTACCTCCTCCGTGCATGCCCAAGTGTTCCTTTTGCCACCAGGGTGTTGGAAATAAATACGTGTAATGAACTTTTGTTAGGGTCCTGTACAGCTCGGAAATCTAGAACTGTATTTCTAAAAGGTTCTTAGGGAAGACTAGTGTATAGCCCTGTAATCCAGCACATGGCTTGCGGGACCTCTTTGGGGGATGTTATATGAACCCAACGTCGGGGGCTTCCTATATGGGCTCGATTCCCACGTTTCCAGCTAGTTCTTACTGGGTCGCAGGAGGGAGTGGTGGGCTCAGAAGGGATAGAGTGATTTATGTCTCCAACCTGTGAAACTTGAAGACAAAATACTGTATTAATGCTGTGCCCTGTAAATCTTTTCTCGCATTAGCAACCTTCGGGGAGAGTAAAGTTGGCCCCAGAAGCACTGCCATATGTGCTGATGGAGCGGAACTCAGAAGAGAAGATTAGAAAACTAACCACACTAATAAATTTCGTTTGAGGCAGTTGGAAAATGGAGTGCTGTTTTGACAGGTTAGAAACAGCACACATACCCCGTCTCTGTTTTGAATGGTTAAAGTGAACTTGCAGGACCCAACAGAAATATCTTATATTACAAACTTGATTTTTTTTTGCTGAGTTACCCAGATGTCAAACATACATGCCCTGGAAACCAGAAAATGACGGAGGGAGTGTCTTAGCTAGAAAGCAGGGCCTAGGCCTCACTAAGCCATGGTGCTTTTCCTGCATTCAAGGTATAACAGGGTATACAGAATCCCCCTCTGCAAGTATTTTTCCTGATTGTCCCACAGATCATGCCACCTCCTGAGGAGCATTTACTCAAAATGGTGGTCCAAGGCCACATCTGTGGTGGGCCTTAGCTTGTAACTCACTGCCTATTTCTCTGTTTAGCCAAAGTGAATGCCACAGGGATATTTCTCCATGACCTCTGTCTGAGTGCCCAAATCTTCCCCAGACCTTCAGAATGAATGCATTGCATGCTTTGATTTTATTCTTACTGAACTAGAGTTCATTAACTATAATGAAACTTGTGAGTTCTGATTCTATTACTTGAGTCTCGCTCTTGCTCTGCTCACCCTGGGTGCCTGCCCTTGTCACTGCTACTGAGCTCCCCTGTCATATTGGACTGTGTGAGCTTTGCATGTTACCCAAAAGCCATCCCATGTGTCAACCGAATTGGATCTTTGTGCCTTAGTATGGCTTAATTTTGAAAGAAGTACTGTTCCTTGCCAGGTGCAAGCACAGAGGCTGGATCCAGGCTGCCAGATGCCACTACCCTTGTAATTATTGGATGGCCTTAGGCAGCTTCGTTCAAGTCAACCTCAGTTTCTTTATCAGACAGTGGAGACAAAGCATCACACATGGCTGGGCATGGCATTGCGAGCTGTAATCCTAGCATTTGGGAAGCTGAGGCAAGGAGATCATGATTGCAAAGCCAACCTGGGCTACACAGTGTACCCTGTCTCAAAAAACAAAATGAAAAGGACATACTACATATAGTGTCTGGTAGGTTAAATGTGTTAATTTACATAAAACACCCTGCAGTAGCACCTAGTGTCTAATAAGTGTCCCCAGTGATATTGTTGTTATATGATACAAGATCTATGGTCCAGCTGCAACCTGCTGGGGTCCTGCCCTGACTGAGTATGCCATTGCCTTAGACTTGGGTGCCTTAGCACACGAGCCCCTCTTCCAGGACCACGCTGCCTTTCACTCTGGTCCTGTCCCTTCTCTTCTGGGGACCTCAGCCTGCTGATAACGTGATCATGCCGTAGGGTACATAACTTTCCTTCCTGGATCGTTCTCTTCTGCCAGCAGTCAGGACAGCTGATTCTCTCCACTGTGTACTCCTAGTCCTGTGTTGCTGCTGGGCTCTGGTGCTCACCAGGCTGTTGGCAGACATTCTGCCTCCTTTCTGGTAGTACCTGGGGACAGTTAGGGCTTACTTTTCTTCTAAACCGAGAATTGTTGAGGAAGAGGCGCCCGCGTCATTGTGTTCATTCTAATACCAGCTACATGGAGAGGATAGGTGATACATGCTCTGTGATGAATATTGGTTGCTCTCATTTATGTCTTCAGACCAGGACATGTTTGCTTTGTTTTCTGTAGTTCACAGTACGTCACTAAATTTAGCGTGGAAAAAGATGAATTTCAGCAGGTTACACGGCTAGCTGAAATGACTGTGCCTAATCTTGTGTCACTTGGCTGTCTGGGCTGCCTTTGCATCATCATTTGAGAAGACTGTCACAGTGTCATGGTGACAAGAGATCATCATTTAAACCTAGTGCTCTCAGCCCAGCCACCATTTTGGTCAGTTGGTGATGAGAGACATGTGCCTAACAAGTAAATATTTAAACATTTCTGGCTTGTGAGCGAAATGCAGAAAGTAAAATAGAGATTTCAGACATTAAATGTAGTTCAAAGAGCTTTTGCCTCCTTTTTACCTTGTAGAAATTAATGTTGTATTTTTAAAATTATGTGTGTATGTATGTACGTATGTATATATGTATGTATTTGGCACAGGGTCTCACAAGTCCAGCATAGTATGTAGTTCTGGGGATCGAACCTGCGTCTGTGTGCTTGCCAGGCAGACGAATAGACCTCCAAGCTCTCTCCCCAGCCTTAATGTTCTGTTTTCATTGGGTCACAACTACACCTTTCATCCCGTAGGTAACTTCTTACAAGATTGATGAGTGCACCAAAGAGGCAAGAACACTCGCTTTTCCCCAAAGCACTTCCCCTACCCCAGCGGCTTCCATTCCTGCTTTCTCTTACGCGCTGCTTTGGCTCATTGAATTTATAAAGAGCATAGCCTCACTCAAGCTGGCGGGCACACAGGAAGGCATTTGTTGTGAACTCATGTGAGGGAGAAGAAAGGCAGAACTCTCACAGGGCACAAGGACACAGGTGCCCTGAAACCTGGCTCGGGGTCCAGAAGGTGATCAGAGCTAGCCTAGCCCCTTTCATAGGTGGTGTGTTCTTTGGGCTCTCGGTCGGTTGGCCGGTCAGTTGGTCAGTTGGTCGGTCTGTCTGTCTGTCTGTCTGTCTGTCTGTCTGTCTGTCTTTTTGACACAGGGTCTCACCATGCAGTTCTCACAGGCCTTGAGCTTACTTTGTAGCCCAGGCTGGTCTTGAACTGATAACAGTCCTTCTGACTCAGCCTCCCAAGGGCCTGGCCTCTGCGTCTTCTTTCTCCGGTGTCCCCATGCTTTCTGCTGCACATGCTCCTCTCCACAGCCCTCTTTCTGCTGTCACTCTGCTCCCCCGTGGCAGGAGCACACGCTTCGCTTGCAGCTGGTCGTTGTCCCCTTTCCACACATTCCATGACTGCAATGTGTCCCTCTGTGCTAACCGGTCGCGTTGCCCCTCAGGACTGTCAGTGCTTCTGGAGAGAGACCACTGTTGGTGCCAGGCCACAGGGCTCCACTGCTGAATTCCGGCTGCATATCCTTTAGGTGTCTTCATTCAAGATGAAGCAGGCTGTGAAAATCCGGGTACCTAGCGAAGGGGTTACAGCCTCCAATGCCTGTGGGATCCGCACAGGTTATGTAACTGAGCCCTTGAGGCAGGGTAGGAAATGTATATTAACTAGTTGGCAGAGTAGAGGGTGACCAGGGGTATAAACTCAAGTAGGGGAGCCTGGGTTCGAAATCCCAGTCTCGCCATTTACCAGCTAGGTGACTTAGAACAAATTACATAATGTGTGAATGCCTTAGTTTCCTTTCTTTAGTACAATTATGAGGATCAAATGGTTTAAGAAAGTCCTTAAAATGGTTGCTAGTACATAATAAACTTTAGCTGTTTTTTAAATTTTCATTTCGTTTTTCAATGAAATGCACTGTTTCCTATTTTTTTTTCCAACAACATGAAGCTGTCTGGGTCTGTTTAGCATTCTCCTTCTGTATAGCCAGAAGCAAAAAGAACCTTTTGCTCTGTTGTGAGGTTATCAGCAGGGCAAGAACAGCGAGCTGGAAAGCTTGGGGTGTCCGAGTTAGGGAGAGTAGGGACCTTGGTGGAGCGGATGTACAGGCCCTCACCAAACGATCCGCAGGGAAGGGCGGTCGTGAGAAGAGGCTACAGCAAGTGGGGCCTCGTATAAATGCATTTTGAAAAGCTGTTCTCGCTGGCAAGGTGCGTGTCCCAGGATACTGCTGTGATATGCTGTAACATATACTCCACGTTAGCCTAGTAGGTGTTTCTGAGGAGACATTTGTCTTTTCATGTATTTTGTTTCTTAGAGCAAATGAAAATGACACACTTTTAGTTCACATACGTGGCCCCACTATTGTTTTAGCTGCCTGTTTAAAAAGTGGCTCTTTCCTGTCAAAGGCCGCACCTCCCTTGTATGCTGAATCTTGTCCATGCTAGAGATCTCTGTTACCCAAAAGCTGTTTTTTGTTTTGTTTTGTTTTTCTCATTCTTTCTTATCTCTGCCCAGTTGCTCATGCTAAAAACTGACCCCTTTGGGTCAGCCCTAGCTCTTTCCCTCAGTCTCCTGAGATTACACACATACACACTGTATACATGTTCACACACGTGTGCGTATATCCTGTCCCTTCCACAGAACAGCCAGAACAGTCCCTTAAGATTATAAATTAGCACACTGCTTTCTTGGTTAAAACCCTCAGCTTCCCTCTCATGTAGCAGAATGAGTCAGGCTCAGGACGCCGGCCTGGGGCACGGCCAAAGCATCTGGTGCCCACCCGGGCTGCCCTCCACGTCCCACCGGCGGGGCCAGGCCAGTGTTCTGCGTCTGTCCCGCGCACATCAGGCGTCTCTGCTCCCTTCCTTGTGCTGTTTGTTCCCCTGCTCAGAATGTATCTTTGTCCAGTTGTCCTCTGCCCTGGAAGGCTTCTCTTTTGCATGTGAGACCTGAGAGCTAATATTATTCCATGCTGTCCTGTGCTGGTCAAGGAATCATAGCTGTCCAGTGAATGAGTGGCTGAGATGAGAGAAACGCTATAAAAATATATGGCTTATGTCCGTGGACCTAGGAGGCATGAGGAGAGAGGCCCAGACTGCTTGAAGTAAGACATTTCCTGTGTCACTAGAACTGTTGATTTACCCAACGTGCAAACTACCCAGAATGTGCAAGGGAATTCACTGTTAGATGTGGCTGTTAGAGTTAGTGCTTAAACATTCCATTTCAAGTATTCTCATTAAAGGTAATAGCAGAAAATTGCAGCAAAGATTGCCCCAATTTTTAAGTGGTGATCCTTTCTGCGGAGCTGTTGATTTGTTTAGTTAATGCTAATTTATTTAATATATTTCTGCTTCTTGTTGATTTTTAGGTCTGTTGCCACAGCTATTAGGAGTTGCCCCAGAGAAGGCCATAAAACTCACAGTAAGTCTTTTGAGTTGATGCTCCTTAGTAAGGGAATTTACATACACACACAAATCCAGCAGGGAATCTTTGAGTCAGCAGGTTTGTGGCTGCGCAGAGATGCTATTGCAAGGTAAGGCCCTAGCCACACACAACACTAGCTTTTCATTATTCCCCGCTTAACACAGAATATCTTAAAATGTAGCGAGAAGTTTGAGAAAATCATTGGCGGTGGTTTTCCCCATCTTAGCCGCAGCAGAGAGATATTCTTCATAACCTGCCATATCAGGGGCATGACATGTGTCTTCGCGTTCATATTAATCATCACTAAGTGTGGTTCACCATGAGCAGAGAAGGAAAGTTAAGGCCCGTGAGGTGTAGGTATCCAGGGTGCGTAACCCATGAGCAGGAGAGCTGGAATCCACACTCAGACTTGCTCAGTTCAGAAGGTGGACTCTGTTAAACCTGATGTGAATAGATGGTACATTTAGGGTATATTCTGTAAGCATTTGCCAAAGCAGAGTAGTGTGGGCTCTGTTCTAGTCGCAATCGATACTTTGTCACTGTTTGCCTTAGGCCTCACTCATGTTGACAGACGGCTTGTGCTTTGTTCAAGTGTTTGTGGAGGGGATAGATATTGCATGTCGCCAAGACCGTAAAAACCCAGAACCTTACGAGCCCATTAGCTTTGTCCATGAAATTCTTCTTACACCATTTTATGATACGACCTTAAAATAGCAGAGCTGCTCTGGCTTTTCTCTGCCAAAAACTTGTAACTGTTCCTTAAAATTGCTTGTAGCTCATTTCATTTTGATAATATTATACTTAATTAATGAATGTAATTGACGTTCTTTAAGAATCCTTGAGGAATTTTTAGATACTGAATTTCCACTAAGCTGAAAAAGATGCACAAATTGGTTTCGATGAGAAGTGTTATTTTACATTAAATCTTGGTAGAAGACTTGAACGTGATTTTTAATCTTATAAAACTATTTTTAAATTATGGAATGAATGGTTTTGTTTTGTCTCTCCTGTCAGTATGTCTCCCTTCTCATACGATTGTAACTGCAGGACATATTTGAATTTTTGGCTTATCAACCACCTGTCTTAATTTTCCTCCTGGCCACACCCACAGTGTATATATACAGCATGTTTTACCTTTAAAACAACTATGTATATTCTATTGAGAGTATCTCTCAGTTTTCAGACCTATCAATGTATGTAATAGAAAAATAACAAGTTGACAGATGCATAACCTGTGTTTAATGACTTTATTTATAATCATCATCAGCTTCTGTAAATATTTTTCTTTAAGGTGAACGATTTTGTGCGGGACAAATTTATGCACAAAGATGGTTCAATACCGCTCGCGGCAGAGATCCTTGCTGGAGGATGTGTAAGTACTTTCTGCAGATTTGTACATAAGAAAGACTTGTTTTCACGTATGAATCCCTGCCATGGTCAGCAAGTATGGACTAAGGCTTCTGTTTAACCACAGGTCCTGTACAAGGGCAGAGTCTTCTAGGGCATCTCCACCTTCCTAGGCAGGCGACCATGCCCGAGGTGGAAGGGTAAATGTCTCTGATCTTCCTGCCTGCTCTGTTATGCCTGTTCCATGCACCATGGCCTTTGGTCGCTTCTGCAGGAGTCATTTGTGGCAGACGTGTTCGGCATTTGAGAGTTCTTCATTAGCTTCTCTAAAGCTGATTGGGGCCTGTGGTCCGTTCTTCGCTCACAGCACCCTCTGCTGGGTCAGGCACTGTACTATGCAGCTTGAAGTCAACACCCATAGTGCTCTGCTTTGCTTTTCCTTGAAAGTAGCTGCCAGTGCAAGTGTGTCCAGTGCTTGTGGGTGACAGAGGTGGGGTAGTGGCTGGCTGAGGGTGCGCTGCCCTGTCAGAAATGTAGCCATAGCTTCTCGACACAGCCAGACAGCCTGCTTCTTGTTCTGCAGGTCAGCCAAACATTGTGTCTCTCAGGATCACATGCAGCAGTTAGCTCATGTGAATGTAAATACGTTAAATAAATTAAACTGTTCTACAAAGGCCGGTACTATTCAAAGATAAGGTTGGCTAAATAAATAGGCTTTGATCACTCAGGTAATACAAGCTTGGTTTATTTTCTATACAACCTTATGTATCTGTTATAAAGAGAAAGAGGAGCCCACGTTTTTCTGTTTTATAATTGACTCATTTGGGGCAAGAAATCTTATTCATAAGGTAACTTTTTTACTGGGAAATTATTGAGTCGAAAGTCTGACACACACTTAAGAATATTAAGTGTTTGTGTGGAAAGTGCTCATTTTTCAACCTTGAAGCGTGGTTCCTAGTGCTTCACAGAGGCTGTGAGTCTTGGCTCAGGTCATTCTTGAGAGACATATGGAATTTGGCCGACTCTGTTTGATCACTGACCTGTCAGAGATGGCCAGGCTCTGTAACTTTAGGAGCATGCAGGATAGAAAAAAAGGAGCCTTTAATGTCCTCAATAAAAAGGGCGCAGGCTAATAATCACAGAGCAGGGAGCTGCTTTTCCCCATAAGCAGTCTTCACTTAAGATGGCTCTGTAGTTTTCCATGTAAATAATTGGACTTTCTGATTTTGAAATAGATGTTCCTATGGGCTGCCATACATCCAGCCCAGGCCTTCAGGCTGTGTCCAGGAAGCTAGAGGAGCAGGGTGCTTCAGGTCAGGTGGGGGCCAGGTTTCATTTGTTTGGTATGCAAATAAGTTTGCATTTATTTGCTTGTCCCTAGATTTTAAACCTGTTATAAAGACATGATTATAGATCTCTTTAAGAATTTAAAATGTAAAATTAATTTTTTATTTGGGCCGTCATCACAGCATGGTGCCTGAAGCTGTCTTTTCTTTTTAGCAAAAGCCTTTGGCCTGCGCATGCATGTGGGTGCCCAGGAGACAGGCCGGGGCATGTGCCGTGCCATCTGCAGGTGGTCGTGTTTGCACAGGTGTAGTTGCCCATTTCAAACACAGAGCATAGGCTGGCATCAGAAGCAAAGCCTAGTTATGGTAAAGAGGAGCAGCCTTTTTTTCAAAGCTGATCTAAACACAGGCTTAAAGTTGGAGCCACTTGGGCTTTATCGCTACTTAAAATATCTATGAAATGAGGCTGCCACCCTTCATCTCAGAGGTGGGCAGACAGTGGTCCTCCGCGTTTTGTGGCTCCTTCCCTCAACGCCCATCATCACTTGAAGAAGTCAGTGTAAGCAGTTTTGTGGGGGCAAATAACCTAGACATCTTAGGTCTCCCCAAAGGATGGATGACCCCATCTTCACTATGTGTGTGTGTGTGTGTGTGTGTGTGTGTGTGTGTGTGTGTGTGTGTGTATACGTGTGTATTGATGCCAGCATTTCTCCTGCAACCTTTGGCCACGTTCTTCCCTCATTCTACCCAGTATGCGCCCTAGAAGGGTGTGAGCTCCACCCACCTGGTCTCTCCAGTGGAGAATACAAAGGGCTTTGTGGGACTGTGTCACATCCACAGGCCCTGCCGTTATTCAGCCTGGCATTGCCAGGTGTCGACTTCACGTCCCGAGGGAGCTCACTCTGCTCGGTTGTTACTAGGAGTCAGTACCCAGGACTGGCTAACACTTGTGGCCAAACCCTTCTTCTCTGTGAACAAGGCTTTTTCTGTCTTACAATCTATTTTCTACAAAAAGGGGAAGTGTACAGGGAGCTCTTCATCTCCATAACCTCGTAACTTTGCAGTGCTTAGCCAAGCTCTGTTGTTTATTAGACTTCAGAAGAGTGAAACTGATAGTACACTTGGACGTTAGCAGCCGTTGGCATATGAAAGGAATAAAATTTATCCATTTCCTTAACCTGTTATTCTTTATACCAATGTCTGTAACTGAAGAGATTAAAAGATGCACCTTTTATTGATGCATAAAAAAGGATGAGTCTGACTCTATTTTTAGACTCATTTTTCATGGTCCGGTTAGGCTTAGAGTCCTGCCAAAAACCTGACTTGAGTTTTCTGAGCATTGTTTGACTCACTGTCAATAGTAGTGATATATTCAGAACGATTCAAGACTAAATGAGATGTTGAAACAGTTTACACATTCAGAGTCTGACAGGATATTTGGTGATTTGCATTTTCTCCTCAGAGTTGATTTTCCACCTTGTGAATTAGGCCAGCCATGTAGGAGTTTCTGTCAAGTACCAATACCCTCAGGCTCTCACACAGTTCACTTGCATGTGTGTGTCTTTCACTGTGAAAGACATATGTGTATATCCTCTCTTTCCTGGGTCAGCAGCTCAGTGCTGAAGGGTGTGTGACTGAGGGTGTGTGTTGGAGAGACACGGGACCTGGGGCTGAGGAGCACAGTAAGGGCCTGCTCCCCAGTCTCAGCTAGGTTCCCCTAGGCTTTAAGAGTGGAATACTGTTTCTCAGCTATTACTGCTTGCTTGCTGCTACCCTAAAAAGCAAAAACAACTGGGCATGGTGGTGCACGCCTGTAATCCCAGCACTCGGGAGGCTGAGGCAGGAGGATTGGTGCGAGTTGGAGACCAGCCTGGGCTACAAAAGTGAGCTCAAGGCCAGCCTAAACTGCATAGTGAGACCCTGTCTCAAAAAGACAAAAAAAAAAAAAAAAGCAAAAAAGAATCCTTCAGGCACAGTAAAGAAAACAGTCACAGGTGTATCTGCCACGTTACTTCCAACAGCAAACTTGGGAAGTGCCGCTGGCATCCCTGGCACACCTGCCCAGACGCTTTTCCTTCCCTCACTTCCCACGTCACAGCCCCATCCTAAAGTGGGTATCTTTCCACCTTGGAGCTCATCGGGACTGTGTCCCTAGGCAAGGTAACTTTGCTGTGGAAAGCTTCAGTTAAACCCAGCACAACAGCACAAGTCGTGACTCCCAGACTGAAGCCTTCACTTTATTCCCATCCGTGCCTCCCTTGTGCTTTGTCAGAAAAGGACAGCAAGTTGCTGAGACACTTCAGTGCGGCGCGTATTGTGTGTGTCTGTTACGGATGTGTAGACTTTGGGCTTGTGCTGCAGGTACACTTAAGACGCGGAGTGTTACACTCACTTAACTAAGTTTTTTGGATAATTTGAGGATTCTTTCCTAGACTACAGTCCTTAGTTTGGTTTTTTAAGGAAAATTTAAATCTGATACTAAGACACTTTTGCTAGCTGCTATGCCAGTCCTCCTGGCCTTCCTGCCACTTTCCTACCTACGAATACCACTCAGCCACTGCCAGGTGTCCTGCAGGCCTTCCGTGCTCATCTCGAGCTCAGGTTCTTTTCGGTCTCCTTCATTCCAAATGACAGACAGGACTCTAGCCTATTGATACATCCTGAGGAGCTCCGTACACAGTAACCAGAAGGCACTTCACCAAAATTATCATTAAGATGAGTGATCATGTTAAGTATTCAATTGAACAGTGACAAATCTTGTAATAGGCATCTTTTATTGTATTTGTACCCATTCTCTTCCTTAATAAAATTGATCACTTCTCTAAACCATGATCATCATAATTCCAAACTCATGAAGAATAAAAACCATATAGATGCCCATCATTTGGCAAAGTAGAAATGTTCTTTTCAAAACCTTGCAAGTCTTGGGGCCAAGGAGGTAGCTCCATGGAACAAGTGCCTGCCTGGCAGGTATAAGGTCATGAGTTTGAACCCCAGTCCTACAAAAAAAAAAAAAGAAGAACCTTGCAAGTATGATTTTTTTTTTTTTTTTTTTGTCTTTTTTTGAGACAGGGTCTCGCTATGCAGTTGAGGCTGGCATGATTTTTGACAACTTGCATAATAAGGATGCTTTCTTTGTAAAATAATGCTTTTAAAAATCTTAGCCACTTGTAGTGAAAGTAATGATATCAGGTACCTGTGGTTGCACACTCATGTAACCCTGGCATTCTGGGAGGTTGAGGCAGGCAGATCACAAAATGAAAATAATATATCAAAAATTTTTAAAAGGCTAGGCTGTAGCTCAGCATTATGGCCTTGGTTTCAGTACCCAAGGGGTACTGGGGCTGGAGAGATAGCTCAACAGCATAAGCGTCTGCCTGGCAAGCACAAGGTCCTGAGTTCAATTTCAGTGAAAAACAAAGCAAAAACAGTATTGCAAAATTAATAAAGATAACAACACTTAACAAATCATTCCATTATCTTATAACGGACATGAGCTTTTAGTCAGTTTGGGGTCCACAGTGTTTACCTACTAGATGTGACAAAAAAAGTAAACAACTTGATTTCTCTTGGCTATAAAATAGACATAACTTCCTTTTAGTTTTCTATTACTGTAAAATAAGCCCTCCCAGGACGTGGTATCTTAGAACCGTCATTTGTTCTGTCGCTTCATAGGCAGACCTAGGTTTCCAGCTGATGCACTGGGGCCATCAGGAGGCCACGGTGTCCTCAGGCCAAGGCAGGCAGGGTCGCCCAGTTGTGTGGGGGTGGGGTCTGCCCCCAGTGTCTGACCCTGTGAAGGGAGCGCGGAGCACAGTGGGAAGCAAGGTCTCAGCCCACCTCCTGAAGGACAGCAGGTCGATGTAGCTGCACTGTGCGCACCTGTTAGCCAGGTCACTGGCACGGAGAGCACCACTGTGCTCTTGAAGCAGAGGATGTGGCCCAGGCTGGGTGCCCATCTCAAAGCCATCTCCGCTGCACTTAGCTTTGCGAGATAGCATGTGTCAGATAATTGAAACATGGCTTACATGCTAGTCTCCTCTTCCAGTGCCTGCCTTTTAACTTCCTATCTTAGTTACTCTTCTCTTGTTGCTGGGACAAATACCCAACACCTAAAATGAAGGAAGGAAAGGTTTATTAGCTCACAGTTACTGGAGGTTTCAGTCCATATTCAGCTGGCCAAAGGCTGAGTGGAACAGGGAAGAGAGCATCCAGTTCTTGGCAGTGGAACAGCAACAATTGAGACAAAGGCAATGAAACAACCAGGGGAGCAGAGAGCAACAACTTCAGTCTATCTCTGTGTCACTCTTTATATTCCAATCAGGCTCTGCCTTAGGATGTCCGCCCTAGACCATACCCATAGTCCCAGCCGTACTCAGACCAATAATCCCATCAGTATTAAAACACATAATCCCAGGGATCATGGATCAAGTCTCAAACTCTAGATCAGTACTAAATCATATAATCCCAGTGACGCATGCGTCAAGTCTTGATCAATAGAAGTCCCTGCACCGTGACTGCTAAAAGTTTCAATTCCCTCAGGGGAAAGGGAAGTTTATTGGAGTTTGGATGTGGCTTATGGAGGGCCTCAGCTGCCCTAACCAGTCTGAAGGTCTCTTAGCTTCCTCTTGTGAGGGAGGGGCTGCACCCTGTGCTCAGCCAGTCCTCTGTTGCTGAGCTACACTCCTGCCTCCTACACTGTGTGAGTCTGCATATGTGAGTCTCTAGCATATGATTTCATCCTTCTGTTAGATTTGATGTTCATTTCATTTTAGCCAATGTTGTATGACAGTCCTCATCCTGGGCCTCACCTGCTAATGGAAATGATTTTAATGTTTTTCTGTCACTGAAGAGGAGAAGGGTCCTAATTCCTGTTCAGATAGGGTCCTAAGCTTCATGGTTTCCAGTAGTTCATTGCTATCCTCTCATGAGTCTCTGGGTAGACTGGGCTCACCTCAGAGTTTCCCTGGTTAGAGGCAGATAAGAGCAGGCGCTGAAATTGTCTTAAGACTCCCCTGAGTTGGAAGTCCAAGAGACACCACTCTTATGGCTCTCTGGGAAGCACTCATCACCTTCCAGCAGCTGGGACTGTCTTCCAGCGCACCTGATAGAAGTGCTTGGCCTTATCAAACCTTGGCACCTTGAGTCTAAAAGAGAGCATCTTAAGAGTCCCAGCCAGCGGCTTCAGGACTCGTTGCCGCCTGTCTGACCTGATAATCTGAAAGCTGATGATGCCAGCCCAGGTGCAGGAGGTGGGAAGTGTAACAGGATTGGTAGCACAGGACCTTCCCACCGCCAGAATTCAGTGGCACCCTCCTCCGAGCCAGCCTCCTGTCAGCACTGGGCTCTGGTGCTGCCAATTGCGCATGCTTACAAGGAGCAGAGACTCACTGAAGCAGTAGCAGTACATGAAGGTGTCCTGAAATGAAAGCAAAGGCTCTAGGGAACTGACCCTGCTCTGGGCACTGGCTGCTGTGCTCCTCCACCCACTCCCTCGGCCCCTCTCACAGTGGCCTTATGTCTCCCCATGCGTGGTTTTTACTCTGCTGGCCCATTTATCCTCCTCTTTCTGGTTGTGCCTTGCCAGCCACTGGGCCTCTCTGTACAATGCCCGTCACTCATTTTCTGCCCTGGTCCCACCTAATCAGATCATGTTGCTAAGTTATGTTTTACTGTCTCAAGTAATTAACAAGAGAAGAAGTCGGAGAGGCAAACCTGTCCAGTGAAAGGCCAGCAGGAGCTTTGAGCTGTACCCACACTTAGCCACCAAGGGCTCTCTACCACATTCCATTTGTTTCCACCACCTTCTTCAAACCTTTCTGGTACTGTTTTGTTTCTCTGAATGGGTCTGAATTTTGTAAGTTTGCCCTGAATAATAGTGGAGGACCTTGATCATAAAACATACCTGAAGCCATACTCCTTAGGGTGGAGCTTGAAATTCCTTGAGATTTCAGATCGAGTTGTATCAAACTAGGAAGAAAGTTCCCTCTTGTGATACACACGCAGGCTCTGGCAGTGAGAGCTGATGAGGCAGATTTCCTGACCTGGACTTAAGTCCCTCTTCTGTGATCTCTGTCTCCCCAAGGCTTCCTATAGAGATGTGGACTCGTAGCATAGTTTTCTGAAGGAAGAATTTTATTTCCCTGAACCTTGGACATATTTCACTTAGAAAATACAGGATGATGTGAGGCTTGGTCAGTACCCTGACCTCTGTAAAGTCACTTCTGAATGACATGCCAATTAGCCAAAATGATACTGTAGAAATAGTTTATTAATAGTTACATCTTTGTAATCCATTTACAGTTTAATGAAAAGCTAATAGCTTTTACATTGTTTTAAATTATTTTTAGTATTGAGAATATTCCTTAGAAGACAGTTTTGCATATTCTTCCTTCCCCAAGATTTAAGGTTATAGTACAGATTTTCCTAATTTGTACATATGCTTTCCTTCTGCTTATCAATTCCTATTGACTTGAAGGCTTAATAATTATATCAGGTCTCATGTCACTGGCTGCCTTTGTCACATCCAGTCCCTGATTCACCAAGAGAAGGTCTTCCTTGACAGCTGTGGGCTAATAACCCACAGAGTCCCCAGGAAGGCCGCTGGGCACGTGCTGCTGGCACGGAGGCCCACATGCTATGCAGATCGCTCGCATCTGCCTCTTAGAGTTCTGTGCAGTCCCTGTTGCCATGCGCGGCGTACCTACTGAGTGAACATGTGCTTGGCCAGGAGTCACTGCTAGGGAAGGCGGTTATGGCACTGGGAAGGAAGGGCGGTCACTTTGTACTCACCAGTCAAGAGGCATTTACTTCAGGAGAGCCAGGGCAAGGAACTAGTGGACTCTAAGGAGTAGCAGGAACCGTGCCCATGGGGCTACATATCCCAGGTATGGCAAAGGAATTCCAAGAGCACTCAGAAGTAGAATCAACTTTTAAATAGTCCCAATTTATTTTATTTGATGTCATTTCTAAAAGTTACAAATAAATAACCCCCAAGTATATTTCAAACCTTAAGAACAGGATGAACTTAATACAGTAACATGGGGAGTTTGGTTTAGTTTATTTGTTATAGTTTGAGTTATAGGTAGAAAAGATCTTATTGACTGGTTAACATGTGATATTATCATGTCAAAACTGTGGAGGAATCCTAAAAAAAAAAAAAAAAAAAAAAAGAGGCTTCAAAAACGAATAGCAATGAATAGCAAAGAAAAAGAAAAAGTTAACCATGGCAATATCCAAATTTGGAGATTTCTGAGATGCTGAGGAGGCAGGTCTACCACAGCTCATGTTGAAAGGCTTCTGAGGGTGGGGACTAGGCCTCGGCTGGGAGCGGCCTGTGCTGCCTGTCCATGGCAGCAAGAAGCTCTTTTTCCAAGTGCCTTCTACTTAATTGAAAGTTCGTTTTTTCTCCACTACTCACATATTGAATCAGTCCCCTATGTAGTGGTCTTAGGAGGTTGTGGACAGAAGTGATTTCTGTCCTGAAGGCAGAGCTTCTCCTAAGTGGCATTCGTACCTGTCCTTCATCATTTCTGCGGTGTAAAGACACAGCGAGGCAATGGGCTGTAAACCCAGAGGAGGGCCCTTCGGTGCCAGAGCCCCGTCATGCTGGCACCCTGCCCCAGACTTCCAGCCTCTCAAACGCACCATGCTTCTGCAGGCTGCCCAGTCTGTGGCATTTGGTTGCAGCTGCCTGGGCAGGTTAAGGGCGTTTGGGACAGCCTGCTAGCTAAGGACTGCCTGTGGAGGATCGCAAGTACCATCGCAGTAGGGACAAGCCCAGCTCGTGGTAAGCACTGAGCCAGCCAGGTTCCTGTCATCTGGCTTCCTTCTTTTCTCTTTTTTGCTGGAGTGACAGAGTACACTGTGTCCCCATTAGTAAATTTAATTTGTTTTATGGTTTGGGAAAGGTCTGCATTTGGGCTTATGTTGGGGAGCTGGGCACAGTTGTGTTTGCAGACAATGTCCAGTTCGCAAACACGTGCCCACATTTGCTAATGGCTTTGGCTTGCAGGCTGAGTTGTTTGACCCTGGATACTACTGACTGTGATACCCTGGATACACTGTGTGACTCAGTGCCCCTCAAACATAAAATAGTCCTTCTGGCTATCTGATAAATAGAGGAAGGGTTTGTTATATGGAACTTTGGGAAAGATGAAGGTCACAGATTCTGTGCAATTAGATACTTCAGACATTGGAGGTCTGTAAAGCATTAAATGATTCTGGTGGTAGTAGTCAAAATAGACACAGAGAACAGGCAGACCCCCAAATGTTAACAGATTTGACAGGTCTATAACTTAATTGCTTTTTAATGTCAGTCAAACAGAGCCCACTTTGGTTTCTTGGCCAGACTTCTATAGGCCTATTAAAACCCTATGATGCTGAAAATATGAAGCTTAATATTTGCAAAATATATAAACTGAATAGCCTTATTTCTGCTTCACCATATGGTTGAGAAATTAAAACTGGGACATTTCAGTTTGACGCTGTTCTCAAAAACAATCCCATAATAAGAATCTACTTTATTCTCTTTTTCAAAGTTGTTACAATGTTCAGTTCCCAGGCCTGCTGTGCTTGACCCACCCTGGGTACACTGAGATGGCATTTGAGACTGGGCGTGGTGGCACGGCCTATAATCCCAGCTCTTGGGAGGCTGTAAACAGGTGGATTACTACGAGTCAGATCTAGTAGTGAGACCCCAAACAACCTGTAGACCCCTAACATACAAACAAACGAACAAAGCAAAACAACAACAAAAAAAGTTGTTAAAATATATAGGTATTTTAAGATCTTAATTTATATGCCAAACCAAAGGAGGAGAATGCTGGGGGTCCAAGCGAAAAGAACTCTCAACATGAAAAGAGGTATTTGCTTAGGATCCTCCTGCAACTGCTCTCATCCGTGGTCTTTATGTTTAACGGTGTGCATTTAGTTGTGCTGTCTCACTCAATTGATCAGTTTGCTGAGGCTGCCACAAAAAATGCTGCACACCAGGGGCCTAAACAACAGGAATTTATTTTCTCACCATTCTGAAGATAACAAAGTCCAGATCTGAGGTGTGGGCAAGCTTGTCCCCTGGAGGCCTCCCACCTTTGCTTCAGGTAGGTGATTGCTGGGTCCCTGAGTTCTCCCTGTTCATTTCCCAGGCCCTACATTACCCATAACTTGATTTCTTCTTTTTACAAAGATCCCCCCAGACAGGGTTAGGGCATACCTTTCTATCTTAGTTACCTCCTTAGAAGCCCTGTCTCAAAACGGTCTTGTGCTCATTCACTTAGGAGTTAGGACAAGTTTCAGAGGGCTACAGCTCAGTCCATCACAAGTGGGGATTAAGCAAAGGCCCTTTTCTCAGCTTGGAGTAAGGACTGACATTCCTGATGGTAGGAGGAGGGCCTTTCTGGTAGGAAGAGGACACTGGGACTGACGCCTTGCCCCTCAGAGGTGGGCCAGGCAAGCAGCCCAGGACTTCCTGCCTGCTTCTCCGAAGGCTGTTGAACACCTGCCTTCAAGTTCCTGTGAGCAGCCAGCAGCTGCTATTGGGCAGTGGATGTTAAATCCAGCTGCTGTGTGCTAAATATCTGTTTTGTACCTGTGATATTTATAGTGATACTTCTTGTGCTAAAATATAATTCATGTCTCCATTTAACAGTGAGTTAGTAAGAAACTACGTTGGAAACTACGTTGAAGTGTAGATTTATAAATACTATCATCACACATATATAAATTTTAATGTAGCATAAATTATTAGGCATTTACTACTGTAGACTTTCTTTGTAGCTAGTTTTGTTTGTATCCAAATAATCAAAAGAATGTATTTGTATTTTAGTTTTTAAAAGTCATTTATCCATAAGTTCATATTAATCTATTTTTGATACATGTAAAGCACATATTTTAGAATGTCATTGTGCAATTAGATATTCTTAGCACATGTCATTCGTGAAAAGCGCTTTAAGTACATTCAATTGAGCATAATTAAAATATCAAGATATGTAGTCTTCATATACATTTTATCACTTAATTTTTTAAGTAACCATAAGTGGCTACCATGTGAATTCCAGTTAAAGGGAGATGATTAAATTAAAGTTATATTTAATGCTTTTAATTTAAACATAACAAATTATACCATGTTAAAAATATATTACCCTATTTTCTGTGGACAACACACTAATAATGGCTTTCATGTTTTATATTCAAGACTGTTAATTTTCTCTGAATAGTCTCAAGACCATTGATGAGAGCAGTTGCAGGAGGAGCATAGGAAAACATGCCTTTTCATCTTAAGAGTTCTTTTGATTTGAACCCCCAGTTCCTGAAGGAAGAATGTGTAGAAATACTGCCTTGATTAGTAAAGAAGTGCTGAGAAAGCACCATCTTGTTCATATGGGTGGAAGGAAACGGGCTGTGGAGAGGTAGGAACTGGCACTTCTGAAGCAGTCCTGTAGGGCCATGTGTTGGGGCCTTGGGTGCTTCCTGTCATTAGGGTCACAAGCACAGGCACACCTGTTGGACCTAAAGAACATTATTGATTTCACGAGAGTCGCTGCTCTTGGAGTAGAGTAAATGGGGTACTATGTTAGGATTCTGGGTTATATTGCCTTTCTAAATAGCTTATTTCCTGGAATTTTGTTTTTAAAAAAGAACTAGCTTTACCCCTTCCCACCATAGAGATCCCTGTGTAGTCAGAAATGTCAACAGTGAAGTAAATCTCTGTGTAACATGGCAGGAGAAATTTGGGTTGTAAAGTTGTAAGGAAGAAGTGAAGAAGTCAAGGTTTTGAGAAACATCTGGGCATTGACCTTAAAGTAGTTGTGACTGTAGGAACATTTCGTGTGTGTGTGTGTGTGTGTGTGTGTGTGTGTGTGTGTGTGTGTGTTTATTTGTTTGTTTTCCCAGGCTATCGAGCCCCTTTCAGAGAGGGCATATTAGAAGAAATAAACTGTAATTTTACTTTGAGCTGTAAGAACAATATCATGTGAAAAATTAGAGCATTTGAAAATAATGGTGCTTGGTGTGCATAGAGCCCTATTCATTTAAGAAGCGTGGAGCTTGGACTTCATGCTGATATAGCTGTAGTTTCCATAGTCTCATTTCCCGTTCTGGTTGTTCTTAGTCCTCCTGGATATTTTTCAAGACTTGGGCCTCAGATAGGAATTGTACCAGCCGAAGCTATTGTATAGTGACGTGAACTTTGGTTTCTATTGGTAGAAAAGTGAGAGGTGTGTTGCTTTCATCGTGAGCCTCTGTGCTTCATTTAGGTAACGCATGTCCCAGTGCAAGCATTTTGCAGGCCCATTTGAAACACTGAAACTGTCACCAGTTGCACTTTTCAGAATTTAAAGCATACCTCAAGGATTCAGATCGGCATGCTTTGCAAATCTTAGCATCCACTCGTCTGGCTTGCTCATGACTTATTTACTAAGCCACATAGGAAACTTGGACACATCCCATGAACATCAGTTGTGATGTGTCCACAAAAGCATCTTTCCTGCATATTTCCTGAGGCACTGGAGTGTCTTTGAGTCATTTCTGTCCTACACAGAGGCTTGCCAAGTGATGGGGGGGGCCTAGTCCCTATAACTATATTGGACAGAGATCAGTTAGCTACTGTGGTCAAATAAGAAAAGCGGAAAATGAATCATTTTACTAAAAGCTCATTTTTTTTTTTTTCACTGTCACATAGTGAGCATACAGCTTCCAAACTGGAGTTTATAATCAGGGCAGTCTGCAGCCGGGCGTGGTGGCGCACGCCTGTAATCCCAGCACTCGGGAGGCTGAGGCAGGAGGATTGATGCGAGTTCGAGACCAGCCTGGGCTACAAAAGTGAGCTCAGGACCAGCCTCAACTGCATAGTGAGACCCTGTCTTAAAAAGACAAAAAAAAAAAAAATCAGGGCAGTCTGGGTTCTAATTTGGTCTCAGTACTGGACGTAATTCTGTCCTTCCATTTCCTCATGTCCCAGAAGCCAGGAGTAATATTGAGAGGATGCAGGGATTGTTGGGAAGAGTTCATAGTATGTTGCCTGCTACTTTGACAGTCTTCAGTGTAATCAGGGTTTGGCCTCTGGAGAGAAAAGGAGAGGGAGGGAGGGAGGGAGGGAGGGAGGGAGGGAAGAAAGGAAAAGCTTTGCAGGGCCATGGAGTTTGAACCTTACCTTGTTTCTGGTCACACTGGTAGACAATTTGAACTTCATACATGAGTCTCAAGATGACATCCCCTACCCAAAAGGTGGGAAATCGCAGGAAATAGTCCGAGTTCACAGTGTGGAGCCACTTAACTAGTGTGAAAGTCCAAAGAGTGGGAGCAGTTCATGCAGAATGAAAGAAGAAAAGGAGGAAAAGTACCCAGATGGAGAATTGGAGGCTACTACTAGACTCAACTGCTTCCCTCTGCTGGGAGAACCCTCATACATAGCGAACTATCATTTGCAAAATGCGGACTTCGCCAGCTGGTCAAGAGAGAATGCTGTGCCAGCCACTAATTGTTATACAATGAAACGTTAGGCCTCCTTGCACTAGTGTACTTGCACACTACTTAAATCCTTCAGCACAGTTTCCCCTGGTTAACTGACTATTCTCTACATGCAGAGAAAAAGGTGACTGTATTCTCTGTAAATGCTTGCAGCCTAACTCCATGGAAGCTAGACACCATGCCAAGAAGATTGTCAAATTACCTCCTTTCCATAGTGTATGCGATGCATGAAGAAATGCATCAAAATCAGTCCCCTGCATCCCTTTTTAATTAGAAAAAATAAGTAAATTTTTTAGGAGATTTTAGTCTGTAACCTGGCTTCAAGGGAGGATGTCATTGGACAGGGACAGTGGCTCAGAGTGGCAGAAGACAGCAAAAGAACAAGAGCAAAATAATGTATCATGCTTCTTTTCCTCATTTGTGTGCTGGCCCACACCACCTCTGTGCCTTCCTCTTCCACAAGTTTAGGATGTTTATAAACTTCTCAAGTTGATGCAATATAGCAAACATTGTAACCTGTCCCTTGTCAACTTGGTATCCAGTCACATTTCTTTAACTCTTTTCCAAATACAAAGATATTCTTACTTCAAACCTTGACCATTATAGCACAGGTTTAACAACCCTTAAGAACTAGTACTTAATCTGTCTACATTACCTTACATGCAGACCATAACATTTTGCCCTTAGCCCCCCAAAACTTATGAACATTCATTTTTGCAAAGGACATATGGTCCATCTCTGCTGCCAAAGTCCTACAGATTCAGCACTACCGAAAAGTCCAAGTCTCTAAGATTTATGGCACACTCCGCTGCAAGCCCCTGCACAAAGGAGAAGTTAAACATTTCCAACATTCAGTGGCACAAGATAAACATTTTCATTGCAAAAGTCATAAATGGGAATACAAAAGATTGGGACCAAAACAAGTCCAAAATCTAACAGGACAAATACGGTCTTGTATTTCTGTGTCCAACATCTGCTGTAATCTGTAGCAAGTTATGAGTGCTGAAGGATTTGGGTAGCTCCATTCCTGTGGCAATTCCAGTGGCTGTGGCTCCCACAGCCAGTTAGCTCCGTCCTTGCAGCTTTCCTTGGATGATCCACAGTCCTAGATTTTCCAGACTGCGGAGGCGGGGGGGCGGGCATATGCCTTCCGCTTCATGCAACTTCACACACTGCCCTCCAGGACCACACTACCTGGCCTTCCACACCTTCTGAAATCAGGGTGGCGGCCTTCTTAACCATGTAACTCTTGCACTCTGTGTGTACCTAAAACCAATGCCACAAGGATTATGCCAAAGCTACTGCCAGGTGGAGAAGGGGCCAGGTTTCCCTCTATTGGCTATGGGGGACAAGAGTCCCTGGATTGCTGGGCACTGAGTCCAGTTTTTTGGAACAAACTTTCTGAGCTGCCACCATTCTGATGTGTGGTGTTCTGAGGGTTTCTTTTCAAAGCAAGGGCTTTCCCTTCTTCAGCTTTGTGTCTGCCAAGGGCGGAGGAGACTTGCTGCTTCCTGTCATGCCCCGGACCAACTTTCCTATCCTGTTCCTCCCCAGTGATGGAGACCCCTTCTCAGCTCTCCCTTTGTGCTTCACAATTTTATTGGAGCTTTCCTTCTGGCCAAACTCAGGGTTTTACATCACCCTGCTGGGTTCTTTGTTCTTGATTCGCTGCATAAACCTGACTACCAGCCCCCAACCATAGCCATGCCCGAGTCCCAACATTCAATTTCAGCTGCCTTGAAATGTCTTCTGCCAGATTAATTAGTCCAGTACCCTTAATGTTAGTCTCAAGAAAAGCCTCTAGACAGGAGGACCATGAAGACTGAGTTTTTGCCAAGCTGTTCCATGTGTTTTCTGGAGTCTAGCAGCAAGTGCTGCCCTTCTTCCTAGCAGAAGCCTCCTGAGCCTTGTCTGCATGGGATTTCTGGCAGCCTTTCCCAGAATTCCTGCCAGCCTTCTGGTCTTCTGTGCGCTGACCAGAATAGAAGGTCTCACTACCTTAGGCATTCCGGCTCTACTCTTTGAGATATCATCTCCAGACCTTTTCAGACTCTTAGCACAAACCATTCCAAAGAGTTTTGGACCAAGTGGTCAGATATGGTCACAGCAGCAGCCCCACTCTCTGTACTTGATGCCATCTTGGTTAGTTTCCTCTCATTACTGGAACAGAATACCTCCACAGTTTGTAGAGGTTTCAGACCATCATCAGCTGGCTCCAAGGCAGAGTGGGATGGCACAGGGGCAGCAGCTCAAGGTGGCAGAAGACAACCAAGGCCGCAAGAAAAAAAGGGGCCACAAGCCTCGTTTCCTCGCATATCATGTGTGTTGGCTCTCCACCCACGCAGTCCCTGCCCTCCTCTTCCACTAGTTCAGGATGTTTGGGAAGTAAGCACCTTGGCCCTCTGCCAGTCACTTAGTTAACCCAAACTGCTCCAGTTGACACATTGTATCAGCTAGAACAGATCAGGTGCAGATGTGTGGCATGGAGGTTGGCTGCCTCCTGTGTCTTCCACTGTGTGGATTGAATTGAGAAGCAGTGCATGAGTGGTTACACATAGACTCGTCCCTAGGTAGCATTATTGACTTTATCTTCCTGTCACAGATGAGGCTAACTTCATCCTAGCCTCTTGTGGAGAGCTAAAATGTTATTTTACCACTGATTCCAAGGTGCTTTTGTTCTCCTTCCTGGTCTTATACACCAGCACTTAGTTGTGCTGGGTCATATCCTATTCCACGTCATTCTATTTCTCTCTGTGTCTGAAGTACAGCTAGTAAGGGTGCCTACCAGTTGTGAATTTCTGCCATAGCACAGTTATCACAGGACAAGCTCTTCCACACTGCTGAATGTCTCAGATTTATCTTCATACCCCCTGCACCAGTTAAGTAGCTGCAGAAGCCTGGATCCTTTCCTGAACCTCCCCAGTTCTGCCATCAAATGCTGCTGGTGTCTGTTGCACCTGTCACCCCACCTCATTACAGATGTAATTATTCTAATTGCAGCCTTTATCTCTCCACTACCCTGCTAAAACTCTAATTGTTATCCCTGCCTCGGGGCTCTTGCCTAATAAGCCCATTTTCCTCTGCTGCCTAGCGGGACTGCTCCCTAGCCTTAGGTTCTGTGCGCTGGTTCTCTTCTCAGGGTAAGGGCAGGGGCGCCTCGCTGGTGCGCAGTCCTGGCTTTCAGGCTGTGTGCTGGACCTGCACGGTAGGCCCAGCGGTGTTAGCATCAGCCATGTGTTCAGCCTCCTCGGCCCTGCTGAATTCCCCATGCTGCTTTGCCAACAAGTCCGCTCCGGCCTGACATCTAGCAGGTCTAGCTTAGAATCCAGCGCGGTTCTTCCTGTGTGACCCCAAGCAAGTTAAGTCATTTCTTTTGCTCCTTTCTGTCTCTTCATTCATAAAATCAAGGTAATATTATCTACTTTATGGTATTATAAAGACTAAACAAATTTACAAACTCTCAGAACAATTCCTTGTACCAAAAACCCTCAGGAAATGCTATCAGATGATGAGGTAGATTTCATAATTATCATCCTTGTTAAAATTTCACTTGACAAACATGGTACTGGGTCCTTAGCCATCTAAGCTTAAGGTGCGTTTATCACTGTGCTATCACACACCCTCCCCCTAGATTTCCTCAGTCCTATGTCCACTTCAGTTGGCAGCTTACATGCTATAACCGTGTGGGCCTTACAGCTTCCTAGAATACTCCTGGGAGAAACCTTGCCTTTCTTTAAATTGCCATAACAGCTTGTGTGGACCTTAGCTCTTATTGTATGTGACAGTTATCTTTCCCCATGTGCCAGCTCCTGTATAGGGGAGTCCTGAGTTCCTGAACTCTGTAGAAAGTCTTTTCTTCTGTTTGTTCTTGGGCAAACAGCTGCATTGTTATGCTGCAGCTCCCAGAGTGTAATGCCATAGACAGAAGGACTTAAGCAACAGAGATTTGTTTCATTGCTTTTCTGGAGGCTGGGAGTCCAGGCTCAGTTTGTTGACAGGCTGCTTTCTTGAGGGCTCTCTCTTTGGTTGCAGCCGTGCGGCTTCACCTCATCCTTTCTACACCCAAATGTCTGTATGTAGATTCCTGTGCTTATAAGAATTAAGTGAGACAGACACATTTCTCTTCATGAAGACCTTATCTCCAAATACCTGAAGAGTATATGTTCTGAAGCCCGAGGGGTTAAGGCATTTTGGAGGTAGTTATAGTAAACAGATTTTTGATGGAATAAAATTCAGCCCCCAAAATTGTTTTAATCTTTCTGTGCTTCATTTTGCAATCATGTAAATTCTAGGAGAGGCATCTCTTTCATAGACTGAAGATACATGCAAACAGACCAACACCTTTGTGACCAGCATTGCTATTTGATGAATGGCCAGAAACAGCCGTTACTGCAAGGTTCTAGGGAGCAGGAATGATTTTACATTCATTTTGTATCCTTGTAGTCCCCAAGACAAGCTTTGAATGTGATCGCTTAAAAGTATTTGGTAAAAGAATATGTGAATGAAGAGAAATCTGTATAGATGTATGTATTTGTTTCTCAGATGTCATAGCAAGAACCATGCCGAAAAGTCAGGGTCCTCGCTGCCAGTACAATATGCCACACTGGTTTGGCATGGAAAATCTCCCCATCTTATTTGCTGCAGACTCTTAGGGACATCACAGGGAAATGATTTGTGACAAAAGTGCACACACAAGAAGGCCAGTATCTTCGCACAGCCGGAGCTGTCAAGTGATGAAGGACGCAGAGACATTGCACACAATAGGTGTTCCTGTTCCTGTCCATGGTCTATGGATTCAGCAGTCTTTGATCTTTGAAGAGGAGGACCGTGGCTTGAGGTACTGTGAGTGAGTAATAGAGCAGGAGCTGGAAGTGCAGCAGGCGGTGCCTGGAGATAGCTGTACCCGGCGCCTGATAATAAGCATCTTCTCTCGGTGCCTTAGGGCCTCATGTTTCCTTCCAGCCTGGCTCCAAAAGGCCTGTTCCACCTTTGACACCTTGCAGCAGGACACTGTGATTCTCTCCGTTCTTGCTTTCTGAGGCCACCGTGGGGCCACCAACTTTTTTCTGATATCACTGCACCCCTCCTTCCCAGGGCACCTGTTTTCTGCAGCTCTCTGCAGTGAATTTGCCTCCCGTATCAACCTGATGGATGAGAACTCATTTTGCTATAGTATAGAATTGGTGGCTGTTGAGTGGTTTGAAGTTAAAGAATTGAGTACAAGTCTATATTTCTAGCATATATATTTTAACCTGTATGGGTATCAGTAAAGATCTAAGATAATAAGAGTTCTGTACTAAAACTTGTATCCTTTAATAATGGCATCAGTTGCTCATGAGATTAGAAGTAAAATACAAAAGTTACTTTGAAATACTGTAAAAGACCAGGATTAGAAATCAGTCTTAAGGAAGCCTATGAACCTGACTCTCAGAATTGGCAGGGATCCTGGAGAAGGTAGGGTGAAGGAATTTTTAACCCCTACTACACATAATAATCATGTAGGTAGTTTTCTAAAAGACCAGTGCAGATATTCTTACTTAGTTGTCCAGAGCAGGGTGCAGCAGTCACTACTTTTTACAAGCTCTACAAGGGATTCTGACATTCAACAGCAGAGGGAAACCACCACCTTGGGGGAGAGAGGGAACCCAGCCCTTGTGGGACCATTGCTCTGTCATGAGCCTTGGAGGGCTCCTGGACATTTGCCATCTCTGCACTTAATGACAAGTGTTAACAACTCGTGTCTGGATATCTCCAAAGCCTCATGCAGTCATAGGCACGGCTTTTTCAGAGATCACAGAATCTAGAGCAGTGGTTCTCAACCTGTGGGTCATGACCCTGGCAGGGATCAAACGACTAAAACACAGGTGTCACCTAAAGCTATCGGAAAATATGTATTTAAACCCATGCTATGCCATGGTGAAATGTTATTTATTGGAATTCGTCATTTGAAGTAGCTACCAAAAGTATTTTTTGGTTTGGGGTCACTGCAACATGAGGAACTGTATTGCGGGGTCACAGCATTAGAAAGGTTGAGAACCACTGATCTAGAGTGTCATGTTGGTATTGATTCGTGGTGCAATGCTAGGATCAAGACACTAGAATGGAGACACTAGGATTAAGGGTATGAGTGCTTCCCACCCTAAATAGCCTGGATGAGATACATGGGACAGAAACAGCTGTCCATACCAGCCCTTGCTGCTTTACTGCCTTCTGCCTGCCATGAGCTGCTTTTCCTCTGTAAGCCTGGCTTCCATGTGTCACTGAGCCTTGCAGCCAGTCATGTATGACCTGGAACCTCTACACACTGTGTGCTAAATGAACCTTTTTTCCCTTGGCTTGCGGATGATGGTTATTTAATCTCAGCAACAGGAGAAAATAACTAAGGTACAGTAGTGGGTCACATGTTGTGTCTACCTGAGAAGGTTAGAAGTTTAAGCAACTCAGCAGGGGCCCAGAGTCCTCATTTGATAAAAATCTCAGCCCGCCCCTGGTAGCCTCTGCAATGCAAGGGAGGAAGAGCAGACTGCGGCTGCTTCGTCCTTCTGTTCTTGCTGCGTTTGCTATCTTCTGCCACCTTGAACTGTGTGCCCATCTGCCATGTACCACCCTGCCTTGGAGCCAGCCGATAACAGATTGAAACGTCCACTGACTCAGCTAAATAAACCTTTCTTACCTCAGTTGTCAGGGTCAGGTATTTCATCTCAGCAATGAGCAAAGTAACCAAGACAGACACTGAGGTACTTTGGCAGACTAAAGCACTGAGGCTGATCTTTGTATGGGCCAGCCATCAGCCCTGCTGCCCATGGTTAGTACTACACAGGTGATCTTGACGTCAAGATCAGTGATGTCTGAGTGCTGTTCATTCTATCCTTCCTAGAGACAATCTTACCCTCTGGAGTTTTGTGAAACCAGTCTTCAGGCTGATTGCATCCCGATGCACCTGTCTCAACACTTCTATTTCTATGAAATAGTTTTCTTATGATAAGTGTTTGTCACTATTTCCAAGTCTCTGGATCCTGGTTTCATGTTCATCTGGACAGCTTTCTGGTTCAGAGGCACAAAGAGAACCCTTGCTGCACACTTGGCGTGGTTGCCAGGCGTCGTCTATTTCATCTCCTCGTCCTGCCAACCTTCAGTTATTCCCTTGCTGGCACATAGGACAGGAGGACTCTAAGGCCCGGCAGGCATCTGTCCTTCCATACCCATTCTGGGGTGGCAGCCACGTGCAGAACACTCCGGCTCCAAGCTGCAAAGAGGGAGCAGAACGCCCTCCCAGACACACAGCTGTTGGGAGTGTCCTCTCAAGCTCTGCTTCCTGCTGCTTGAGGCCCTTTCTCTGGCCTTTTGGTGAATCCAGTCCAGGCTGTTGTGCCAAGCTTAGATGAAGGTCATGGGGAGACACAGAAGAGGAGACAGAGAAGGGAAGCTTGCCGTAACAGGTACAGGAGAACATGACTGCCGTGTGACCTTGGAGAGAGGAAACCCATATCCATGTGTGAGAACAAGTACATCTTTCCAAATATATCAAATTGATAAATATGGAAAAACAATTTGATTTAGTAACAACATTTTTCTTTGATTTTTGTTAATACCATATGTATTACTATACAGTTATCTATTTTTCTTTACAGAAATAACTCCAGATCTGTAGAGAAAAAATTAAAAGTATAGCCAAGGTAAACTGTTGGTAAACTTTCCACCCCTACGCTATCACCATTGTACATCTCCCATGTGTGAACATGCGAAGGTTTCTGCTTCACAACATATGTAGAACATTTTTCAACACTATTTTCACTGGGTAAACAGCATGTCAGTGCATGGATCTTCCCAAATTCATTTAAGTCATCTCTTACCACTGGACATTATGTTGTTTCTAATTCTTAGCTCTAACTATGATAATCCTTCAGAGACCACACTTGCAGCAAGTTTTAATTAATACAGACCACTTTGTGCAGCTACATACATTGGGAACTAGGAGTGGAGACTGGTGTGATAGGTGGTTTTATGTGGTGCTTATTATAACTTAGGAGGGCTGGGGGAATGGGAGAGGCCACTAAGCTTGGGAGGCAACAGGGCATGGGATTTGTGGTACCTGGGCATGGGCTGGCAGAAAGTGACAAAGATGCCTGCAGGAAGCAAAGAGAAGTGTATCCCTTTTATAGGGATGGAAAGAAGACGGGACCATTAGGAGGGAAGATTTTAGTAAGCCTCTGTAGTCAGCGTTCTCTGGAAGTCTTGCACTTCAGTGGGCAAAGTCCACTAGTATAAGTTTAAAAAATTCTTTTTTAAAATCTTCATTTATTTGGTACAGGGTCTCACTCTGCAGCTTGGACTCCTAGCAATGCTCCTATCTCAGCCTCCCCAGTGCTGGGATTACAGGCGTGCGCCACCACACCCGATCTCAGTGGCTGGCACAGTCTGGCCAGCGTTCCAGGTCTGGCACAGCATGCAGGGCCTAGGATGGAACTCAGGCCCTTGCACTTGTCATGCTGGTGCTCAGACCACCAAGCCTGCTCCCCTGCCCCTCTGGTGTAAATCTTTGGCTGTCTCCAGATGTCCCCAGGACCTGCGAGTCTCATCTTTTCCCTCACACCATGCTGGCCGATGAGGTCCTAGCTGAGGCTCGCTGTGCTGGCCCACAGTTTGCCTGTTCCCGCAATAACATCTCCTGAGCTGTGAGGCCTGGCACCATTGTCTGTCTTTGCTCCGGGACGTGGCTACGTAATGTAGTGATGAATTATGCTGCATATTAATCTGCATTTGGATCATACAGAAACGTAGTATATTATGACAAGGAATAACAGGCTGAAGCACCCTAAAAAGGAATATAATTGCTCGTGATAAATACAGGCTTAGCTTCAAAATAGCTAGCTTAAAATTTCCGGCGTAGTGCACTTTAAAGATTTCACTGATGATCTCGGGTGTGTGGCACACAGCCTTTGCTGGAACGAAATAACTCATAGTGTTCAAAGTTTGGGCCATAATTGATTTAATGTGTATTTTTACTTATTTGGCATGCCGCTTATCTCATGTGAGAAAGATAATTCTAGAGACAGGTGATACATAAGCGAAATTATAAGTATAATTTCACGATACCTCATGATCTACCCAGTTGTTTCAAGTTTCTTTTCCATCTAAGTTTATATGTTCTCTGCAGTTGTTGAATCCTTGCCAGAACTCTAAAATCTGTTATTCAAAAATATTCATACTCTCCATTTCTGGGAGAAATGTGTCTCATTTGGATGCTGGGTACTTGGTATCACTGCTTTTGTGGCCTTGGCTTCGAGCAGGCGGGGGGTGGCGGGCAGTTGCTTTGGCTTCAGGAACTCTTGGTCACTTTACCATGCAGACTCCTTTGGCGCCTTTTAGCCTTGACATGGGAGGTAGCGCCTCTTTACATGTAGCTTCCTAGATAGTAACTGTGTTTGGATTCAAACTTACAGTCACCAGCGATTTTAGTTGAAACCGTAGGCTCTCAGAGGAGGACATTCTAATCTTGGCAGAGAACGATCGCTTATCTTGGCCTTACCTTTGCCCAGCTTTGATCCTAAACCTTTTCTTTCTCTCCTTAGGCTGGAGGCTCACAGGTGATTTTCACAAACCCTTTAGAAATCGTCAAGATCCGCTTGCAGGTGGCTGGAGAGATCACCACCGGCCCCCGCGTCAGCGCTCTGTCCGTGGTCCGAGACCTGGGGTTCTTTGGCATCTATAAGGTAACTCTGCCTTCAGCTGTTTATTTGCTTGCTTTCTCATCTCATGAGTTAGCATAATGGTGATTTCTTCATGGCTGTGTCTAGAGAAGACATCCCTTCTCTTGGGAACTCTTGGGACACCTTCATGCAAATTAGAAGGCAGCCTTTGAGCCTTCTAGCGGAAAGGGGTGCCCTGCAGGTGCACAATCCCAGACAGCCAGGACATGAATGGCATCAGCTAGAATCGTTCACAATAACTTTTTAGCAACAACATCAGCTGGACCTTTATTCCACCTCACACTCATGCAGAAAGCTAATTCTCAGCACCATCCTGCATGAGGGTTGGGCGCACAGATCCCTGGCCCCACGTGTCACGAGATAGGCTGGGTCCCGGTGTCACCTGGCCCTGCACGTTCAGGCCAGGCTTTATCTTCCTGTGCCTCATCTTAGTTATTATAAATCTTAACTCTTTCATTTGGAAAATGACCTTGAAAAGCGATTGTAGAATAAAACTTTTAGTGTTCTTCAAAGCTGTTATTCACACTTACCTTCTACAGAGTTTGAGTAGCGAATAAAATCATCTTCAGGTATATGTCCAGCCTTAAAGCATTATCAAAAAACAGGGGGGTGGGGGAGGTTTAAAGGCTCTTTTTTAAAAAATATTTTATACTAACTTGAATAAGCAGACCTTTAAGAACAGAGGGGAAAAGTCAAAAATGTCTGTTTAAAAGTTGTATTTATAATTTATTTATAACTTCCACAGCACTATATACATTTGCTTAAAATTAATAGTATTTTATTTTTGTACAATTCTGGTTGACTTCCTTTGCAAGAGAGTTAAATGCTTTATTTATTCATACAAATTTTAAGCCAGGGTCCGGTCAGTTCGCACTCCTTGGGTCGTGGGTGGACGTGATCTTGTGGGGAGCATTGTCTTCCTTTCTGACCCTACACTGTGCAGGATGAAGCGCTTTGGACCATCGCATACCATTGCATAGCGGAGAATTGTATTCCATATGCACAGAGTGCTGAGCCAGTTGATCACTCTTCTCTTACCCCCCACTCGTCCTGAGTAGATGTGACCGACCCCATAAGGTGTAACTTGCTGTGCTGCTGAAGAGAGCCTCGAAACGAGTCTTGATAGTCAACACAGGATTCAATCTTCCTGTGTTTCCTCCAGCTCCGGAGTTCTGCAGGTGACCTTAGTAATCTAGAACTAGTAATAATCGAGGATGTTTCCAATCTGCCCCCCAGTGCTTTTCAAGGGCAAGCGATTAGAAGAGGACCCGTGATCTGAGCCTTTGTAAAGATCAAATGCAATCTTCTTTAATGTGATTGATATTAGCATGGAAAAACTTTCCTTCTTTATTAAAATAATTGCCTGTTTACTTAGACATATGTAGTACTTAGGAATAAACATGCTTTTAGAAATAAATGGTGCCTAAGAAGTTCCATCTGTGGTTGTGCAGTGAGCACTGTGCTCTGCAGCTGTTTTATCAGTTTGTTACCCAGCTGTAAGACATAAACAGTATTGTCGTGAGGCATAGCACGGATCAATTTGAAGGGAAGTCATCTTTTCTAAATTTTTAGGCAGACTCTTGCAGTCGATAACATGCTGTGGCAGCTTGTCATTTTGACAGGATGCCGAGCAGTCGTCCAACAGACTGTCTGGCGAAAAGCACTTGGGTACTATCACAATAACTGTTATCGAAATGTCTAGGTGGATAAAGTGGTTAAAACTCGTTGTCTGATACAGAAACACACTGTTAAACTACCTGCAGATGATACGAGACCAAGACTTAGCGCTTTTCATCTTTACAGTATTTTATAATCTTAATCCTCTTTAACGCTCCTTGGAAGTAGTTGGTATCCTGATTTTGTAGTTGGGTGAACAGAGGCTGCCAACCATGGCATTGGAGCTGAAATCGAGGCTCAGAAGTTGCTTGTTTCCACTTTTGTGCTACAGTTGCTTTCCTAAAATGAGCAGGATTGCTCAAGTTTGAGCAAGAGCACTCTGCCATATAAAGTGGGCTTAATTACTGGTGGTGTAGCAGTTTAATCTAGTTCAGAGGCATTCCACAGGGCTTGGCACTGTGTACAACATGGTGTTTTTGGTGTACTGATAACTAACAATTGAAGTCACTAGTGCTTTGAGCTGGAAACTTGCTTTCATTGTAAGAAAGTGACTGAACAGTCTCCAAGTTCTGTCGGCCATCCTTATCAGCTAACGTGGCAGAGCCTGGAAGTCTCCATTTCCCAGACTACACCTCTCTGTGGTGAGAACTTCTCTTGGTAGCCTGGTTCAAAGCACCACCCTAGTGCCTAATCTTGCTTGTCCTGCCAACCTGGTTTCTAAGCCCACCCCACCTTAACCTACTCCACTTCACCCTTCCAAGATCCAGAATTATTCTAGCAGAGTAGGAAACATCACAGCCTTAGTGTTGCTGTGTAGTTTTATGTGTTTTTATTTCAGGAGAATGCTTTTTAGTAATAAAGCATTTCTCGGTAGACTGCAAATGACCACTAGCACTAAAAAATGTTAAGCCTGGTATGTGCCCTCTGATGAGTCTTTTAAAAAGGGAACCACTGTCCAGGTTTCAGTTGGGAAAGGTAATCTTCTTTCTCCAGGGTTGCTTTTGTTTGGTGCTGTTAACATGACAATCAGGAGCCAGGAGTGAGGAGTGGGCTCCTCTGTCTGTGTGTTTAGGCCTGCTGAGCGCAAGTTACCTAAATTGGACTTAACCAAGCTTTCTGTTTGTCCCCTGAATTGACTTGCAAAACCGTGACTATTCTGTGACTTTGTGGTAAATGGCAATTAGGATACTTGCTTTAGAAATACATTTGCATCTAAAAAATAAGGTGTGTATGGTAAACATTTCACATTCCTGAAGTTAGAATAGCTCAAAGCATATTTAGTGAACTATGTAAACAAAACTCTCCTCGTGATAATGATAGGGGTAGTTGTATTTTACTGGAGAGATATGATTGAAGTAAAAACAGAATAATGAATTGCCTTTGAAAAAGTTACTTGAATATAGTGTTGTTAAGAAATTTACAGCATATACTACCTTTATGAAAAACAGGATGGTGGGCCTGGAGGCTCAGTGGTAAAGCACTTGCTAGCATGTACTTTCCGGTTTTAATGTCTAGGAGCACAAAAAATATTTTTAATACATAAAATAATATGAGAATATAATTCTATAATTCTCCTTTTTTGCTGTGAAAGGCCTTCGAGCATAAATAAGTGCAATAACTTTTGTCATAGAGAACCAAGTTGTGCCCATCTCATTTTGAAGGTTACCTCTTCCATAGGCTCCATCAGTCAGTTTGTAAATCTTGTTATTTAATATGAAGTGGCAGTGCAGCTAATAACAGTTAAAAGATGCTTCTTTGGGAAGCAGTAGAAGAGTTCAGATCTCTCCTTGGAGACAAAACAGGTCACTTAAGCAATAACAGCTAGCGTCCAGCAAGTATTATCGAATGCAGTTTTCAAATTCTAATCACAGATTAAACATCGGCTGCTACTGGAAGCTTGCTTAGGAACGTGGGCTCTGTCTACTCCATTTTATCAAAGGCATTCATTTCATCCCACTGCATTTGAGAGGGTAATTCAAATATATTTTTCACCCATGAACTTAAATGCATGTGCATGTTCATGCATTGTGTATGTATAAATGAGCCATTGGAGCTACTATCCATGCATTGTGAAAATAGTAATATATTAGGGCTGGCCAAATAGCTCAGCGGATTAAAGCACCTGCAAGCTGGTGCAGGGACCAGGGGTTCAATCCCCAGGCCTGCCATGCCAGCTCCACCCCACAGGGCACACTGAGATGACAGTTGAGACTGGGTGTGGTAGGGTGCTCCTGTAATCCAAACTCTTGGGAGGCTGTAATCAAACGGATCACTACTAGTCTGATTTGGTAGTAGACCCTGAACACCCTATAGATGCTTCCCTAAAAAAATACAAAAACAATATATTAATACGTTTTGTTCTGCTTATTAGTTCTGAGTTAATTTTTAATTTTTGGAATATAAGTTGATGTTTCAAATATCAATAATTCAGAAAGATATATGAAAATAAAGTTATTTCTTATCTCCCCCTTCTCTTCAAAGAAGAGCTATTATTTTTTTACAGTCTGAAAAAGAATCTTCCTCTCTCATACATCCAAAATTGTACCAATATCAATATCACCATTTTTAACACAAAATAGAATATCTTAAATACATTATGTCTTCAACCTCTTTTCTCATTATTCAGAAGACCTGTATATAATCATAAAGGTCTGTTTGTTTGGGGCTTTTTTGCAGTACTGAGATAAAATAGTTTTTAACTTTTTGCTACTTGTGTGTATTTGTTTTTTTCCTAGAGCTGCCTGGGCTGTTAGCAGGTGGCTGTGAACAGCCAAGGTGCCATTTGTGCTTTGGTGTATTGGGCCACACTAACAGCCTTGGAGAAGTAGAAAGCAGGATAAGGGGATGAAAAGGCCAAAGCAGGGCACAGTGCATTCCACTGGGCTGAACAGGGAAGGCTCCGGAGAAAGATGTTGTTACGGTTTATGTCTAGCTGTCCCCCCAAAGCCTCATGTAGTCATTGGGCAGAGACTTCCAGAGTTTGAGACTTGATCCATGATCCCTGGGATTATGGGTTTTAGTACTGATGGGATTATGGGTCGAAGTACTTCTGGGATTATGGGTATAGCCTAAGGCAGGGGCTAAGGCAGAGAGCCTGAATGTAATATAAAGAGAGACAGAGAGACAGACTCGAGCTGTTGCTCTCGGCTGTTGCTCTCTGCTGCCCTGTTTGGTTGGCTACTTCTGCCACCATTTTGTTGCTGTTCCGCCACCATGAACTGGATGCTCTCCACCCTGCTCCACTCAGCCTTGGGCCAGCTGAATATGGACTGAAACCTCCACGAACTGTGAGCTAAATAAACCTTTTCTTCCTTCATTTTGAGTGCCGGGTATTTGTCTGAGCAATGACTAAAAAGTAACTAAGACAGATGTATATGCAGAAACCAGAGGAAATGAGAATATAAAGGGCCCTACAGAAGCCGTTCCTGGGTGCGAAGCCTCCCCCAGTTTTCTCTTGCTGTTAGAGGAGAGCCTCTGCGAGGCCGGGGCCGGGCCTTCCTCTCCTCCTCGTACTCCGCTTCTTATCCCTGTACTACCTGCTGGCCGCCCTGGCTGTCAGTCCTTTCTTAGGGCACTGCAGGCTCTCTCAAAGCTCCTCCCTGTAGGTCTGCTCAGCAGACCCTCCCAGGAAGCCAGCTGTGCCCTTTGCTGCCAGAGTCCCCAGGCCAGCTCACTGGGAGCCGCTGTCTCACTCTGATAATATTTTGTGTCTAACTGTGTGTCCCTTAGTTGTGTGTACTTGGTTGCAGGAACTTGTCTTCTTTGAGGCTGGTCTTCTTTGTTTCTGGTCATAAGTAGAAATCTGATAAATATGTTGAGCAACTGAATAAAATATAGGTGTTTCTATTTTATAACAAAGAGTTTTGAGTAGCAAAAAAGAGGAAATAGTGAATGGTGAGCAGAAAATCCCATGATATTGGCAAAACGGAGTATAAAAAAAGAGTATAATTTTATGAAAACTTCCTTTGCAGTACAGTTTCCAGTCTCTTCCACCCTTTCCCTTAGCGTCACCTAGCAAGCTCTGCCCTTGGCACTCTGGCTACAAGCACAAGTCAGTTTCTCATAGGGACAGTAAAGCCATTGACCAGATTCATAGAGCACGGTGGATGTACAGTTGAGAAGTCCTGCTCCACACGTGTGTTGCCAGGTTTTTGATGGAAGTGGGACTGGCTCAGGGCAGGACAGCCAGGAAGGCTTTCTACAGGGAGTGGCCTCGGGTGAGGAGCCAGACGCAGCTCACCACATGAAGGGAAAAAAAGAGAACGGTCAGAATTGTATTTGAGGAAATACAATTTGGCGTCAGGCTGGAGAAGGCTGAGGAGCAGCGAGAGCGGGAATGGAGAGGGGGGCAGCAGGCAGTGCGGTGGGGGTTGTGGGGGGGTGGGCGGCTCAGGAGTTGGCCTCTCTAGTCCTGAAAAGTACAAAGGAAACGCAGATGAAAACTAACTCCAAGATTTCTGATTTAACCACCTGGAAAAATGATGGCTGCAATCCTTACAATTTAAGAATATCTGAGAAGCTTTTGAAGGCCTTCTGTCTACTGTTGTCTTGGCACTGAGGAAAGAGGCCTAAAACCTGGGTAGGGTATAACAGCTGGATGATCAAGGTGGGCAGACAAAGGCCCCAGATGCACTGCCTGACCGCCTTCCCAGCGTTCTCTTACCCTGAAGGTGCTAAAGGAAAGGTGGAGCCTTGCGCAAGGGTGGGTCCTGCGGATTCTGGCGAGATGCAAGGGTGAGGTCTCCTTGCTGCTGGAAGCCTAGGGTAGAACGGAGGTGCCTGACACTTCTGGTGCCTGGAAATACGCATGCAGAAGAGAAGCTGCATCCATCAGAGAGAGAGCGGGGAGGGCGCGGAGGAGGAGCTGGCTGGCAAGGGCTGCGGACACCAAGGAAGATGCGGAAAGACAGCAGAAGGCCTGTGCCTTGCACTTAAAGATGGAGGTGACTGGTTTTCTTTAAGAAATGAATTTGAATAGCGTAGAGGAAGAAGTAGAAACAGAAACAAACCACCCAGCCTGGAAGTTTGACTGTGAAAGAAATCAGCAACTAGAGTAGAGTCAAAGGGCAAGTGGGGGGGTAGAGGTGGGATGTTCATTTTATTTGTTTTTTTGCGGTGCTAGAGGTTGGAACACTGTAAATGCTGTTAGCACTGGGCCACTTTCTTGACCTGTTTTTATTTTATTGAGCCTTTTCTATCTGTAGACAGAAAGGAAAAAGAGTCATTGAAGATAAGGCTTTGAATGCAGTAGCATGTCGGGGAAGGAGAAAGAGCAGGAACGATGGGGAGAGGAAGAAGCGGGGAGAAACAGACAGAGACAGACAGAGACAGAGGCAGAGACAGAGAGATAGAGAGAAGCTTGTTAGAGTTCCTATTTATTGAAGCCTGCTTTGCTCGGCCCCATGAGTAACTATTGTGACCTTCTCATCCTTTGATCCTCACTGCAGCCTGTGAGGCTGCTTTTTTTTTTTTTTAAAGTTTTATACTGCAGCTGAAGAGAGGAAGGCTTGCTAGATTTAGGTAATTTGTACAAGGTTCCTAGCTTGCAAATGGCAAGGCTTGGTTTCAAGCCCAATCCTATCTCTCTTTGAAACTTAAGGTCTCATGTAAAGCTACCTTGAGCCAGATCAGAGAGAGTATGTGACAGTAATTTAGATTTCCAGGGAAATATTCACATGATGGTTTGGGGGAACTTACTAATCCATATAAAACACATAGACTAGAGGTTGGCCCATAGTAGACATAATGGGTTTTTGTTTTCCTTTGTTTCTGTGGTATTAGAGGGGACTGAGTTCAAGGCTTGAACATAACTCAGCAGGTGCTGTGCTGCTTAGCTAGGTCTTCAGGTTTTTATTTCGAGTCACCATCTAAGTAAGATTCCTCAGGCCAGGCTCAAGCTTGCAGTCCTCTGCCCCTGCTGACCGAGTAGTGCTGAGTCCCTGGCCTTGCGATCATGCACGCCAGGCCCAAATCTTACTCATTATGGGTTATAGCATGCCAACTAATGGATCTCTGCAGCACTGTCTGGTGCATTCCACACAGGCCCAGGCCTAATTTAACATCCTAAAGGTGAGAAGTTCTGGTTTGGACTTAGAAAAGACAAACTAAAAGGAGATACCTTAGCTAGGTGCACGGGCACACTGACCCCTGCGCACTGGGAGATGGAACCAGGAGTGAGGATGGAGTTTTGAGCCCGGCCACAGTGACTTGCAAGAATGGGCATCAAGATCAAATTGGGGTGGGGGCCCCTGGGAAGGCCGCGAGTTCAGTTATCAGTTCCACAGCACAGAGGGAGAATGCCTTGAACAACACAATTCCAGAAGGCGTTCAGCTCATCTGAAACTTAGAAGAGGAAAAAAAGATTTTTAAAACCCATTAACCAACAGTGTGTTTTTTACTGCTCTCTGCATTCCCTGAGTATTCATGACATGCTGCGCTCCATCAGGGCTGCAGGGACAGACCAGCCGAGTGCCGCCACTGACCGAGTGAGCACAGGAAAGACCGTGGGCCTGCCAGCCTGGAACCGCGGAAGTCCCTTGAAGTGCTCATTTCAGTAGGAATTGTTTAACGAAAAATGTAGATGCACAAGGTTATCAAGTAACAATGTCACTTTCTGAGCTTCTGAGCTTCAGGCTTCAGTTACCTTCAGATAGCTTTTAAGAGGCAAACCCTTTTACCAGGTAATTTCTGTTCTGTTATTATTTGTTTCACTTTTTTCTTATAAATGAAAAAATGTAATTTTGTTCAGTGCCTGTAGGATTAGTTCTCAATCAGAATTTTCCATTATGTCTCACCTTTTAGACTTTAATATGCTATCCTTCATGTTAAGACTCTGTGTGTGTGTGTGTGTGTGTGTGTGTGTATACACATACACATATATTTGTTTATATATTTGCTTGGATGGAGCATGCTTCACTACTGAAATGGTTCCCCTCTTCAAGGACGGTTCAGAAGGGCGGCTCAGAAGGGCGGCTCAGAAGGTGAGGAGGCCCAGCTAGAATGCTGCTTAGCCATGGTCCTTGGTGACATGGAGAAGCGGCCCACATGGACTGGACTGAGGAGGTTGGAAGGAAGAGCTTTTGAACACCACCTCCCCCAAACACTGCAATCTGTAGAACCAGAAGAACAACAAAAAAATAATTATGGAGGCACTGCCTCCAGCCTTGCAGGAGCCAGAGTCAAGAGCAACCCATTGGAGCATCTCCTCATATGGCACCGGCAAACTGGAAGTTTAAGCTGCTCATCCAGGCCAGCAAGATGGCTCAGCAGACTAAATGCCTGCCTAGGCAAGCGCAGGGACCCAGGTTTGATCCCCAGCACCACATGCCACATAGGCCCCACCCCCAGGATATGCTGATCTGGCCATCAAGACTGAGCATGGTGGCGCATGGCTTTAATCCCAGCACCGGGGAGGCTGAAAACAGGAGGATCACCATGAGTCTGAGCTGCATAGTGAGACCCTGTACCAAATACATTTTTTGTAAAAGGACTGTTCACCCAATAGGACAGCTAAAAAGTGCTGGGTGTCCATTTTGTTAACAAGGAACTAAGGACCGCTGAAGCCTAAAATCACAACAGAGCTGTAAAGTCTTGACTTAAGTGTTAGCATTAATTCTGAAAAGAACAGGAACAAGCTTAAGGTGAATCAAACAGCACATAGATCCAAAATTGAAGGAGATATTTATCTTTAGGTGCCAAGCCCTGGATGGGCACAGCCTTGACTGTAAATGCCTCATTAACATTTCTACCCAAGAGGCTTGGGAGATAGCTCAGCAGCATAAGCACCTGCCTAGCAAGTGCAAGGTCCTGAGTTCAATCTCTGGTGGGAAAAAAAAAGAAACTTCTATCCTAGGTACTGCTGTTGTTCTGTCCTGTTCCTGTGCTAAAGACATTCCCTTAGAAATCTGGAATTTCAATGAGCTACACCCTCAGTGGGAGGGAAAAAGAACAATTTTGCCTAAAAATCAAGAACTCCAGGCTGATCTCACTTATTTGGGCCCTGTTTATATTTCTTTGATGCTGAGAGAAATTCCATGTTGGGAATCTATGTTTAAACAGCCCGGAATGGACAGTTGACCATGTGTACCTGCAGGCACTGAGCACAGCCCCTGTCTAGACAGCCACCTCCAGCCACACCTCACAGGAAGCCTGGTGGGCGTTCAATGGAAAGATGGTAACTCACCATAGGAAACCTGGAGTTGCACAGAGCGGGAAGGCAGTGGAGAAGAGACAGGAAAGCGGGAGCAGTGGACTCTTAAGACTTACAATCTTAGACTATTGGGAAAAATAAGTCTTGTTCATTTGTTCTGCAGATTAAAAAGTATGAAGTGTAGTTAACATTTTAAGTTTTGCAAATTGCAATCTGTGTAACGGATTGCACATACTTGAGAGAACTAATAAGCTGGGAGATTTTTTTTTTTTATAGTACATTTCTGAGAGATAAATTAAGATACAGAGAAAAGTATAATATAAAGGAAGACGAGATGTGAAGGAGCTTTGGTAACTGAAGAGTTTTGGGAACTAACAAAAGCCATAGACCCAAAAAGTACAATGGAGTGCAAGAGTGAGCATCTGCGCTGCATAGTGAGACCCTGCGCCGACTGTGTAAATAAATACATAGTGAATTGGAAGAAGGTAAGCAAGAAGACAACTGAATGATGTCTTCAGTGTATAGAAGAAATAATTTTCAAATTTTAAAATTCTACATGTTGTGAAATATATTTTGGGAGCAAGGTGAAAAACTTCAGGGGAAAGGCTTTGTTTGTTATTTTTGACCCCGGCTCTTGCTGTTTTCCTGGCTTACCTTGGAATCGCTAAGTAGCCCAGACTGGCTTCACATCTGTGTTCCTCCGCCTCCGCCTTCTGTTGGCGGGCACTCCAGGCACACGGTGACATGCTTGGCAAGACACCCTGCGGACTGGTGAAACTCGGCGTATCACCAAGGAAGCTTTCGCCAGGGGGAACTGGAGCATGGTGTTTTAAATAAAAAAGAATTATACCAGGTGTACGTGTAAATATGTAAAAGAAGTGGTCAACGTTTCTAAATAGTATTACCTCAGTTAATTTATTAATACTTAATATTAGTAATTAAAAATGAAAATTCATAATCACAAAAAAAGGAATTTGTTCCCAGTACTCTAAAGAACATGTATTTTATAGGAAAAATGCAGGATGACTAAGACTGTACTAAGTAGGCATACTAAATTCCAGAGTAAGCATTTAGGCAAGAAGTAGACATTGCAGATAATGATATAGGTAAGTTGGGGGAGTGAGGAAAGAAAAGAGAAATTGAAAACAAAAAAATGGGACACAGGCAGTTCTTTTGAGAAGGTTATAGACAGGCGGCTCAGAGACAAAAATTGCATGTACGTATTTCTAGGACACTTCTAAAGTTTCTAGTCTATCTGAGAGCTAACTTCATCGATGGCAGAACAGTGTCCAGTAGCAGAACAGTAGGGAACCAGGACTGGCAAAATGGGATTTCCTAAAAAGTAACTAGAGTTGCATTTCTTAGAGAACTAAAAGGAAATTGAGAAATCGGAAAACCGAATAGTGAGCTCTCATTTTATATTCACATGGAAGTCATTTGGAAGTTTGCTGCTGAGAAGTGTTCAGTCATTGGCCCCCACAGTTCGTGTTCACACCAGTGGCAGCCACAGTCACAGGTCTCGGCGAGATGCTGAATCTCACTGTGTCTTGGCCAGTGAGTCCTCGCTGTGCCTTGGCTGGACAGAGGACCTGCTCCCGGGATGTGTGATGTGTGCCTAAGGGTTAACTCGCCTGGGGGAAGCCAGGAGGAATGCTGAGGGATCAAGAGGTGACATGCTGCCCATTGTTTGTTGCTCTAGGATCAAAATATACAATCAGACATGCCAAATAAATTCTAAACCTGTAAGGCAGAAAAGGGGAGGTGGCTGTGACGACAGGTGCTGGGAGCATTAAATAACCGTTGCAGACAAGGTGCACCTCTGTGTCCTGCAGGCGCAGGCTCCTCGTCGCAGGCTCCCCGTCGGCCTTCTCCTCCGAGGCAGACAATGTGCTTTCACTGCTGGAGCCTCTGTTAAGCCTCTGTCTCCCAGACCTGCTGGCTCCTGGTGCCCAGCCCGACACAGAGGTGCCTTTGTGAGTGTAATTACCTCTCCCTGTATTAGAAATAGTCTGTTTAGAGCTATGTTTGCAGGTACTGATAGAATAAGCAAGAATTAACATGTGAAAAGACTGCCCTGGCCCTGACTTCTGTCTCAGCACCATTCTTCAGAACTGGCCTTTCTGTTCTTTTTGTTCCTAATGGGATCAGTTGGGCAGGTGTTATTGTATATCACCCAAGACAGAGAGTTTAGAGTTTAAGGGGGGGGGGGACCCCGCAAGGCATGAGAACACTGGAGACAGCTGTGTGTGTATGAGGGACAGAGAGACTCGGACGGACAGACAAACAGATCCTACTTTGCTGTATCTTGTAACAGTTGCGTGCCAGGCAGCCCTGCCAGAATAAGCCCAAGTGGATGATTCCAGCCACCTAAGACTTGATTAAAACTCCTACAGGCTTTCAGCACAATGTCCACATCAGAAAGGCAGGAGCAGCCAAGTAAATGATTCTTCTACCATGATGCCATGGTGGTGAGAGCCTCTGGACCTGCCTGGCTCTGTGAGTGGTGGAGGGCTGACCGAGGAGCGCAGCGGGGCCTTCCCCTCAGAGAGGTTTTCCTGGATCTCAGGCAACATGATCATGATGCAGGCAGGTAGAGCACACAGAACTGCAGCACAGCGGAGCTGGTGCAAGGGTATTTATAGAGCATATACCTGGAGGTGCCTCTTATCGTTCTTGTTGGTATGTCCGTGGCCTTGTATTAAAGAAAGACAGAATAGGGCCGGCCAGATGGCTCCGCAGACTGAAGCACTTGCTTAGGCAGGCACAGCGGCTGGGCTCCCTGCTGTGCCGTGCGACCCCCGCCCCCAGGGCCTGCTGAGACGACCACTGATACTGGGTGTGGTGGTGTGGGCCTGTCATCCCAGCGCTTGGGAGGCTGAAAACAGGAGCATCACTGCGAGTCCCATACAGTAGTGCAAACCTGTAGACTCTACTAAGTACATTAAAAATAATAATTTTCTTCTTTGGAGAAAAAGAACTTTAATAAAAAGTAAGAAATTAGAGGATTGTAGTCTGAATTTGTAATTTTCCCCAAGTGATTTTACTGCACACAAAAGAAACGAAGGATCTGCAAGAGCATGTCTAAGGACAAGTCTGCCCAGAGAACCAGTACAAACAAACGAACAAAAGAATTTTCATACTGGGCAGGAAGATCTAATCTTTATGTTAAGTGGCACGCACAGCTCGGACTCGTAGTGATCCTCCTGTTTTTAGCCTCCCCAGTGCTGGGATTCCAGGCATGTGCTACTACCACACCCAGTCTTGGTCCCCAAGAATGGGGCCAGCATGGCATGAGGTACTCCCTGCGCTTGCCTAAGCAGGCGCTTAGTCTGCTGAACTGTCTTGCTGGCCTTATTTCTCAATGCCCAAAGTCATTATTTCTGTATTACACAGGCAGACTCTCAGACCTCCCCGAATGTTTCACTACAAAGTTACTAATGACTTAGGAAAAATTATAGCCAAGAAGCACCATTGAAGTCAGGTGAGCTTGTATTTTTCACGTAGAACTGGAGAATGGATGACTAGGCACAAAGGGAAAGAGTTACAAAGGAATCTAAGAGACAAACATTTCCATTCTTAGCACCTTAAAGGTCTTTCTAGGCAGGGCTTGCCAAAGTGGGCTCGCCAGTGAGCACCTGCATAGCCCCTAGGACCTGAAGAAGTGTAGGGAAGTGGAGACCGGCTTTGTGGTCCGGGCCTTTTCTTCAGCCCTTCTCAAAGTTGGCTTTCCATGGGAATTGAGCTTTGATGGCTAGGGTAGAAGGAGGAGCAGAGGCTGCCTTCAGACTCAGCTAGAGAGCTGTCCAGCACGTAGAGGTACCTGCTCGACAGGCGACAAGCAGACATACTAAGAGAGCCTTTCATGGCCCCCCTTGCCCTTCACCCTCGTGCTGCAGTGGGGGCCTTTTACAGAACTTTCGCAGTGCCTGCCTGCCTTATTCCAGATGCTCCAGTCTCTCCACTCCCCTGAAGCCCGAGGTCTTTGGCGATCTCAACAGAAATGAAGGTTTCCAGCTCATCTCGTACAGCAGAGGCAACGGTGTGCCAGCTGCTCTTCCTGTGCTGGAAGCTGGAAGCTACTGTGATGAAAGCCTTTAACTCCGGCAGGGCGGTCCTGCCTGTGCCGAGCAAGGATTTGGCTGGTCCACAAGTTCCTTTCTGCCTGAATTTTTCATCTCTAGCTTGTTCTTAGGTAATGAGACTTAAGGCCTCCTACATGTCCTAACATTTGATTTGATTTGCATAAAGTATTCGCTCACATCGCCTGCCCCTTCCCTCCCTCACTCCCATTGGTGTTCACTGTGCCGCTCGACCTTTTCCATAGCCACTTCCTCTCAGTCATCTAGAGCTGTCTCTATCTCTTGGACTTGGTCGTACCTCTTAGGTACTGGGCAGTCCTCAGCGGGGTGCCTGATGTGCTGTCATGATCGCAGGATAGGAAGGGAAGGGCCTCAGGTGCATGCTCAGGACTGCTGAGGGCCGTCTTCCTGGGCTCTTGCTCTGCTTGAGGCTCCAGTGTTCCCCATTCTGGGCCCAGTCTCTCTGCACGTTGCCTTCTGACTGCATTGAAGCCACATGGGCAGGTGAATCTCTTCTCTCTCCTTTTCATTTTTTTTTTACCCCAACTTTTAACGTTTCAGAGCAAAAGTAGTATTTTCACACAAGCTCCCTAACAACTAATATATCCTTGTTTTGAAAACTGAAGGTTTTGTTTTCTGAATTTTTTGGTCCAGAAATGATTGTCATTGTAGACATTGACAGCGTGCGGTATTCCAAGGCCTCTTATGTGTTCCTTTTTGCTTTGGGTTTTTTTTTCTAGGGGAATTTGCAAAGCAAAATCACTGTCATCAGCAACATGTCTTAGGACTGAGCTAACAACCAGAGATTTTGCTAAGTGCTTTGTAAATTAAGTTAGACAATGGTTCCAGATGTGTGATTGCTTAAAATCTGTCAGGCCACACTGACATGAGCACAGAAAGGCATGTGGAAGACTCAGACCAAGTGCAAGAAAGTGCAGACAGTCTGGAGCCGCGTGGCATCCACCTTCCTCTTACTTAAACGATCTCACTGGAAATGGTAGTGCTGGGCTGTTAAGGAACAAAGAACTGGTGCTCAAGAGGCTGCTTCTCCAGGCTCAGCAATCATGAAAGAAGAGCAGAAGGATCGGTGGACCTTGGTTGATCAGATGAGTGTGACATTCAGAGCTTTACTTGAGACTCATCAGACTCACCAGGCAGGGGAAACAGGGAAGCCGAGTCGTTACAAAGCTTGGACAAGGATGGCAATTTTGGCAGGATGCCCAGGACGCCCTGAGACCGGCGAGGACAGTTGATTCTGGAAAGAAGTAGAGAAGACATATGCGGACATTATGACTGAAGAGCCAAGCAATACTCGTTCTTCCTCAACCACAACAGAACAAAATCCATAGACTGTGAATTCAAGGAGAAAAAGCCCTTCCCCGGCCTGGCCTTGGGTGTGGGTGCTCATGTCTGTGCTGATGGGGTGCATCGGAACGCTTACTCGCAGTGGTTCTTCTTGATTGAAGAAGATGAGCCCAGATAACAACATTCCGTAATGAGAGAAAAATTTAAAAAAGAAACTACTACCAGCAAAGAAATGAGGCAAGCAGAGATTGACATCTTGTTGCAAAATGCAAAAACTGGGAAACGCAGTTAAAGGTAAAAATTAATGAATATAGGAAGAAATACAAGTTTGCTGGGTGTGGCAGTCTGAGTCTGTAATATCAGAACTCGGGAGGGTGAGGCCCAAGGGCCAGCCAGGGCTACATAGTGAGTTCAAGTCTTGCCTGAACTACATAGTGAGGCCCTGTCTCCAAAGAAAAGAAAAGGGAAAAAAATTAAATAAATGAAAAACTAAAACTTGTGCAAAGAAAATTATAGCTTGAAAAGTTACCAGTATGTATTTAAATTGGTCATTGGTGGCAAACTTATGGCATGTGTGTTGTTTCTCTTTTAAGAGAAAAGATGTTCATAGGGGCGGTGAGATAGCTCAGTGAATTAAAGTGTCTGTTTAGGCAGACACAGGGACAGGGGCTCAATCCTTTGCCTGCCTTGCCAGCCCTGCCCCCAGGGCATGCTGAGATAGCAGTTGAGATTGGGCATGGTGGCACATGCCTGCAATCCCAGGGCTTGGTAGGCTGAAACCAGGAAGGTTCACTACAAGTCTGTGTGTGAGACTCTATAGACCCTGTACTAAACACATTCAAATAAATAAATGTCACCATCATTAACAACATTAACCAACCAGAACAACAACAACAACAAAACATTTTTGAGTATCTATACAATAAACATTTTTTTTTTTTAAAAAAGAGAGATGACTCGGTTCATGTATGAGTTGATTTTTCTAAAGGAAAACCCCAGCATTCAGATTTCACTTCAGTGTTTGCCCCTTGTATTACATAAATGGGTTTTGGGGTGCAGTTGGGGCCCTCGTCTCTGAAAGAGACCCTCACTGGGGTTATTTGATAGCTACTTTGAGTGTCTTCTGGCCTGAGTCTGTACTTGGATAAATAGCAAGGAGAACTCCCAGGAAGGCTTGAAGGCCAAAGAGGAAGAGGAAGATAAAGTAAGACGAAATAAAGGATGGCACTGCAAACTTCCCACATAGCTGCCCAAATCACAGCTGTCTAGAAAGCTGATCATAAGAGAACAATTGGATGTTGCCTATGGATTTAACATAATACTGTATTGTTGACCCTTTTAAAAATGTGGGAGTGTTGAGACAAACTATGTAGTATCCTGATGGTCCATTGAGTAAGCCATGGGCATGGTACTCAGTTTATATCTAGTTGCTAGGTTAACTATCCCAGAAATTGTTTTGCACACCTGTAAAATAAAGAGCTTAGAGGTGAAGGTCCATGAGATTTAAGCAGGGCTGGGCCTGGCTCATACAGGGATGGGCCTTAATTTGCATTGAATTTTTAACAGTTTTGGGGTGCATAAGATCCAGATGCATGGGCTGAAAGGCCATTCATAAGGTAGACTGGCCCCGTTTAAGTACCTATAGTTGGGGTGAATGGGGTAGCAGCCGCCATGATGCAGTCTTGATTTCCATCATCTGTCCTGCTTGAAGGATGACCCAATCTCAGATTCAGTTTAATAGACTTAAATAAAAAGCCTTACTTGTGTTACTTGTGTAGTACATTAAGTTGTACTAGATCTGGATGAATAGCAGTTTATATGAAAAAGACTAACGGTATTTTAGCTTGAAATTTCAGATAGAGTCAGGAGGGAAATGGGAATGTCAGAAACACCAGAGCTACGGTATAGCGGATGTGTAGTTAAGCAACTTGGACAACAGACTGAAGCCATTGTGGGGCGGACATTCCTGAGATCCAGCATACGAGGCTTCCGTCAGTGCCACTTCGACGTGGCCAGTTCTGTGGAATCTATGTGTAGTCCTTATTCTCTTTTGGGATTCTCTGTATTTGGTGGAAATTTTAGGTATTACAAATCTATGAAAGATCTGGTATTAAATCATTAAGTGTTGAAAAGTGGTGATTTCCTTCCGTCTCAGCCTACCCCAAACTCAATATATGTGTTGTGGTTCCCACTGGAATAGTATATCGTATTTCTGGGGACTCATCAATTCTCAGGGCCTCCGTGCAGTATTGTTTTGGCACCAGAAATTATTTGATGAAGACCGTGCTCCAGGAGCTAATTGATCTGCACACAATCCTTAGACGTGTCAGGATTCTGTGAATATCTTAGGGCTCCAGAGATGGCATATATCAAAGCTCCATGTATCCTGGACAGTGGTAAGGATGTGAATAAATTGAGGCCATTCCATGAACTCCCCAAAAAGGTACATAATTGCTTTTGTGTGTGTAGTATTTTCTGGGAAGGAGTCCAACGCTTTCATTAGATTCTCAAATAACACAAAAATTGGGCCCTTGTCCTCTACCTAATTTGTTGACTTCCTCATGTAGCAAAAAGACCGCTTAACTTTTGCCTTCTGTCATCTGCTGAGATGAGCAAGCACGTCATCCCTGAAAATGCCAGCCATATGCCGCTGCAGGGTTTTGAAAGGCTATCGGGGAGGAAGTCCCGAACCGCAGTCTGCCTCTTAGACGAGCGAGCCTTTCTCCCACTTCCTCACACCCACAATAAAATCAGTGTTATTGTTTTTTCCTTTTTTTATTTTAATGATAATTTTAAAAAACAATAAAAATTGTACAGAATTTCAAAGCAAGATGATAGGAAATTAACAATGGCTATTATATCACATACTACTATCTTCAGAATAGTTGCTGAGATTACCAGTTATAAAGATTGAACAATGTAAACAGTAAATACTCCTTTCAATGAACTAAAAGAAATTAGTAGTATAGTTGTCTTAGTTATCTTTGTGAGTGTATATGTATATGTACATGTGTGTGTTTGAATATATATCACTGTTACTTATAAAAATAAACTCAGATTCATCACTTGCAGAATTTGGATTATCTTTGACTGTTCCTCTATCAGTTTGGAAGTGCAGATTTGATTTTTTCCAGGAATATTTTGTTCTGAGGTAAGTTCTAAAGAAGCTTGATCTTCTCATGGGGACATTTGTTTCATGTGGTTTCTCCTCCTCTGCAAACACACAGGGTGCCAAAGCGTGCTTCCTTCGAGACATCCCCTTCTCGGCCATCTACTTCCCATGTTACGCTCATGTGAAGGCCTCCTTTGCAAGTGAAGATGGGCAGATTAGCCCTGGAAGCCTGCTGCTAGCAGGGGCCATCGCTGGTGAGTGTCGTGCCTGGGATTCTGTAAGGTCCCCATCAGCCACCTGCAGACTCCAGCGTCCTCAGCCTCAAGTGCCACCATGTGCTACGGCACTGGATATTTTACTGATTTTTTTTTTTTCAACACGGTAAACCTGAATAGGTTGCAGATTGCTTCAGCCAGCTAGTGAAGAACAGAAGTATGAAGTTAACCTTCATTCAGGCACCTTCACTATCAGACAAGTTTAATTTCTTAACTCAGTAAAAAGAGCTCGTTAATTATTGGCTCATTTTGAGGTCTGTGGCTCACAATTCATATCTCATCATATTTCATAATTTTTACTTTATAGCATAGCGATGATGCAACCAGAAGTTCTTGAAAATTGGAATACTTGTACTATAAAGGTGTCTGAATGGAGTGTTACACACAGGATTGTCAGCTTGGATATCTTCATGTCATGGCAGCGGGCCTCCCAGTGCAGACAGGAAGGGGGAAAGAAAGGCGGGAAGGAGAGCAGGAGCCAAGGAGGACGGAGTGGGAGACAGAGAGGCCACGGTCTGGGCTGGGCATTTCTTTTCACGTTACCATCCATTGCCCCAGTCTCCTCTGTGCGGTGGGAAAATACGAGACATAATTTGTTACACTGCTTTTTCTCTTCAAAGAATTGCCTAGCTACAAACTTGAAGGCCTTATGTATTCATATTATTAAAATTGTCTAACAAGTAATAAGCAGCATTCTTAGTAGGCGTCAGAAGCTAATGCCAAGTGGGAGCGCCACCATTTTCATTGAAAGTTAAGGTGGAGAGAGGCAGGGTGTCTCCTTCTTTTCACATCCTTCATTTTCAGCCTTGCTTTGGAGTTTAACTGGAGACAAGCAATTAGTTGACACACTCAGGGAGGCCAGGAGGCGCTGTGGAGCGAAGGGCCTGGGGGTGCTGAGAGGCAAGGAGACCTGTGCTTCCCTCGCCTGGGGGCCATGCTCCTGACCAGCGGTGCTCCACGCCCAGGGGCAGCTTAGTGAGGACCTGGAGGTCCCTGGGAGAGGGCTTGGGAAGCAGGCAGGAGCCTGGCAAGCACACTGCAGAGCTCATGAAGGGAAAGGCTAAAACAGAGCGGCCTCCTGTGGAGTGGAGCTTCGGGCAGTGTGGCTGATTCTGTTCCCTCACTCCCTCACTGTGGAGCTCGCTGTCCCGGAACTGTTTTTAAGTATGCCGTATTCTATTTGGTTCCTTATACAGAATATATACATCTTTTGTTCCTACTACTGAACAGCTCTATTTTAAATAGGGTAAATCTGTGATTAAATGAATACGATCATTCTGTCTTAATGATTTAGTGTATCTGACACAAATGAGCATTTTTGTTAGTCTTGAGATAAATTTATTTAGTAACAGGTAGCTTTGTGACAGAGGTGACTATGGGTACCTCACTACCTAAAGAATATAATTTGTTTATTGTAAGATTTTTGTATCTAGTATTTTCTTAACATTAGATGCTAGTCTTTAGATACTGGGAACATCTATTTTGATATTTCACAGAGAGAGCAAGGTTAAGTGATAAGTGGCTTTGTGTTTATTCCCCAGAGTGTTCTAGAAGGAGTGGGCTAAAGCAGGGGACCTAAATTTAGGAAGCCAAATTCTGGTTCTGTATCATCAATACGGTACTTTTGAATTTATGAATAGTATTTCAATATGGTTTGTGCAAGGTGGGTGTGGTAGTGGTGCATACCCACAGTCTCACTTGGTAGTCTCACAGTCAGCACTTGGTAGACTGAAGCAGGAGGATCATCTTGAGGTCAGAGCTAGCCTGGACTGCATAACAAGACCCCGTCTCAACAACACCCACCAAAAAAAAAAAAAAAAAAAAAAAAAAAAAAAAAAAAAAAAAAAAAAAAAAAAAAAAAAAAAAAACAATATGGTTTTGGATAATACCAAGTAAAACATCTCTACTGCTTTTTAGGCTTCATAATGTGATCTGCTGTACCAGGTGATTTCTTTTTGTTAAGGGAATAACATACAAGAGCAAGTCTGAGGCCCGGCGAAATAGCTCAGCAGACTAGAGCACCTGGCTTGGCAGAGCGCAGAGGCCGGGGTAGGCTGGGGCTCAGTTCTCAGCATGCCAAGCCAGCCCTGCTTCCGGAGCTCGCTGTTGGTGATTGAGACTGGATATGGTGGCACACACTTACAATCCCAGTACCTGAGAGGCTGAAAGCAGGAGGATTACCATAAGTGCATTCAATGTAGTGAGACCCTGTAGACACTGTAGTAAATACATTAAAAACAAAACAAAAAAAAAAAAGAATAAGTCTTGACTACAGTAAGTGGTGAAGGTCTTGCCTTTAGTTTAATTAGCTTCAACTAAATCTTAACTCAGCATTATCTTTAAAAACTATTCATTGCATATGCATAGATATGGAAGAACTGTATGTATATGCTTGTATTGCTTTCACAAACATTTTATAAGGAGGATAAATAAAAAGGTTTAGGTGAATAACATTCAACAGAGCTTAATTGAGGAAAGAATAACCTGTGGATCTGGCAGGCCTCAAGGCCAGAATAAGCTAGAGCAACTCAGGCTTCTGCGTGGTGGAACAGGAAGGGTGTTGACTTCAGAAAGCAGAGTGTGGACTGAGGTAGCTGGCTGTCAGCTTGGCTGCTCCAGTTGGCGGAAACGCAGTGGCTCGTGCTAGAAGGAAAGGCCTAAGTTGGACTTTTGGCTTGTGTACACGCTGTGTCACATTGCCACTCTTGACCACAGCCCCATGGAGCCTTCTCAGGGGCAACTTCAGTGTGAGTTAACAAATTTTCCCTTTTAATCAGCCTCTCAACTTTTACAAGATGGCCCAGGTCTTCCTGCACTCACGTTGCTATCCATCACCATCATACACAGACAGATGTCATCTCACAGTGGAAGGCACAAGTCCTGTGTGGTCTCTGCTCTCAGCAGAACAATGAGCTTTGTGAGGTGGGAATGAGAAAGCAGGGCATAGGAGAACAGCACCACCAGCTTGCAAGCGATAAGTGCTGATGACGTGACTGCGGAGTTTAAGATCATCCGAATGCAATCCTTAGATCCCTAAGCATAAAAAATAGAGCTGTTGTATGAAGGTAAAGAACTAAGTGTACTCTTATCTCTGTTTCCTACAAAGATCCTTAAAATATCAGAACATACAATTTTGATAGTTCCCGATTGGCCCTCAGCAGGCAGGAAAGAGCACCACACTGACTGAGACTGAGTGGAGGGATGCCAAGCTGCACACCCTGGCAGGAAGAACCCCTGCTGTGATAACTGCACCAGGGGACCGAAAACTCTGAGTGAGCACCAGGCTTCCTAGCTGGGGTGGAAGTGTCAGGGGGAAGCGTGAGGTAGCTCACTTGTGGCAGGAGAGCCAGCCTTGGGCCTCTTCCTTGTGGCCTGGAACTTCAGGCAAAACTTGCAGGTTGCTGTGTTCTTTTCCGAAACATGGGGAGTGGCCTCGGGCCTCAGAACAGCAGGTGAGGGTGCTGGAAGAAAGCAGCTGCGGTTTCCAGAGCTTTTCCACAGCTGCACAAAATCACACACTAGTGGCAGTCTTCTGCAGAGGAGTAGAAAAGACCCCTCATTTCTGCAGCTCTGAAGGCCTCTGACCTCAGCCTCCTGAGGCCATTGCGCAGACCCTGTCGTTCAGGAGAGAGGCTTGTGGGGGCAGCTGGCCTAGGGTGAAGTAGATGCCACCCGCGATCAGCCTGTCCTTTGAACTTGAATGTCACTAGGCAGCCAGTGGTCCTCAGGAAGGAGCAACAAGGTAAGTGACGTGAAGAATTACAGAGCAAACAGGCAATTCAGAGAACACAGGGGAACTTTTAAGAGCTGTAATTAGGGTCCTCAGAAAGATTTGAAAGGAATAATCAGTAAGGGAGCTTTCTTGAAAATTAACAAAAGGGTTGCCAAAATTAAAAATTCAGAGCTAGTTCTGAATGATAGGGTTTTTGTAATCAGAGACCAAGCTGGACATCTGGAAAATAAGGATGTGGAAAAAGTTTCAGAATGCGGAACAAAACAGTGCAGAGAAGGGTAAGAGAATTGAAGAGATATGTAGGATTGGTGCAGGAGATCTTACGTCTGTCTGAGGGGAGCTGCCTGGACACCTGCGGGGGCCGGGGGGGAGACCCCTGCTTCTCACCCGTCAGGCCTCCCCCACAAACCTCTGTAGCAAAGGAAGAGTATGGAAGGAGGAGGACAGTGTGGGACCTGTGGGAAACATCAAACCCAGAACAAGTTTTTGAGCAGGCCTAAGTGACTACTGCCTTGGTTTGTCTATCGTTGTCCAGAAAGGTACGGGAAGATCAAGCGCACTGACTTCTGGTTCTTGCTCAGAGAGGAGACAGATGGTGACGGCATTAGGCACTCGGGGCCTCCTAGGTGATTGATAGTCAGGCCAGCCAGATAGTTCCATGCTCACGCGCCTGCTTAGCCAGGTGCAGGGAACAGGTTCAGTCCCCAGCTTGCTGTGCTGGCCCTGCCTCCAGGGTGCACTGCGGCAGTGCCTGCCTGTGATCAGCGCTGGAGAGGCTGACAACAGGATCACCAGGAGTCCATCTGGGTAGTGAGACCCTGTGCTAAATACCCTGAAAAGAAAAAGTAGAATAGTAAGTAACATTTAGTCAGGAAGGGGGAGAGATCGAAAGGGAAGTCAGTCGCATTACTAGGAAGAAGGAAAGAATATAGCATCATACAGGACATCAGAAATAAGTCCAGCAGCCTTAATAAATGGTAGTAGATTTCATGCTTCTCATAAAAACACTTTCAGATATTTTGAAAGAAAATCTACTCATCTGGAGCTTTTAAAAACAGTGACACAGGGCCAGCCAGATGCAGGGACTGGGGTTCAATCCCTGGCTTGCCATGCTGGCCCCACTCTCTGAGCATGCTGAGACTGCAGCTGAGCCTGGGCATGGTGGCATGCACCTGTAATCCCAGCACGTGGGAGGTTGAAAACAGCAAAATTACTACAACTCTGATCCATGTAGTGAGACCCTGTTGACTCTAGACTAAAAACAAACAAACAAAAATAGTGACATTGAAAGTTTGAAAGAGAATGGGTTGAAAGATACATACAAGGGCCAGGAATATAGCTCAGGGGCACAGCGGCTACCCGGCAAGTCCAACACCCTGAGTTCATTCCTGATACCAAAAAAGAAACCATGTCCAAGGCAAATAACAACAGTAAGCAAGCATAGGAATATTAATTTCAAAGTAAATGAAATTTGGAAGTTAAAAGCATTTAGAAGGACAGAGGCATATGTTGGACTTAGTGAAACCTACAAAGATAGATAGTTCATGAATTTCTGTGTATTACAAGTATAATACTGTGTTAAAGATTTCAGCTTAAAGTTTGACAAGACCATGGTATTTTCACATCCCTAATGAGGAACTTTATTGTTCTGCTCATAAAATATGATGCATCTGGTAGGTGTATAGGCGAGGGTACAAAGATTCAGAGAATTCTTAGTGTTGGCCTTTGAACTTTAAACAGAAACATACTATGTGTAAATACAACTAGATATTTCTTTTCTTTCTTTTTATTATTTTTTTTTAGGTTTATAGTACAAGATGCCAGGGTCTCCCTGCACAGATCAGATCAGCCTTGTAGTGGTCCTCCTGTTTTTAGCCTCACAGAGCTGGGATTACAGGCAAGTGCCACCAAGTCCAGTCTCAGTCACCATCTCAGTGTGCCCTGGGCACGGGGCCAGCACTGCACGCTGGGGGATCAAACCCTGGTCCCTGCCTCTGCCTAAGCAGGCACTCTCATCTGCTGAGCTATCTGGCTGGCCCTACAACCAGATATGCATGAAAATTAAGAATAACTCAGGCCCCAAAGCTGTATTTGCTGGTCATATTTTCTTTTTGTTGTAAATGATCTTGTGCTATCCCATCACTGGTTTAAGATCTGAGGTTGTCTTGACTGGCCAGCGGCACCCTCACTGTGGCTGTCACACAGGTGTGACAACCAAAGGGCTCACGTTGGTCTCTTCAAGAATCAGCTGTGCTGTCCTTCCTGCTGCAGGACCCAGAGACTGCTCCCCACCTGTGAGCTTCCTCTGGCTCCCTGTCTGGAGGAGTAGAGAAGTCTTGGGTCATGTCATCAACGTAGTCTGAGGCTTGTGCCAGTCCAGAGAGACCAAGAAAATTCACATAGATGTTGGCATTCTTGGCCCTGAAAACCTACACCTGTCAGATGGCCAGCCTCCTTCTAGTTCCCGCTACTTCTGGCCATGCTCTGGCATAGGCTAATGGAACTTTCTAGGTTTAAAAAAATCCACAAAGCCTCATACCAGAAATCTCTCTAGAGAGATACCTACTGAGTGGGAGCAGAAAACGGCGATGTCGTGCTGACGCTGCCGTATTTCTAGCGTCCCCTGCCTTCCAACCCTTTCCAGACCACTCACTGAGTAACTTCCACGTTTCCTTCATCATGTTTGTTCCCACAGCTCATCTCCCAGTGCTTCTCTCTTCATGACAGGGAACTACGTATGAAGTCTGCTCCAACAGTGGGGCAACTTCTCACCCATTTTATTGCTCTTAGGTCTTTCATTCATACTTGAACTTGCCTGCTCATAGCTGTGAAGGTTCTGTTGCCAGTCCAGGGCAGACTGCCTACTAAACTCTTTCTAAACCAGGAAGTAAAGCAAAATCAGTAGTGTGAACCCAGTGGGATTCTAAGCATTTTTCATGTTTCCTTCCATTATGTTGGAGGATAAATTCCTGGCTTGAAGTTGAAATAATTCCGGCAAACTAATAGAAAACTCAGTGTGCCTTACTGAATAAAGCATGAAACCCAAAGTGAGCTTTTCACATGCAAAATTGTGGTGCATTTTGTAGCTGTTAGTTAAGGTTAATGTTTGGGGAGCTGAGTACAGATGGAAGAGGAAGAGACTGCTTTACTAATACAGTGCACACGTGTAGTATAGCGATTAACCCAAACACACACATACACATAGACACTCCACTCATGGTGTGAGATTAAAACTGACTGTTAGAAGGACGAGATGTAGTTATGAGCCAGACCATGCTGGTTTGGACAGAATTTCTTACAGAATTATTAAGCCTTAAAAAAAGCAAAAGAGATTTATGCATCTGCATTTGACCAGTTTGGTTTGGAATAAGTTCATAGTGGAAAAGTAATAAAACCATAAGAGACAGTGTCTTCTGAGTACAGTCTCACTTTTAAAAAATCTAAACATGGGCTGCCTCATTTTGGATAGAATGACTTTAGAAAAATTTCCCATTGGTAATTTTGGGAGGAATTTTTGTTTCTGTTTCATTGAGAATCAGCCAGTATAAATTTTAAGATTTCTTTCAAATACTTTTCTGGAGATAGCAGTCTTTGGAAAAAAGAATTCTTCAGTGTTATCTGTTCTGTGCCCCATACACACACTCACACACACACACACACACACAGAGAGAGAGAGAAAGAAGTGAGAATTTACACATACACACACACACACACAGAAAGAAATGAGAATTTATTGATAACTAAACAACTGTGTGTGTGTGTGTGTGTGTACTGGAAATTGAGTTCAACAGTTTGCGCTTGCCTGGCAAGGAATTGGTTCATTCTTTTGTGTGTGTGTGTGTGGGAACAGGGTTCAAAATCATGACCCTGCACTTGTCAGGCAGGTCCTTGTGCCACGGAGCTATCTCCCCAGCCCCGGTTCATTCTTGTGTAAGAGAAAAGGCAGAGCTGGTGCTCCGGGTGGGGGAGTGCCCGAGCTGGCCCCTCCTGCAATTGCCAGCAGTCAGAAAGCCATGAAGAAGAAACACAGAACAAGTGTCTCCTCTAATCAGACCTAATAGACTTTGCAAGGCTGATTTCAAGAAGAAAACAAAACAAAAATTCTTAAAAACCACATTCTCCATTTATTCTCAACTACTTAAGGTAGTATTATTATCAAGTGATTCCTTAGTAAGTCTTTTAAGAATAGAAACAGCATGTGAAAAGTAGGGTGCTCGGGGAGCTGAGGACAGCAGGTGGGCAGAGCAGAGCATCCTGGTGAAGTGGGCCGTGTACTGCATTGGTTGCTGCTGCGCTTTCTTTCCAAGGCCTGCACTTAAAAGCACAGTTATTTTTATGTAGCATGAATGTGAGCAGACTGAGCTGGTGTTATGTCTCTCCCACAGGCATGCCTGCAGCATCTTTAGTGACCCCTGCTGATGTTATCAAGACTAGATTACAGGTGGCCGCCCGGGCTGGCCAAACCACTTACAGCGGAGTGATAGACTGCTTCAGAAAGATCCTGCGGGAAGAAGGGCCCAAAGCCTTGTGGAAAGGAGCTGGTGGTATGGGAATAATTGGTTCTTAACTAACCCTTTGGTATCAGGTAAATTTCCAGGGGAAAAAAGTAATGGTATCTGAATTTCTTTTTTTTTTTTTTTTTAAGCTCGGGTGTTTCGATCCTCACCCCAGTTTGGCGTCACTTTGCTGACTTACGAATTGCTACAACGATGGTTCTACATTGATTTTGGAGGAGTGTGAGTATAATGCTAAATGTCTGCAGCTAAATCTCAGCTGCTTCTCATCCTAATTAATGTTAGTTATACTGAGAAAAGCACGACCGTCTCCATCCAATGGTGAACTAGAAAAGATTTCGAAAAACTTACAAGGTCATTTCAGAGGAGAGCATAACACCTGAGTTCAACAACTCCTCTGTGATACATATAACAGGTTTTGTATTATCCTTTTTTGTGTATTTGCTACAGGGTCTCACTGCACAGCTCAGGCTTGTAGTGATCCTCCTGTCTCAGCCTCCCCCATGCTGGTATTATAGGTGTACACCACCATGTCCAGTATCAGGGATCAAACCTGGGCCCTTTTGCATGCCAGGCAAGCACTGAGATCGTCAAGCAATCTCCCTGCACCCCATATAACAGTTTTTGAGTGGTGCTTTTACATTTAAAGCATAAAATAAAATTGGCCTCTTACTGATTTGCTCTTCTTGTAGAAAACCTGTGGGATCTGAACCAGTTCCTAAGTCCAGGATCATATTGCCTGCTCCTAATCCTGATCACGTCGGAGGCTACAAACTGGCAGTTGCGACATTCGCAGGGATTGAAAACAAATTTGGACTTTATCTACCTCTGTTCAAACCATCAGCATCTACCTCAAAGGCAGCCAGCAGAGAATCAAGGGAGGGCTGAGCCCAGCGAACTGCTCCAGGGTGGCTCGGCCTGCAGTGCCAGCACCTCGCTCTGGACAGAAGCAAGGCCCCCTCCTTTCCCATCCATCTCATTTAAATTCATGTCCAGGCTTCTTGTTAAGTGAAATCACTTGTTATCTGTCTGTCTTCTTAACCAAATCACTGTGCAGTTATTCCTGATTGTCCCTTGGACCTCTGCCTGCAAACCTGTGTTTGCCATCTGACCTTTGCTGGAATTGACTTGACTGCGGCCTGGTCTGGGGGGAAGAGCAGGTCTGAGCAGACGTTTGGGCTCCCCTTCTTGGGCTAGGGCGAAATCTTGAAGAGAGTACACAGGGGCAGTCCTGGCTCTCCAGGTGTTCCCAGTATGCTTGAACTGCTAGGAAGCTGAGTGTGTGTGAAAATGAAAAGCACTGGAAGAAATGGGAAAGCGTCACAAATAGCCAGCCTGGCTGCAGATTTTTTTTTTTTTTTTTTTTTTTTTGTCCTTTTTGAGACAGGGTCTCGCTATGCAGTTCAGGCTGGCCTTGAGCTCACTTTTGCAGCCCAGACTGGTCTCAAACTCACACAGATCCTCCTGCCTCAGCCTCCCAAGTGCTGGGATCATAGGTGTACACCACCACGCCTGGCTTCAGATTTTAAACATGCACAAATTTTTTCTCTGTATTATATTGTGAAGCTTTTCTGTGAAACATGTTTTGTTTTTGTTTTTGTTTTTGTTTTTGTTTTTTTTGTTTTTTTTTATAATGAAAACTACATTGGAGATACTTAGTAATCATATGCTGTTACTGGTACTGAGGCTAAGGAAACCCAAGTTTTAGCACTTCAAGGAAGTGACTTGGGCATTGTATTCTTCAGACAGAGAAAAGGAGACCGAGCCCTATTGGATGCACTGAGTTTGCACACGAGTCTCGTGAGGCCCGAGTGCCGGCTGCTGCCTGCTGCAGTGAGCACTGCCAGGAAAGGCGCAGGGCTTGCGCCAGTGCAGCCCCGACAGCCCCTGTCCTCCCCCAGCCCCGGCGTCCATGTGCATTAAAATCCACTTTTATCTTGAATCATGTAAGACAAATACATTCTAATGTAAGTTTTATTTAATTTGTGGTGCCTTGCATAATGGCCAGAAGCTTGTGTGCTTGTGAAGGTGAAAATAAACTATTTTTAAAGCCACTGAGCTGCTCCTGCATGTGTCCCATGGTGAGGAGCAGTACATGGCCTAATGGGCTTCGTTCTCTGCGCTGTTGGGGGAGATCGTACTCGTGTTGGCATCGTCTTTCAAGATGATGCGCAGCTCATTTTCATAGCTCAGAGTGAGCAAAACAAACTACAGTGACACTAGATAAGCACGGAGCTAACACGCTGAAACTTTTATCCTACTCATTGCTAGCCCTTTGGTTATTTCCTTACACGACATTTACAGGAATGCGAAGTTTCTTTGGAGGTGGACACGAAAACTGCTATGAAGGGGCATTTCAATTTTCAGTCTGACTCGGGATTCTGTCCAAGTGTAAACCATTGTACCAAACATTTGCTGCTACGTGGCTGGTACAGTTTGGAAAAGCAAGGTCATCTTGAGCAGGTGTATCTTTTCAGCTGCAGTTGTACTTCCCAAAAGCCCTGGAGCGATCTAGTGACAGTTTCTATGAGTGAGCGTTCTACCTCCAAACATTCTGTCCTTGGAAGATAGCCACTTCTCAGTAGGAGTCCCTTATAGGTCCTCATTTTGATCCCAAAAGTCAGTATTTGTAATCCCAAAGTTATGTTATTGGACTCTCACCAAGGTAATTCCAATCTACCACATCCCATGCAACCCACAGCGAAAATAAAGACAGTAAAACATATTTATAACTATTGGAGAGTCAAGGGGCTCTAAGTCCAGCCACAAAGAAGGTTCTCTGGAGCAGTGAGAGCAATCCAAGGCCTCACCCAGCTTTTTTCAGTGGAGGAGTGGCTTGAGGGGGAATGACTGAGAATTGTGGGCAGGAGGTGAGCACTGGGTGCTGAGCTAGGTGGGGGGCCCTACACTTACTTCTGCCGTGTGCAGAGGATATGCACAGAGAGTAATCTGCATAAGGCTATTTAGATAGTATCTAATGTTTGGGTAGTCTGGTGCTTCAGCTTTGATGTAATCTTTCAAGTCCCAGGAAGTCATAACCTCTGTCTCGAGGTTCCTTCCCAGCTGGCAGCGCAGAGCATCGGCTCTTCGACCTGTCTCAACCCGGCTCACATTAAGGAGCAGCAGGTGTAGGTTACGAGGAGAACAAGTATGCCGCCTTCAAAGACTTATCACCAGCACCTCTCAGCTAGACCAATATGCATTGCTTAAGGCTGATTGAGAGTATAGACAAAAGTCCTAGCCAGCTCTTACCTATCAATACCAGGAAATAGGGCCAGACTCAGTCAAAATAGAGACCGTTGCTCTTCCTTCAGGGAGAGCTGGTCAGGTGGTCCTCAGCATTTCTCCATCTCTGATTCTGCAGGTTGACACTCAGATTTCAAAACTAGAAAAAAATGCACATCCTCCTTGTATAAGTGAAGAGATTTGTTAATTTCATCAGAACTGGTCCTCCCTCATCCATGAGACAGCCCCTCCTCACCCCAAGGCGATAAGGGATAAATTCATGTTTTCATCTCCAGGTCCTGTCACAGAACTCCAAGCATGTCACAGAAATGTGGATGGCATAAGAGCAAAGCACTTTGCTTTTGGTCTTTTGAATATGGTGATACTTCGCTTGCCTCACGCATTTAAAGTTTTATAGCAGATCAGATTTTCATGGCAGAAGCGCTGACCCAGTCCCATAAATGGCCCCCCGGCCTGCCAGCCTGCTGCTTCATGAGCTAGTGGATTGGAGTGGAAAGCATTCTGGCTTCCCGTAGACTCGCAGGGCCGAGAGTGAGGCTCTTCAGTGAATGAGGAGTTAGAGGCCGTGGGAGGCCAGTGGCCATTGGGCCACGTTGCCTGTTTCTTTAAGATTCTTGGCTTCTTCTGCTAGGGGAGAGGCAGTGACTCAACAGACCTTGAAGGCGCTCTAATTTCCATGGATTTCTGCTCAGTGGGTGGCATGACTGTGAGAGGCCTTGAATAGGCCTGCAATCACCACGTAGTGAAAACTCCGAAATGAAATTCGTTCAGGGTTTCCCTGTTCCCAAAGTGACAGCACATGCGTCAGCCCTGGTGAGGCTGCTGGTGGCGCCTCACTTGTTCAACTCCCCAGGCCTCAGCGGGACAGAGGTTGTGTTCCTCCACTTGCTTAGCCGCCACCCAAAGGCACCAGCTGCCTCCCGCCTCTCCAGCCCTGAGTCTTCCAGCTCTGCTCTGCGTCCACCTCACCATGGCTGAGGGGTGGGAGACAGGCCTGACTTTCACAGCTGCTCTTTTTTTCAAGGAGAGGAAAAAATGCGAAGCTGACCACAAAGTGAACACACTGATTCTTGGGTTCCAGTCATGGCTGGGTTTCTGGAGGCTGGGTGGCACGCTGTCGCCAAGCGCCTGCCGCACCTCATAACCCACAACCATTTGCTGAGCTCCCTGGGGTCGTCTTAATCCCAGCAGCCAGGGTCTCACAGGGGAAAGTAAAAATGCTGGCGTGGAACAGTCTCATTTAAATGCTTATTGCATTTCAAGCTTTAGTTTTTACTTAGCTAAAATATTTACCATTGCTGGAAAACAATGTTTAAAATTCTGCGCTTATAGGTTATTTAATGGTGGGCCTATGTAAACCTCGGGATGCTTACATTTTGACAGTCTTCTGGAAATGTTTAACAGCACATAACTCAGTGAGCAGGGAATAAAAACGGGAACAAATTGTGCTTGAAACTGCTTGTAAGCCTCTCCAACTAGGTACTGAGAAAGCCGGTATGGCTGGAATGCTTCAGGTCAAGGCAGGGAGATCTCCAGTGACAGAATTTGATGAATCCTATCCTAGGGCCCCATTTATCAACCTTCTAGATAAACCCTTCTTCAAAGTTTATCATGTGCCTTTTACCACAGAAGTCGTATTTGTGGGGATGAATTTGTATCCTTACCACTGAGCAAAATCCCATTCTCAATTCAGGGTAATCAAATACCTTCAGGATGTGGGTTTTTCCAAAGATTTTTTTTTTTTTTTTTAAGACATGGTCCCTGGTCAGCCCAGTGAAATGTGCTTTCCTTTGGGGTCCTTCCCAGGAAGGGGTAGGTACCTGCTGTGTTACTCTTGGGTAATAATCCTCATCAAATAACTCGGCTTTTGATGTGGGGAGCGTCACAAGTGCTACAAAACCCACTGCTTATTTTAATATCCAAGGCATCTTCCAGCAGTATCACCTTGATTTTCAACAATGTCTTTAATTTGAAAGTCCAGGTCGAGCTCCCTGTATATAGAGGCTGGCTTTGGTTCTCTGGGTACAGTCCTAGTTACTATTTTGAAGGACGGATGGATGAATTTTTGAGAAATATATTTTTCCCCTGCTGTGCCTTAAGTTGTTGGAGGTAAAAGCATAACTGAAAATAATGAGTCTTACACATTTGTCATATACTTTTAAAATCCCAAGTATTTTTATTAAAGCAACTGTAGTTATCTTGAGTTAGAAAGGTCACGTAAATTCTAAGTTTACATTCCTTGATCACGGGGAAAAATAAAGTTTTATTTAAAAAAAAAAATACCTCACAGCCTTTGGGGTGAGTGCTACCTTGGAGTTGAGCTGCACCATGACAATAGTTTTCTTACCAGTGACGATGTACGAATACATGCTTACAGTTGGCTGTCTGTTCCACAGGCTTTCTCTTAGAAGCTGCCGAGAACAACAGGAACTCTCACAGGGCTTGTTTTAAGGTAATGCATTAATTGACTCAGCAAAGAGTCCAAGTGGAACACTCTGCTTTCATCTGCCTTTGTAACCTAATAAAATAATGTTTGCCTTGAGATTCCCGGCTGTTAAGTTTTGCTCAGGGCAAAACCACAGCTCCCTTGAATAACTTGAGGAGGGAAGTTAAGAAGACACTGTAGTTGTGCTTGTGTGTGAGGCTCACTTCTCCTAGGCCACAGACACACCCCCAGCGCCCTGGTCTGACTACCAAGGTTGCAGAGCCTACCGCAGCTGTGGAGAATGGCCCCTGGGAGGATGTTTCATTTTGTAGTGGAACTGTTTCTAAGGTGATTTTTAAATGGACTTGAGTTCTCAGAACAGACGTGCAGAATTGTGTTCTATAGGAAAATACAGTTTAGTGAAAAATGACTAGTTGAAACATTCTTCCTCACCTCCCATCCTCCTACCCTCCGCCGACATCCTTAGCCACTCACGTTAGCTCTTGCTGTGGTCTCTCGGAGCTGCTTCCAAGGGAGAGCAGGACGGGTCATCCTGCCCCTGCCCAGAGTTCTTTAGCCTCTAAGAACTAAATATGAACTGCCAGATTCTAGGCATGATCTCATTTAATCTTTCCCACCACCCTGGAAATAGGTACTGTTCTTTTACATGTGTTAAAAATGAGAGTGAGACTTGGTTTTAGTTTCTTCCCTACAGCTTTCTGGTGGTGGTCAAATCTGAATGCAGAAATTAGTTTTTCAGTGAAGCTCAGCACAGAGGGTTCTTATGCTGATCGTCTCAGAATTTCTTACTGTTCCCAGTTTTTAGTATCAGCATTGTCACCCTTAGAATAGAAGTTAAGAGGGACAGCTGGTTATTTATCAGAGGAAATACATTTTGCTGCCTCTGAGAATTCTAGAGTGCAAGACCAGATGAACCCTGACAAGCCTTTTGAGCTTCCTCTTAAAGCATTTACAGCCTATTAAAGTCATTACAGAGTAGAGTAAGGTAAACTGGAAGCATTTGCCCCATGGGTGTAAAATTGGAAGGCAGTATGGAAAAAGGAGAGGTGAACTTACTGAAAGTTAAAGTGCAATGTGATATGATGTAACCTGAATTGGATCATCTTAAAAATCTCTAATTAGAAAATGTTCTTCAACAAGCCCTGGAAATAATGGGAAACCAAGCTAAAAGGGAGTATCTACAGAGAGCTGGCTTCAAAGTGTATCTGGAGGGGACGGAGACAGTTTACAAAATGTGGGATTTGCTGGAATTACTTTTTGGACATGAAATCTCCATCACTGCTAATTGGAAGTCTTACATATTCCCTCCAAGTTTCCTGCTACCTCTAAAGTTAAGGAAGAGCTTATCTGCCAAATTCGTGGCTCTCCATTTGTACATAAATGAGATCTACTACCCAGACATTTTCCTCTTTGAGAAGAAATTGAAATATGTTATTTGATCCTCAAAGGGCAGGTATATTTCAGATGAATAGCTCCTTTGGAGCTATTCACCTACAGTTCACCTACATTATGTTCTAAGTTCAGTGTTGTGCTTTGTGGGTCTCAGAATTTTCATCTCGAGGTAATTAGTACCTCCTGTAAGAGGCTTCTTTTTACAGAACTTCATTTGGGGTCTCTGTGGTGCTATAAAAAAGCTTCCCTTCTGTTACAGTAAAATCAGAAAAATTCAAATATGAACAAGAGACCACAGCAGGTTACTTGTTTCTAAAGACAAGGAGGAAGCCAGTATTTGCCACGTGTTGGTGTCACAGAAGTGAGGGTCTACCCTTGAGCCTTAGCTTTATCCTGTCACGTGGTCAGGATGCGTAGGCCATTGTTCCTGACTACAAAAGCAGGTCCTGTTTGACCTAAAGCTGCACAGGACTCTAACCTCTACTTAGAAAGCTTCTGGTTTGTTTTCGGTTGCCTGTGTGAGAGTGACCATCAGTTCTGGCTCTTGGTACCTGAGCTGGGCCTTTCCTTCCACTCAATTTAGAAAGTGTCTTGATTTGGTTTCATAGCTGAGCTTTTTAATCATGTGTATCTATCTGGCTAAGCTATAAATATGAGAAGGTCATGACATTTGACCTAAGTTTAAGTGACAGTTGCTGTCTTTTTATTTTAAAAGATTTTTTCCATTTTTATCAGAAAACCCATGACAGTGAATCATCAGTGCCCCAAAGTAAATGTTAAATAAATACTCTGGCCCCAATAGACACTGAATACCAGTTTATTGTTGTTATCTTTAAAAAGTTATATTTTGAGGAGACACTTCTGACCATAATTAGATAGTCGAGAGAACTAGAAAGTGACAAAAGAGTACGATACAATAGTCAGAGATTAGATATGAGGCAAAAACAGGACTAAATTTAGGGAGAAAGCAAGCAAGGGCAAAGCCACGATTGCATCAGCTTACTACTTGAAAGAAGGTCCTCTCACCGCCACAGGCAAGGGAACCACGTAAGGCCTACAGCGGTCTCCCCAGAGTGAGGAGATCCAGAACTGGAAGCTGAAAACTTTGTAAGGCATGAAGGCTCTGGTCCAAGAAACAGCTCTGGAGTGCTCTGTTGGGTTCTCAAGTGTGGGGCCAGGTACAGATCTATTCATTTATGAGAAGAAATGATTCGTGGCTTGGAAAAAAAAAAATTTGGAAAGGAAAATGAAAGAAGGCTTTAGTGTCCCCGGGGGAACATAGTTTGTGTTTGCATGAGCCAGAGGACAAAGTCCTTGTAATACATAGACTATCAAGTAAAATCCTCAGAAGAGTATCATGTTATGAATACAAATAAATTAGGCTTACAGTAAAAGCTGCACTGCCCCAAACACATGAAAGCAACTCTGACAAGGACTCAGCTGCTTCCAAGTAACTAGTTGTCAGAGCAAAATTCAAGAACTACTTAAAAGAATACAATAAAACACCACAATATACAAGGTAAAATTCATCATGTCCAGGATCTTAAAAAGATTAACACATAAAAATAGGCTGACAATCACAAAAAGATTCAAAAGAAAAAAATAGGAGGCATGACAAAGTGGAAAATCAGTCAATAGAAACAGCCACAATATAAGAGCTGATGGAACCGTCAAGGCCGCTAGGATAGCTATTACAAATAATCCATATAGTCAAGAAAGTAATGAAAAGTAGGAATATAGTTTAGTGATAGAGCTCTTACCCTAGCTCATGCAAGTTCCTGGGTTTAATCCCCAGCGCTAAAAAGGGGGTGGGGGGAGGCAAAAAGAAGAGGGAAAATACAATATGTAAATAAATGAAAGATTTAAAACATGAGATTTCAAGGTTCAGCCCCTAGCACCGCATGCTGTGCCAGCCTTGCCCTCAGACATGCTGAGCTGGGTGTGGTGGCGCACGCCTATAATCCCACCTCTAGAGAGCCAGAAGTCAGGAGGATCACTGCGAGTCTGGGCTGCATAGTGAGACATTTAAAATGACAGAGTAAAAATTAGCAGCAAAATACAACCTCCCCAGAATCTAGGATAGAGATATTTTGAACACGTTAACTTGGTGAAGAAAGAAATGAGATCTCTAGGAACTGGGAGGCAACTGACAGGAAAACCAAAAACTACAGAGAAGCAAAAAAAAAGGCAATGCAGAGGAAAGAACAAAGCAGGCTAGAAGCCTAACTTACCAAGCTCCTGGGGAGGAGAACCGGTCTCTGCTAATAAAAGGTAAGCTTAGACAGGGTCAGTATCTCCAGGGAGAAACTGAGCACTGGGGTGACAGCCCCAGTCCCAATAACAGAGCACGGATTATGAACTGTGTTATGGTTTGTGTATAGATGTCCCACCAAAGCCTCATGCACTCATGGGATGGCTCTTGGAATTTGTAAACGATTATCCTGACGGTGGGTGCTGGCCCTCCCCTGGGGCAGGTGATTCGCATTTCAGTGTAATGGAGGAAGAGAAGTTAGCTGCTTCGGCTGCTGCCAGCGCTCCCTGCTCTCTTGCTCTTAGCTGCTGCCGTGAAAGGTTGTTTTCTGCCATGTGCCTCTCTGCCTTGGAGGCGGATGAATGTGGACTGAAACTTCCAGTAACTGTGAACTAAATAAACCTTTCCTTCCCTAACTTTGAGTGTCAGGTATTTGTCCCAGCAATAAGAGAAGAGTAAGACAAACTGTAAGAAACAGCGTGGGATTTTCTTTGGAAAATAATTCCTCCAATATGGCAGGCTAGAGAAGAATCTCAGGGCAGCACCCCTCATATTTGTGAGTTTGATCGGGATCTGTTGTGGGGAGGGGATGTCTTAAGACTACATTTCAGGGTTTTGGGGTCACTGTGCCACAGGGACTAGGTGGAAAATAAGCCATAACAAAGAGACAGTTGTAGAGAGGGTGCAAACTAGACTTAGACTCCTTGAGAAGTTCTTGTGGCATTCTACTGTGGATCTATCAGGACCTGGGATTTTCCTTGTTGGTAGGATTTTAATTACATTTTCAATTTTGTTTCCTGTTATTGAGTTATTCAGAGTTTGTAGATCTTCTTGACTCAGCTTTGGAATTTCATATGTACC
>PVJA010000160.1:0-54498 GCA_004027025.1 Myocastor coypus
TTTTTTTTTTTTTTTTTTTTGAGCTCTTACATTTGGAAGACTATGCGATATTTACACATATAGGTCTGATTTATTTCATTTATGATTATGTGTTCAAGACACATCCACTTATATATGAAGTCTTCTAGTTCATCACTGTTTATAGCTGAATAATATTCCATTGTGTAAAAATGCCACGTATTTTTCAAATATTCTTCAAATGATGGGCATTTTGGTTGTTTCTAAGATTTGGCTGCTATGACCATAGATGCACAGATATCACTATGATATGATGTTTCCAGTTCTTCTGAGAAAATTTCCAGTAGGGGGATAGCTGGATTGAATCGGATTTCTAGTTCTAGATTTTTAAGGAGTCTCCACACTGCTTTCCATAATGGTTGCACCAGTCTGCATTGCCATTAGCAGTGAAGAAGTGTTTGTTTTTCCCTACAGCCTCTCCAACATTTGTTGTTGATTGATTTCTTTGTGATAGCCACTCTTTCTGAGGTGACATGTTGACAGTATTTTGATAGGGATTAGATTAAATCTGTGTAACAATTTAGGGAGTATGGTCATCTTCACAGTGTTGGCTCTTCTTATTCAGGAGCATGGAATTTCATTCCATTTTCTCAAATCCTCTAGGATCTCTTTGCTCAGATTATTGCAGTTTTCACTGAAATAGTCTTTACTTCTTTATTTAGGTTAATTTCCAAGTATTTCATTTTCTTTGGTGCTATCATCAAAGATATTGTATTTCTAATTTCTAATTTCTCTCCCAGTATGTTTGTTATCTTTGTAGAGGAACGCTATTTACTTTTTATGTGTTGAGTTTTTATTCTGCTATCCTACTGAATTTACGCATTAATTCTAAGAGCTTATTGGTTCTTTGGGTCTTCCAAGTAGATTTTCATGTCATTTGCAAATAATGTTAGCTTAACTTCTTTATCTAGTCTTATTCCTTTTATTTCAATCTCTTGTCTAATGGCTGTAGCTAATGATTCCAGAACTATATTGAATAGGAGTGCTGATAGAGGACATCCTTGCCTTGTACCAGATCTGAGAGTAAAAGATTTCAGCTTTTCCCTTTTTAGAATTATGTTAGCTGTAGGGTTGTCATAGATGGCCTTTATCTATGACAAAAGCACTTACTGCATAGATGGCCTTTACCTATGACAAAAACATTTACTGCATCAATTGAGACTATCATGTGAACTTTGGCTTTGTCTGTACTGATATAGAGTATTACACTTATAGATTTGCATATATTGAACCATCCTTGCATCCTTGGGATGAAGCTTACTGGTCATGGTGATTATCTTCTTGATGACTTGCTGTATTCTAGTGGCAAGGATTTTATTGAGGATTTTTGCATCTATGCCCATGAAAGTAATTGGCCTGCAGTTCTCTTTCTTATTTGTCTTTCTCTGGTTTTATCAGTGTAATACTTATCTCTAGAAATCATTTTGGGAGTATTGCTTTCTTTTCAATTTCATTTAAGAGTTTAAGGAATATTGGGATTATGTGTTTTATAAGTTTCTTGTAGAAGTCAGTGCTGAATCCATCAGGTCCTGGACTTTTCTTTGGCAATAGGCTTTTTTATTACATTGTGTATTTCATTGAGTGTTATTGGATTACTGAGACATCTTATATCTTCTTGATTCAGTTTTGGTCATTTGTACCTTCCTAGGAATCTGTCCATTTCATCTGTGTCTTCAATTCCTGAGAATAAAAATTCTCTTAGTAGTTATTAATGATCTTCTCAATCTCTGCTGGGTCTGCAGTAATTTCATGCTTTTCATTCCTTAATGCTTGAATTTGAGTCCTTTCGTCTTTTTGATGAAGTTAGCTAGGGGCTTACCAATTTTATTTAATCTTTGAAAGAAACAATTTTTTGATTCATTGTTTGTATTATTTTCTTTGTCTCAATTCAATTAATTTCTGCACTAATCTTTATAATTTCCACCCATCATTGGGCTTTGAGTTTGGTTTGCTCTTCCTTTTCTTGTCAGTTTAGGTGCTGCGTAAGAGTATTTATTTGTTCCTGTTCTGGTTTCTTAATGTATGAGTTCAGTGCTATAATTTCCTTCTAAGAACTGCATTCATTGCATCCCATAAATTCTGGTAGTTTGTATGAATATTCATTAAATTGTAGATATTGATTAAATTCTTTTTTTTTTTTTTTTTTTTTTTTTTTGTCTTTTTGAGACAGGGTCTCGCTATGCAGTTGAGGCTGGTCCTGAGCTCACTTTTGTAGCCCAGGCTGGTCTCGAACTCGCATCAATCCTCCTGCCTCAGCCTCCTGAGTGCTGGGATTACAGGCGTGCGCCACCACGCCCGGCTAGATATTGATTAATTTCTTGTTTAATTTCATCTGTAACCCACTGAGAAGGGTGTTGGTTAATTTCCATGTATTTCTGAGGTTCTTGTGTTTTCTGTTGTCATTTATTTCCAGTTTCACTGCACTGTGGTCAGATAATATGCATGGAATAATTTCTACTTTCTTGCATATGCTTAAGCATGACCTATGTCCTAGTATGTGACCTATTTTGGAAAATGTCCCATATGCAGCTCAAAAAACTGTGTATACAGAAATGGTTGGGTGCAACAAACACTGCGTATATCCACTAAGTTCAGTTGTTCCAAGATCTGGTTCTCCTCTGTGAACTCTTTGCTAATTTTTTTCTTTCTTTCTTTCTTTTTTTTTTTTTTTTGAGTTATCTTTTTGGAATAAAGTGGTGTGTAATGTCTCCTGTTAAGAATGTGGTATTGGATATTAGATGTCTCATGTCCACTAAGATTTGTCTTATATAACTTGTTGCTACCACGTTGGGTGCATACATATTTATGAGTGTTGCCTCTTCCTCTTGAATTTTTCCCCTAACAATAAGTACTGGCCTTCTTTATTTCATTTGATCAATCTTGCTTTGAAATTTAGACTGTCTGCAAACAGGATTGCTACCTCTGCTTTTTTTGTTTGAGGTTCTGGGATATGTAGTATTGTTTTCCACTCTTTAATTTTTAGCCTATGCATTTCTTTATGAGTTGTCTTTCTTGTACACAGCACATTGTTGGATTTTGCTTCCTTATCCACTCTGCCAATCTATTTCTTTTCATTGGAGAATTGAGTCCATTTACATGGATGGTTATAATTGAAGCTATTGGCTTATTATTGACATGCCTTTTACTTACTAGTATTTACTCCTTTTTCTTCTGTTTAATTGTTTGCTCTATTTGGTGGGTTCCTTCTGGTCTCATTTGTAGAGTTGGGGTCATTTTGTTTCCTCTCTAAAGTATTTTTTATTAGTCCGTGTCAAGTTGGCTTTGACATCATGAAATTCTTTAGTTGTTCCTTGTCATGGAAATGTTTCCCTTCTTCCTCATACTTGAAATTGAGTTTTGTGGGGTATAGCAATCTGGGCTAGAATTTGTTTTCATGCAGGACCTGAAGTACTCTACTCTATGCTCTTCTTGACTTCCTGGATGGTTTGTGAAGAGAAAAATGCCATTATTCAGATGGGCTTTCCTTTAAATGCAATTTGTTTCTTTTGTCTAGCAGATTTTAGTATATTAGTCTTCTGCTAGATTTCTGGGATCTTACCTGTTATATGTCTGGGTGTGTTTTTAGTCGGGTTGATGTTATTTGGTATTCTGTATGCTTCACTTACCTGAATGTCTGATGGTTTTCTCATATATGGGAAGTTTTCTGCTATTACATCTGCCTATATTCTTTTTATATTATTTGTACTGACTCATTCTTTCTCATTGATTCCTGTTAATCTCATGTTGTTCATTTTACATCATCTTGAAGTTATTTAATTGTGTTTTCCTGCATCCTGGTTATTTTTAAGAGAACCTTTCTCACCCTTTTACTAGCTGTGACTGTGTCAAGATCTGAAACTCAGTCCTCACTTTTGTTTGTATGGTGTTGCCAGCTTGTGATTGAGATTTTATTTTCTTGTATATCTCTTTGAAACTGTTTTATGCAATCTATTTCTTTCCTATTCAAGGATTATTATTCAAGGATTCCATCTTTTTTCTATTCTCCTTTATTTTTTTTGTCAATGTCTTCTTTAGAGGCATTTATTGTCTTTCATTATAATTATTCTTTCTTTTTCTACTTCACAGGTTCTTTCTGCTCTCATTTCCTCCCTACCTTTCTCCAGTTGTTCCTTTACTTCAGACGCTATTAATTTAGAGATGTCTTTTACTTCAGAGGTTATTTGTGATGATTCCCTCCATACTTTTCTGCAGCTGTTTTTTCTTCTTCTTTTACTTCATACTCTAGTAATTCAAAGATTTCTTTTTTTACTTCAGAGGTTATCTCCAATCCGAGTTCCTGTATATGTTTCTACATTTGTTTGTTTACTTCAGATGCTATTAATTCAGAGATTTCAGATGTATGATTCCCACTTTCTCCTACAGTAGTGTCTCCTGTATTTGCGCCATGTGGGCTTGGTCCCTGAGATTGCATTTTGCTCCTTGTCTGTATCATTCTGTATAGCAGTGACCTCTGACCTTTGGTGTGGAACTTTGAATGCCATTAACACCTACTAAAACTTGGGTCTGGATGTGCCAAGTTTGATCTTTTCCAGATGTGCTCCCTTCGCAAGATGCTCAGCTCCTGGGTTAGCTGGTAATGTCTGACCCCTTGCCTCTCTGCAGGGAATTTTTCTGCGTGGCTTCACAGCAGATGCAAGAGCTGGTCTGTGCAAGGTATAAGTTCTGGTGCTTCAAGTGTTCAGGCCTTGTGTTCCTTCCTATGTGCTTGCCAGCCACGAATGTGGGTAGGGTGGAGTTCTGGTGGCAGTGTGTGGGTGTTTGCTGAGAGGTGCCACTTGTACACCTACTGTTTGGCCTGTGGGTTGGGGCTGCTGAGGGTAGAGGCTGAGTTCTGCTGGAAGTGTTGGGGGCTGCAGGCCACAGGTCCTACTTGTGAATCTGTTGATCAGTGCATAGGTCAGCCTGGGCTGCTGTGAACAGTGGCTGAGTTCCAGTGGAAGTGTGGAGAGCCACAGGCTGAGAGGTCCTACTTGTGCGTTGGGGCTGCTGTGTACCCGCCAGTCACTCTGTTGGTTGGTCAGGGCTGCTGTGGGCGGGGACTGAGTTTCCCTGGAAATGCAGGGGGCTGCAGGCCGAGAGGTCCTTCTTATACACCTGCCTGCTGCTCTCTGAACTCTTTTGAATGCAAAGGAAAATTTTATATAAATCATAAATAATTTGTATTTAATACACTAGAAGTTCTAGATGGTTAGGAACTGTGTGTATATTTGAATTTTTTACCTTACTTTTACAACCCACTTATTTCCAAAATTTATCTGTGCAATATATGAGAATGAAAGATTATAAAATAGTTTATTTTTTCTTAGAGCTGTAATTTTACATCTTGATGTGAAGGCTGGAATATTAGTGTCATGGTAGCACAAAATGACTTGGCTTCTCACAAGAACAGGATAGCCTTGTAGAGTTATCACAATTAGTCTCACTTAGGACCATCTTCTAAAAATTTAGCATAACAATGGTTGAAAAAGATGTGGTATTTTTTATAGAATGGAGTTTTTACTCAGCTATAAAGAATGATAAACAAGAAGAGTTTGTATATAGGTGGATGTATTTTGAACATATAAGTGAAATAAACGAGACTAACACACGCAAATATCATATAGTCTCCCTAGTGTAAGAACTCAAAAGAAGAAAAATAAATACATAAATTTTAGGAGGTACCAGGACCAAACTGAGGACCTTGTATTTTCTGCATCCTCAACCCTTATAAATTTCTTTTTAGAAGTGACTTAAACAAAAAAATGCATTTGGAAGAGTTAAAAAAGTTAACGTTATTAAAAGTTAAGGTCATTGAAAGCGTAAATGTTTAATTATTTGACCAATCTTACATACCTATATCTATTAATCTAACAGATTTGATGAAGAAAATATGTAATTCAATACGTTAAATGCTTGTTCTTGTTTTGAAATTCTGTACTATATGTACTCTTGCTTGTTACTGCTTTTCTGTCTTTTTTTCTGCTATTTTTACTCTTTAAAATTAAAAAAAAAAAAGCCGGGTGTGGTGGCGCATGCCTGTAATTCCAGCACTTGGAAGGCTGAGGCAGGAGGATCGGTGCGAGTTCGAGACCAGCCTGGGCTACAAAAAGTGAGCTCAAAGCCAGCCTGAACTGCATAGTGAGACCCTGTCTCAAAAAGGCAAAAATAAATAAATAAATAAATAAATAATAAAAAAAGAAAAAATTAGCAGAGTGATGGGCACCAACTAAAAACTTTCTATAATCTTTGGATCATCCAAAATGAAGGGTAAAGGAGTACAACTATTTATGCTATTTATTTATGTTATATAAATTACACTACTAGACAACTGAATACTAGTAATTTTTTTATAGAAATATTCTAATTAATGAAGAACAATAGAATAGGAGCATAGCCATTTACTATTTCCAATGAATAAATCTACTAATTAACTTTCAAAGTTATTTCCATCAAAATGAAGAGGTAAACACTATATGCCTCCTACTGAAAGAACACTACCATCTATAAAGTACGGTTGATCAAAAAGAAATATCAAACCTATACCATCCACTCTCTCAGTCTTACTACCAATTTAGCAATTCATGCAATAGAGTACAGAGAAGCATGTTACTAAGAACACAGCAATAAAATCTGTAAATTTTTATACTGTAGGAAATACTACATGGCAAATAACATGGTTTTTCTTTTTCTAATAAAATATACTACAAAGAAAGTAAGAGATGTAGGTAGAACCTATTACAAATGCTTGAGAAACATAAAAACACTAATTATACTGAATTGATGAGTACTAGAAATGTGAGTAGTTTTTTGGTAATAGTGGGAAGTGGTTATTACATTTCACAGAGTAATGGCATTTTGATAATTTTAAGATGTTATTTTATAGACTTTCATGTTATTTGGAAGTTTCCTCCCAAAGTCCTGTTTTGAAGGCTTAGCCTCCAAGAAAGCACTGCTCAGAGTTCAGCTCTGCTCATATCCAGAAGTTGCAGGCATTACTTGGGAGATTATGGGACCACAGAGGACAGCATGCCTGGTTGAAATGAGAGGATCGAGGCCCAGCGGGATGGCTCAGTGGTCTAAACCACCTGCTCTGGAAAGCTTAGGCGGCTTCAGGGACCGCGGTTCGATCCCCAGCACCACATGCTGCACCAGTCCTGCCCTCGGGGCGGGCTGAGCTGGCCATAAAAATGAGTGAATAAACAAGCAAAGGTTCTGAAACAAGAAAAAAAAAAAATAAATAAATAAATAAATAAATAACTTATTAAAAAAAAAAAAAAAAGAAAGAAAGAAAGAAATGAGAGGATCCCTAGGGCAGTGCTCTGGGGAATGGATTCTCTGGGGTTTGATCGATATGCTCAGCTACTCGACACTTAGAGGCCTCTGCAGCCGGGATACAAAAATGGTGCGGCCACTTTTCAAGTTGATGGCAGGCCTCAGTCCCATTTGTGAGGTGGTAGTCTTGCCGGCATGCTGAATGTGTTATGAAGTCATGGAGATTTTCCTCCTGTATTTCAGAAGCAGCTGTGGTGGTCTAGTCAGTGTGCCCCTGAGAAGGCTGTATGGGACAGCATAAAAGTGAGGCCAAATATGCAGAGAAGAACCCTCAAAATCGGAGAAGGGAGGATTGTTGAACACTGAAGGAAAACCACAAGCAGAGACCAAAGCTAGGGCAAGAGAGAAGCCAGGCAGAACCCAACTGATGAGGCCACAGTGGCACCACAGCCCTTGCTGTTCGTGGTTTTCATCTTGCCAAAGCTTATCCCAAATGCTAGACTTGGACCTATAGGATTTAACATTTTCCGTGTTGGGTATTGGTCTTGGTTGGACCCCGTTTCTTTCTATCTCAATCTCTCCCTTTTGAAATGTGAAAGTTCAAAATGTTTAGCTTTCTTGTTGGTTTTTGCAGAGGCTCACAGCTAACAGTTTGCCTTATATCACAGAGGAGATTTTAGATTTGGAGTTTCAATGCTGAAACTGCTAGGACTTCGCCAACACTTACAGGTAGACTGAATGTTTTTATTTATTATTTTTATTTATTTATTTTATTTTATTTATTTATTTTTGCCAAACCTGGGATTGAACTCAGGACCTTACACTTGCCAGGCAGGCACTTGTGCCCCTGAGCTATCTCCCCAGCCCCTGACTAAATGCTTTTTGCTTAAAGAAACCTGCAGGAAATTTTCAGGGGGCTGTAGTAGCATGTCATAATTTATAGCTAGATGTTTCCCAGGTGCATTACCCATACTCATACACAGGGCTTTTGGGAGGTGACCAGACTATGTCTGAATGTGGATCTGGTCAGAAGTGGTGGATTATGGTGATCTCAAAGGGCTTAGCTCCCACCTTGATGCCCCCCTTCTCTCTCTCTCCTGGCTTCCGTGAAGGGGGCCACTTTCCTCAACTTGGCCCTTACCCTACACTAGTTCTTTCTGGAGCCAGGCGGTCATGAAAGAGATGCAGCGTATAGAGTGCAAGCCCATATAAGCTCTCCATTAAGTGATGAACATCAGATATTATATATTAGTGACAACAAACTGACTAAGAGTATTCACTCTGGGGGAAAAAAGTGAATGGAGATTCTTCTCTTTGAGGCAAGAGAAACTAGACTTTAGGCATATATTTTTTTCAGAGACTGGTAAATGTCAATAGAAGTGTACAATGGCTATGATTTTTATGGATTTTTTAAAAAAATTAACGTTAGGACTTACAATTCTCCCAGTTATCAAAGATGATTTGAACTATGGTTCGCAATCTGAAATATGCTTAAAAAATCACATCTGATTATATATAAGGACTCTTAAACTTTATCCTTAGGGATTTAGATTCAGTAGGAATTTAGAATTAATAGTTATACCATATTAAAGCACTAGAAATACATACTTATGTAGGTGCTCTGAGGATCCCACTTGGAGATACAATGGCGTTTGTGTCAATACCAATTACGTATGAGCTGCCCTAGCTGGTGTTTTCTCTATGCCTACAGAATGGTTTGAGGTGACTCAGATGACAGTACAAGGTCCCAGAGTCTTAACTCTGTGCTGCTAATACTAAAATGTAAGTTTAATTCTAACCTGATTCAGATGGCACTGTTGCTATTTTTGTCTGCTGTTCTGTAAAGGTAGACACAGGAAATTCAGTCTGGAAAAACTAAAAATGTGGTGTAGATTGAAGGGTGTGGTGAGCAGAACTCTAGCAGAGGCTCAGGAATGCCACGCACACTTCTGTCCTCATTTATTCCTGGGTGTGCCTCAGCTGTGTGTCCTTTTGAAGCCTATTGTGCCCATTTGGGAGATGAAAATAGAAAGCACTGCTGAGAAATTACTTAGCAATGAAGTGAAGACTGCTCCTACTCCTCACTTGGAACTTTTACTCTTGTCCTATTCTGCTCAATACAGACCTGGAGGTAGAGCCATGAGACCCAATGAGAGAAGCACTGTTCTTCACCACCTGGTCTGCCCTATATTTTGAATCCTGTGCAACATTTTTTGTACACTTTTCAAATAATGACCATTTGTAAATTCCTCTAGAATTTCATTTATGAGAGCCAAATTACCTTTTTTCAATTAACTCACACAATTTTATTTGGGTCTGACAACTCCCTCTATTCCTAGGGCTCTAATTGGCTCCAAAAGGCAAATAATCGTGCCTTTCATTTTATTGGCATGGCAATGCTATCTTCTTTCCTTACTAAATTTTATGACTCATCTACTATTAAATTGACTTGAGACTTTTCTTTCATACAATAACACAAAATTGTTGAAACCTAAAAACAATGCATAATTGCAAAGTTTACTTTTATAGAAATGAAAAGTTTACACTCAAATTTGTTAAATAAACTAATTTTAATCAGATTTTACTTAGATTCAGACAAATCTGGATTTTTATTTGGCTCTGAGGAGTCATTCCTACCATGCCCTTTCCACACTCCTACATTACATGAACAACAAGATAAAGTCAGTAAATCTAGGTGGCACATTTGTAGAAGCCAAAAGAAATGTGACTTTAAAGCCATGGGACATAACATATTTAAAAACATTTCAAAGCTTAAACAATATAAATTCAAAGATGGCTGCTCTCATATCATCTTAGTCTATGAAGGTGATTTTCCATGTAAAACAAATCATTCCAACTCATTCTTCGGGACAATTTTTATGGCACTTCCAGGAGAAGAAAAAGATTACATAAGGAAGTTGTTTAGGCTGGTGTTCTCAAACATCTTTCTGTCTTTCTTTCTTTCTTTCTTTCTTTCTTTCTTTCTTTCTTTCTTTCTTTCTTTCTTTCTTTCTTTCTTTCTTCCTTTCTTTCTCTTTCTTTCATGTATTTAGGACAGGGTCTACAGAGTCTACAGGGTTTCATTACATAGATCCAACTCGTGGTGATCCTTATGTTTTCAGCATCCCAAGTGCTGGGATTGCCGGGATGCACCACCATGCCCAGTCTCAGCCACCCTCTCAGAACACCCTGGGGGTGGTGATGGCACTGCACACAGGCCATGGACCCAAGCTGTTGTGCACTGCTTAAGCAGGCGCTTTATTAGACTGAGCTAACAGGCAGCCATTCAAACATCTTGTTCTTAAACCTTCAGTACATTCTTAAAAATTGAAGAGCTCAAGTATTTATGTATGTATTTATTTATTTATTTATTTATTTATTTATTTATTTGCAGGACCGGGGTTGGAACTCACGACTTTGCACTTGCCAGGCTGGCACTTATGCCACAGAGCTATCTCCCCAGCCCTTCAGGTATTTATATAAAATTAAAAACTAAAAAAATTAAACATCTTAATGTGAAAGAACAAGTTTATTATGTTAGCTTGAGCAGATAAAATAGGAAGAAAAGTTTTCAAAGTCAACAACAACAATAAAACTAGACAGAGTGCTAGGAAAAACTTCTTCTAACCTAGTGACAGCAATCTGTTGAAAGCCTTAAAACCCACAAGACTATTAAAAGAACTTGTGCCATTATTAGTTCGTTATTATAGGCTTAAATAAACTTTATCCCATATTCACTGGCTATGAAATGAATAATAAACAGTACCTGTCTTACACAAGAGAAAAATCTTAGACAGACTGCTCAGTCTGTTAAGCCTAAGGTGTGTCCCCTCACAAGAGGTTGAGAGATGTGACACCTGGACTCACCGGCTTCTGAGGAAAATACTCTGAAGTTTAAAAGAGGAATGGAAAAAGAAAGTTCTGTAATCTTTTCCCAAATTTTTATTTTGCAATGACACTATAACCATAAAAAATATATAGTCACATTCTAGTTATACAAACATCTATCCTCAAATATACGACAGTTTGATATTAGCATGCAGGATAGTCATATATTATTTTGGAAAGTTGCGTAATGAATTTTGTAAACATCTTGAAATCCAGCTATTTATTATTTTAAAACTATGTTTTTAGGTTTAGAAGTCAGAACTAAATATATTGAGTAAAGTAAACTCTATTATTAAGGTTTATTTCATTTGTTTTACTTTTTTTAAAACTGGATTCAGTAGAAAAATTTAAATTACTTGTGTAAGTAATGTATTTCTACTAAATGGTACTGATTCATTAGAGGAAAGCAACTGACAGAGGTTAAAAATTAAATAAACAAAAGGAATGTGACATACACATATTAAGTTTTCTGTGATGGAAAACATTGAAGTTTTAAGATATTTTCAGAGAGTAGTGAAAAGAAATTAAGAGAAAATATATTCTGGAATAAATTTACTTTGGTGGTTAAGAACACTGGAGATTTTCCAGCTCACTGACTACTACTAATTCTTATATCACAAATTGGATCTGTTCTTTGTAAAAGCTTTAATGGGTACTTTGCCCAGTCTCAGGACAGTCACTAGGGCCAAAGGGGTAAAAAAGAAGTGAGTGTTGATTTTAATATATTCCCACTTATCCCCTTCCTAAGTGACAATAGTTTCATTTACTTTTCAGTTGATTTTTTTTTTTCTCATTGGTCATTTGGACAAGTGCACTTTCTCTTGCTCATTATAAATATACATCAAATGAATGTTGAAGGCTTATTAATTTTAAACAAATAAGATTTTATTATTTTTTTTTTTATGCTACTACTGGTGGTGGAACCCAGATTCTTGCACATGCTGGGCAAGTGCTGTAGCACTGAGCTAGAACTCAGCCCTTTATTTAAAAGTTTTAGTATAGAAAACTCCAAATTTGTCACTCACCTCAATGTTAACCAACAATGACACTCACTCTTCATGCACATCAATATCTACCCATCATCACTCTTCATTGCATAGTATTTGAATTGTAGACCTCACACCAACTCATCAGTAAACATTTTAGTGTTTACTTTTCAAAATAAGGGCTCTTGAAAATCATAGCATAAATCATAGTGTATCTTGCATAAAAACAGAACTAATGTTTTGCAGCATCAAATATATAATCAGTGTAAAAATTAAGTACAACATTCTTTTTTTTTTTTAGAAAGTGTTTTATTTTTCATCAGCCTCATTCCCATTTTGCTTAAGAGTCGGCGGAACAGCTCAAGACCACTCGGTGGTGGTTCCTACCCACTCAGTGGCCTGCGCGGTGGGGGCTGAAGACCAGTCTTCTGTGGCTGGCTGAGCACTCCAGTCTTCAGTAGGAACTGCTGAATGGGCACAGAGGGCACCTGCATGCCTTCGGACCAGTCTGCAACCTCAGGCTGAGCAGCAGTGAACTCCGGAGCTGGTGCAGTCCATTCACCCTGAAATTCCTCCTTGGTCACAGCCTTTTCAGCAGCAGCCTGCTCTTCCTTTTCAATCTCTTCAAGATCCCGGTAGAAATAGAGATCAGGCATGACTTCCCATGGGTGTTCACGGGAAATGGTGCCACGCATGCGCAGCACTTCCCGGACCAGCATCCACCACATCAGACCCACAGAGTGAGCTCCCTTATTGTTGCATGGGATGGCAATGTCCACATAGCGCAGAGGAGAATCTGTGTTGCACAGAGCAATGGTTGGCAGATTGACTTAAGATGCCTCCGTGAGGGGCTGGTGGTCAGCCCTGGGATCGGTAACCACCAGAAGACGTGGCTCTCTGAAGGCTGCCTGGATCTGGTTAGTGAAGGTTCCAGGAATGAAGCAGCCAGCAATAGGAGTAGCTCCAGTGGCAGCAGCAAACTTCAGCACAGCCCGCTGGCCCGTGTTCCTCGAAGAGATGACACTGACATTAGCAGGGTTTTCAGTGGCCACTATGGCTCGAGCTGCCAGGAGGAGCTTCTCCCAAGTCCGCTTCAGATTTATGATATAGATTCCATCACTTTTCCTTTTGTAGATATACTGCTCCATCTGGAAATCCAGGTTGGTGCCACCTAAGTGGGTTCCTGCAGCAAGGAACTTGAGGACGTCCTCCTCCTTCATTTGCAGGACATCAAGGTCTCCGGACATTGTGAAGTTTCCCTTTAAGTTACAATGGGAATCAAGAACAACGCCGTATGGACCCCGGCCGGGCAGCATGGAAAGCTAAGTACAACATTCTTGTAGTATGTATATAAATACAAATCTGCTGTGAAATTTTTCCTATTTGTGTATATCAACTCTGTTCACCTCATGTAGTGGCTTCTGATGAAATAAAATTATAGTAAAATGATAATCTTAGATCTTTATTATTATAATGTTCTCTGGTGACATAAAAAAATTCCAACATAATTTATTCCCTGAATAACCATTATGATTATTAACCACTAGATGCCACAGTTGCTTCACACAAATGAAACCAATTCAGCCTTGATCTGTCAAGAAAAAAATAACATTGAAAGCGGAGTGGCAAAATATTCAAGTATTAGAACCCCTCACGACTTGATTACATCCTTTAAAAGTAGCAAAAGTTGCACTGTTCATATGAATATTTGTCCTCTACTTTCATAAGTAGTCCAGTTATGATATCTGCCTCTTTAAACTCACTGTACTTTTTTCCTTTGATTTTAAAGTGATTGCTAACTTTTCGAATTAGGACAATGGCCGAGTACTATGCCTAGCCAGTCTGTCAACTTTGTCTGAGCAGCTTTCAGGACAGCTGACAGTAATGTTATTAACACCAGGGGCATGCCCAAATCTGACAGGATGCTCTGTCCCCACAGTGTGAATCCAGATGAGATCTTATACTGTGCTCTATTAGCGTCTAGTAGGAAGAGGTAGGAAATTGTATGTTACAGTTGTTAAGTATGCACATGCTTGAAGGTACTAAAAGATTCAGGGAGGGGAGGAGCCAGTTTTGGATTTTCGCTATGAACTATTATAATATTAAGACGTTTTTGGTGCTGCTGTTTTTCTCAAATTTTGTCATCAAATTCCTTCATAGAATTCCTATGAAATGTCTCACATGCTTACTTATTAAGACTGTTTTACTTAAAAAATCATAATTATGCTGGATATTTTATGTTCTCTTTGAATATAGCATATGACCCTTACTATTTTTTGGCATGCAACTAGTCTTCTTTTTCAATGATAGTTTCCATATAACTTTGCCCTACAACCTAATCAAATAAATTTATTCCCTAGAATTCTCTATAGAACTTACTGCGTTATTATGCTTAATTTAAAAAATTATAGTCATTAGTAAAGGTTTTCCAGGAAAATATCTACCCTAAATGCCATATCTTGTGAAAGGATGAGAAAAATCATTTTACTGTGATTTTGAAATAGAAAATAACTCTGATAATCTTAATAAATATGAAACTAAATTCTTACTAAATTTCCCAGAACTTCTACTTATTGCAAATGAGAAAGAGGCGCAGATGCTGGCTGAGAAAAAGAAAGTAATGTTTGTTTTTTCTTCTATTTCACAGGGATGGGATAGCATCAGTGATGTTTTTTGGTAAGTTCCCTGATTCTGCCCTTATCTGCTCAGGTTTCTTCCCCCGGACAGACTTTACAGTGCTCCAGTAAAATGCAACTAGAGTGGTCCTATACTGTAAAATGTAAATAAAATCCACATTCCCATTCTGCATGTTACATTTGTCATCATCAAAACAATAGCTAAAGTCTTTAAAAATGTCTACCAGGTTTTAAATACATGCTATCGAATACGAGCCATTAGTCTTGTTCTTTATTGAACATCTAAAATGTAACATGAACTAAGCTTTGTTCTGAGAGTATTTTAATTCACAAGCATTTTAAAACTTAATGCCAATGCAAAGAAAGTACCTTACCAATGACTTTATGTTGATATCATATTAGATTTTTGATATATTTATTTGAATGAAAGTATTAAAATTACTTTTACCTGTTCATGTTTAAATATGGCTACTAAAATTACAAAGTGCAATTCATAATGTTAATTTGTAATTCTAGAAGGTTCTATTGCACTGCCTTGGCCTAACTTGTTAGAAAGTCACCAGTTCCCTCCAAATTTATAATTGTACCTCTGTCCCTAAACGTGATGCATCTGTCTCAAAGACTGTGCTAGATCCTCCCTCTTTTCAGAATTTTTCCCCTCGTGGTTTCCTTTCTCATTCTTCTCTTTCCTTAGTTAAAATTATCAAAAACATGCTCTCTAACCAATCAATTTTAAGCTGTCTCAACACACACTCATACTTCCACTACCCCTCTGTAGGTTTTGAGAACAACATAAAATAGATTATATTTCCTTTATTTAATTCACATGTAGGTGTGTGTACTCCAGCTTTCATATAAATCCCTTGACCTTGTGGTCCACATTGTTTCTTTGTGTTTTTTGAAAATAATATGTGTTGATAGTGGAGAGTCAAAAAATGGAACATAAATATAAGATGTTATCAAATGGTTTTTTTTTATCATGAAGCGAAGTATTTTAGAATGATAACTATCATCCCCAAGATCTACAATAAACTGGACTCTGCTTAGCACTTACATTTAATATCTCAATACACCCATGCAGAAATGAATTTACAGATAAAACATCGAAATCTCAGAGAATTCACAGAACTTTCCCAAGGTCACTTAGCTAGTAGTGAATATGACTTCTAGACCTTCTATTTTATGTCTTCCATGACTCCCAGACTATATGCTCATAATTTCTCTCAGAGTACTGGCGCTTGCCCTTCATACCATTTATCAGCATTCTAATCCATTTACAGTATAGCCTTCTGCAAATTCTCCCATGCTCCAATGTAAGCATCACAATGGTAGGCAGTAAAATACCCTGTTGACCGAATACTTAATATGTAATATAGATTTCACCAATAAATTAACCAGTGAAATGAACTTTTGCCTCAAATATTCTAAACTGTCCGGAGTGGAATGTCTGTGCCCAGCGAGAATTAGCATTTTATAGATCAGTGGCATGAATGCGCATATGAGAATGAAACCCAAAATGTTACTGCAGCACAGAGCATGCTGGGGTGTAGGTGCACTACTTGTTCTTCCCTGCTGACCCTATATGATAAAAATCTGGAAATGTGCTGCTGCACAGGGTGACGCTATTTAAAGAAAAACAAATTGAAACTGAAAATCCATTTCTTCCATCACACTTGTCACATTCTACATGCTCAATAATTATATGTGGCTAGCGGCTCCCTCATTAGACTATTTCCATTATGGGAGATGTTCTGTTGGATAACACTGTCCTCAAAGACTCAACATGTTTTGGGAAAGACATACTTCTAAATCACAGGGGCCTTTTTCTTAGACTGATTCTGCATTCTCACTAAAATCCAACTTTGAGAAAGAGTCCAATAATATGTACTCCCCTGTGTCTCCGGGCAAGACCTAGAAATGGAAAAGGAGTTTCACTGCCCAGCAGATGAAGCATTTAGTCAGACACATTCATGCACAGCCGGTGACTGATGTGGAAAGAACCACTCCTCCCAGGGCTCCCGGCAGCCTCACTGTTCCAGGGATACTGCCAGCCCTTGCTGGATCCAGCTAAGATGTCCAATGCCATTCAACACCATCTTCTTGAGTTTGATGGAGAAAGCAGAGAACTGAAAAGTGAATAGGAGGTAAAGGCTTGGGGTACCAGTTGCACTCCAGACTATACTTAGGTGTACGCACTTCAAATACAACTTTAAAAAGTTTCCTTCTTCAGAACGCTATGCCTGAGTTGATGATCTTTTTTTTTTCCACAAAGCAACTAACTCAAAATTACTGTCCGAAACAATTTAACTTTCCTGGTATACTGCTGCTAAAAAAATTCCTTTCCTCATTTGAAATGTGAAATGTGTAGTGCCACTGCCCTGGCATACACTTTACAGACAAGAATAAGAACTATCTTTGCTTTCTTTTCTGTTTAAAGTCATTTGGGTAAGAACTGTCTGAGTTTGGGTCGCTAAGGTATTTGCTCAGCTACCCGCCATCCTGCAGGCACACTGAGCTATTCAAGACTGAAAATAGATCGCGGTTCTTACTCTGGGAGCAGGCCACCAGGAGGGGAGCTGAGGGGCTCCATTCAGCAACCCCACATTTCCTAACTGCACAGGTGAGGAACACTAGGTTTTTACGTTCTTTGGGGACCGGTCTTCCCCTCCTATCATCAATTCAGCCTTTCTAAAAGGCACTCATATCTCTGAATTTCCTGAGATATCGAGCTGCAGGGCTGGGTGAACACAAGAAGGACGAAAGACATAGGCAACCCAAGAGTAATGCGGCTGGGGTTGATTTTGTGAAGTCAGCGGGACGAGGAGCAGAGAGAGAAAGTGCTGAACTGCGGCGCTGAGTTTAAAGCGAAAGGGAAGATAACCGAGAGTGGCCCACGGGAAGAGCTGGGCGGGGACAGCAGGGAATGGTCAGAAACGGTCCAGCTGGGCCGAGCGGAGAGTCCTGAGCATGGGATCCGGCTAGAGGGGTCTCGGGCCGGACCTCCGCAGATGGGGACGCGATGGGGCGGCACGCAGGGGCGGGCCGGGCAGGGCAGGAGTGAGAGCCAGGGAGGAGGCGGGACGGGGGCGGCCCTGAAGGTCGCAGGCAGCGTTTCCTTCCGGAGAGGCCGGCTCTGGGTCGGCGCCGACGGGAATCCCGCGGCCCGCGCTGCCCCGGCGGGCGCTCTTCCAGTCCGGGGCTCCTCCCTCGGCCTCCGGGGAGCCAGAGCTGGAGCAGGGGGCGGGAGCGAGGGCGGGAGCAAGGGAGGGGCGGGGCCAGGGGCGCCAGTGACAGGGTGGCAGCTGAGGCGGACGCGCTGCCGCGGCCGCCGCTCCTCCTCCTCCTCGTCGTGCAGCTCCTCTCGCAGCCGCCACCGCCGCCTCCGCTGCTGCTGCCGCTTCCACCGCCGCGGCCGGAGAAGTTTCTCTCCCAGCCCTCGTGCGGAGCCGCGGACCAGAGCGCCGCGGGGAGCTCGGCCGGCAGCTGAGGGCGGCTGGCGAGGCGCGGCCAAGCCTCGGACCCCGAGCCGGCGGGGGGCTGCGGCCCGGGCTGGGGGCACCGGGCGAAGGAGGGGACCCGAACCGGGGGATTTGCCCGAGACCCGCGGGAGCGCCGAGACCGCCTGCGAGATCCGTTCCCCGCGCAGCTGCGATGGCTGTGCGCTCTCGCCGCCCGTGGATGAGCGTGGCGCTGGGACTGGTCCTGGGCTTCACGGCCGCGTCCTGGCTCATCGCCCCCCGGGTGGCCGAGCTGAGCGAGAGGAAGAGGCGCGGCTCCAGCTTGTGCTCCTACTACGGCCGCTCCGCCGCCGGTCCCGGCGCGCAGCAGCCGCTCCCCCAGCCCCAGTCTCGGCCGCGGCAGGAGCTGTCGCCGTTCCCCGCGCGCCAGGAGCTCCAGGGACAGCATCTGCCCAAGGCGGCGCCGGGAGTTAGCAGTTCTCGGAGCAGTTCCTGGCAGCAGCCACCTCCGCTGCAGCAGCGGCGGCGAGAACGGGAGCCCGAGGGTGCGACGGGGCTCCCGGGAGCCCCGGCGGCAGACGGCGAACCTGAGGAGGAGGACGGGGGCGCGGCTGGCCAGCGGAGAGGTGGTCGACCCGGGAGCAATCACAACGGCAGCGGGGACGGGGGCGCCACCGCCGCTAGCACCCGATCCCGGGACTTCCTGTACGTGGGGGTGATGACCGCGCAGAAGTACCTGGGCAGCCGCGCGCTGGCCGCGCAGCGGACCTGGGCGCGCTTCATCCCCGGCCGCGTGGAGTTCTTTTCCAGTCAGCAGCCCCCCAACACCGGGCGCGGCCAGCCCCCGCCGCCCCTGCCTGTCATTGCGCTGCCGGGGGTGGATGACTCCTACCCTCCCCAGAAAAAGTCCTTCATGATGATCAAGTATATGCACGACCATTACCTGGACAAGTATGAGTGGTTCATGCGCGCCGACGACGATGTCTACATTAAAGGTGACCTCCTAGCGCCTACTGTCCTACCTCCCCATCTCCCCACTCCTTTTCTGCCTCCCGCCCCCGCCCTTGCACAGCCCCTCAGCTTCTGAGCCCCCATGTGCTCCGCGCTTCCGCAGCCTGGCCGACCCCACCCCGCGCCTCCGCCCACTGTCGCTCTTCGCCTGCATTTCCTGCGTTCTGGATCTCACACCTGCCCAGCTCAATTCACCTTCCTCTCTTTCTGCCTTCCTTCCAGCGCAGAGCTCCTTACCCTGTGGGTTAGGTCAGTAAAGGAGTCTTAGAGCTAAACTAAAAGCTATTGCCATTCTGCTCTCCTCCAAAAAAGCTCCAGGCGGTGGTAGTTTCTCAAAACATTCCAGAGAGGGCGTGTCCTCAGTGAAGGGAACCAGCCTCGGGTGTCCGGTCCTTATTCCTCTGATCTTTTGTTTCCACTGATCGATCACCTTTTCAGAGCTGTTGAGACCCAGGAGTCATTTTCCCGGTCTCAGGCCCTTCTGTGTCCCATGGCCTTTTCTTCTGCCCAACTTGTCACACACGGAATCCTTGAGCATCCCTATCCAGTACAACATGCCGCCCCACCCAGCCACCACGGTGCGGTACGGCATTAAGCGTCCTCCTGCCCTGCCACACCTCAACCTCAGTAAAACCCAGGGAGGATACATGCATTGTTGGGTGGGAGAGAAGGGAAGATTGCCTTCCAATTATCTAGAAGCTGGGAGCTCCAAGCTGTAAGAGTACGCGGTAGTGCTGAGCCTTTACCGTGTATCTGGTTAGCTCTATCAGAGACAGCCTGAGGCTAGGAGTCCTTCCCAGGGCGACACTCAGCCAAGGCTTGAGGAAACTTTGTAGTTTTAAAGGAGGCGAGGCTCTTTACCCAGAGGATGAGCTGCTTAGGCAAGACCGTTTCTAAACTCCGCAGATAGAAGTTCCTTGGAGAAAAGGGTGAAATCTTTCCAGTCTAGGCAGTTGCCCGGATGGGGAGGTATGCATAGAACATACAAGGTACTGCAGAAGAGAGGTGGCTCTCTGTTTCCCACATTTGCTAGCTTCTTGGTCAAAGGAGGCAGCCCTTAGTGTACGCTCCTTCTTGTAGCCTCCTTGCGTTCTCCTGATGTCCTGGTATTACAAGGGGACAACTCAGACTACTCAGTGGACCCTTTTGGCCCAAGTTGCTCATAGAGTGTTGATAAATAGATATTTATTCTATTTGTGTTGGGAGGAAGAAAATCATTATAGTCTTTGTCGGGATAGGAAATATTGATAACTGAACACAAAAATAAAGAATGCTGTCTTACAATCGCATTTCTGAAACATGCTACTACAATTAGTTCAGGGAAAGTTGTTTCTTTCAAAAGTGTTATGCTGCTTGAGTTCATCTTAATTTCTTTTTTTTTTTTTAGCTGCTGGTGGTAACACTACTGAGGAATAAACCCCCTTTTTTATATATCTCATTAAAATCAGAGAGGTTTCCTGGTAGAAGTGTCACACTTTGCAGAAAATTTGTAGAACACATTGCAACATGTACTTAGGGTCATTTGTTTTCATGCTTTGGAAGATTATCCTTCAGAATTCTGAAGTTCTATATTCTTCCCATTTCTATTACAAGTGAAGTCCATTTTGCATTAAGAACCAACAATGTGCAGCTCAACCCCCGAGATCTAGGGGCAAGTCAGGGGTCCAGATAATGACTGTGGATGCCGTGCTTTAGAGACTGACTGGGAATGTAAGGGCCACTTTGGTTATCCTGACACATCACACTGCGAAACACGAATGCTGGTGGGGTGCTTTAGCTACAAAATTTTATTTAAAAATTATTTTCCTCAGTTAACTTACTAACTGTAAATGCACTAATCACACTATTCTGTTTCTAACAAATCTTTTTCTCAAATAACACCTCCCCCAGATAAATTTAATGCATACATTCCCCAAAGTGTATGTGTCACACATGACTGCAGTTTAGTTGATGACAAAACATTGAAGTGAATCAATTATCAGGCAAAAATTAATTACTGGATATCAACATCTGCCAAAAACACACTAGATATTGATATTTAATATTATTTTGCACTTTTGGAGTTTTTTTTATTTGAAATGTAAAATCCTATTCTCCATTTTTTTTTTTAATCTTTTACTGAAAAACATGATTGTTAGATTTGCTACAGTTTATGGTGATCTTGACCAAAAGTGAGTGGAAATTTAAGAGCTAATTAACAATTGTTAATGCTTTTACCATCATAGAATATTATAAGAGGTTTCTCTTCTTTTCAGTTGCATAAAATGTATGATGACTTCAGTGACATTATTTGAAATTCCATTTTCTGCCTTGTGCATTTTAAATAATTATCATATAAAAGTAGTGATGATTGCCTTTCTCTTTGTAGGTGATAAGTTAGAAGAGTTTCTTAGGTCCCTGAATAGCAGCAAGCCTCTGTACCTGGGGCAGACTGGCCTGGGTAATATTGAAGAACTTGGCAAGCTAGGATTGGAGCCCGGGGAGAACTTCTGCATGGGGGGACCTGGCATGATCTTCAGTCGAGAAGTTCTCCGGAGAATGGTGCCACACATCAGCGAATGCCTACGGGAGATGTACACGACCCATGAGGATGTGGAAGTGGGAAGATGTGTTCGCAGGTTTGGTGGGACTCAGTGCGTCTGGTCTTATGAGGTAAGGCTTGTGCTGTGGTGCAAAGGCTCCGATACTGCAAGTGCATACCAGCGCATTGTCTGAGGGCAGTGATTCTGTTTATGCTATCTGTATCTTTGCTTAAATATGATAGCAGTATCTTTTTATGTGCACAAGAGTGATGTGGTGACAGGCGATTCTTATTAGAGCTAAATCCTGTGTAAGGCTCTGCTATTAGGATGACCTTTCCTTTCAGAAGCAGCCAGATAGGTGGTCACATCTCTGAAACATACTGCTTCCTTGATTTGCATTGTTGGTGCCTTTTTATTTACATGGATATTCATGTTCTGTCTATAGCAAGAGGATTAATTTTATTTTCCTTAACTATAGCTTTTATAATTTAGTGTTACTGTGCCACCCCTTTCTGTTTTTTTGGATACACATATGGCTATGCCTAAATTTTCAAATGGCTAAGTATGAAGTTTCATTACAGATTTTCTCTTATTTTTTTGCATTGGAGATTTTCAAGAGGAAAGTTTAACATATTTTTAAAAGCATAGGAAACTAACAGAGTGTATCACTCATGTCTATTCACAGCATCTTAACTACTCTGATAATTTCTTGCATCTGTAAATTTGTTGCACATCTAAGACATACATAGACAAATGTTCTGAAAGCATGACCTCATTGCTTAGTATTTTAACTGGCTCCTTAAACTTTTCTGATTCCTGTCCTTTGCCAGTTTTTAAACATTGAACATTCCTTAAAGTATCCAAGTTATAAATTGTTATGATATTGCAGTGAGTAATTTTATGAGCTTCTCTGGAATATTTTCTTCTTTTGAAAATTGATTTTGAAGTGAAATAGAATTTTACTTAAAATATTTGCTTTTCAAATAGATGAGCTTAGTAAAAATTGACTTAACATTTAAATTGCGTATTGCATTTTTCAGTACAGTTTTTATTCCAGGTGCTTGGAATTTTAATATTATGTTAGCTACTTATTATATTTTCAGTCACTTGCTTGCTTTTTCAGATATTTCAGAGCAGTTATACAGAAGAGTAACTTTCTCAAAATGTGATCCTTGCGAAGTCACTATCCCTCAAAGTCACACAATTCCATTCATTTTTCTTATAGAAGTATAACATTGCTTTAATTAATTTTGCTTTCTTTCATGGGCTTGGCAGGGAAGTGTTTCCTGTACTTATTACAGAATGTGAAAATTATTCGTAACAACTTACCTGGAGTATGTGTTGTGTAAATTAAAATGATTGAATATTTAATTCCTTTTGACATTAAAATAACAAATCTTTTATTAAACTATTCTGCAAGTATTATTTAGAATAAAAATTGACATCAAACATTATGACATAAATATAGATAACTTAGAATAAGCTCAATATTTACTGTAATATAAAATAATCTGAAATAAAATAGATATTTAATATATAGAAAATAGGGAGCTGGGGAGATAGCTCCGAGGCACAAGTGCCTGCTGGGCAAGTGCAAGGTCATGAGTTTGAACCCCAGTCCCACCAAAAAAAAAAAAAATAATATATAGAAAATATTCAATCATTTTTGTTGACTTGAAGCTATTTAGTTTAAATAGATGCTAAGAAACCAATTTGTAGGGGCCCGGCGGGGTGGCTCAGTGGTCTAAAACGCCTGCTTGGGAAAGCTTGGGCAGCTTCCCGGCACCACATGCTGCGCCAGCCCTGCCCTCGGGGCGGGCTGAGCCGGCCATGAAAATGAGTGAATAAGCAAACAAAGGTTCTGAAACAAGAAAAAAAAAAAAAAAAAAGAGAAACCAATTTGTAACTGATAATGAAGATTATTATAATATATTGTGTTAATATAATTTTTAAAAAATTATTTTTATTTTTTTCTTGTTTCAGAACTTTTGTTTGTTTATTTATTTTTATGGCCGGCTCAGCCTGCCCTGAGGGCAGGGCTGACGCAGCATGTGGGGCCGGGATCGAACCGTGGTCCCTGCAGCCGCCCAAGCTTTCCTAAGCAGGCGCTTTAGACCATTGAGCCATCCTGCAGGGCCCCTGTGTTAATATCATTTATAAGATCTTTAACCAACAGTGTATTTAAGTGTCCCTCCCTCCCTCCAACTGCTCACTGATTGTGCTCTGCAGGGCAGGCATTCATCTACCATTCTATGTTTATGTTTCATGATAATAAAATATTTTCAAGGGAGCATCCAGCTCCAACATTGATTTAGAATTTTATGTGTAATATAGGTTAAAGTATTTACGTAGTAAGGTGGGGCCCTGGTTCTAATCCCATATACAATAAGTTAAAATAAAATATTCGAATAAGCATATAAACATGCATTCTGTTTAAAGAGAAAAGATGTCTTGCAGCTGTGTAGCCTTTCTGTTAGAATAATTGGGCTTTTAGATTTATATGCTAACTGATTTTGAAAAAAAGAAGCAAGAGATTAAGTTTTAACAGAGTGTAATTTAGTGAACACAATATTTTCAACAACTTTTTAGAAACATTTAGATTTAGATTGACACTTCTTTATCACTGGCTTTAGAATCATAGTAAAACAAATTCCAACAGTGTTTTTCAGGGTTAGAAAATACCTTATGGAGGCCTGTGATAGAATGTTGACTTGAAATTTTTCTAAGCTGTCATAGAATTTACATTGCCTAGGAATGTGGATCTTCAAAGATCCCCTAAGCATTATTTATTTCAAAAGAGTATTGATTGATTTGATCCTCATGTAGAGTTTCAAAATCTTATTTAAAAAAATGATAGCAAATTTCATTACTAAAAGATGCATTTAAGGAGCTGGGGAGATAGCTTAGTAGAATAAGTGCTTCCCTGGCAAGCACAAGGGCCTGAGTTCAATACTTGGTTCTGGGAAAAAAAAAAAAAAAAAAAAAAAGTATTTAAGCAATTTTTAATCAAAGTGCTAGAGTTAAGTACATAGAAAATATACCTAAGTATTTAAATACTAGCGTGTTTGTATTTCCTAAAACATTTGAGTAGGTAAACAGGACATAACCAGCTTGGATTAACTTGGGTACACTAGGTGCAACCTGCACAAAACTATCAATTTCTACTTTGGATTTCAGGTTAGCAGAGATAGTATCCATATATATTATTTTTCACAAACTATGGAAGGACCAATCTGTTCCCCTTTGGGATGAGAACTTCCACATAGGTAAAATGTTACATTTGGCCATAGAAAAGGCTATGGAATTAATAATTTGTTCTATTTATTTAAAAAGAACTGTGATACACTTTTCTCAAAAATTTAAATTTCTTTTTTCTCTGTCTTTCATAGATGTCAGGATTGTGCTTGCTTGCCTTTTCCTTCAAATAGAAGTTCTCTGAGAGCCCTGTAGCAGAGGCATGTCTATGATTGTTAAGTTTGATGAAGCATTCACATTGAATATTTGTTACCTTTTGAAAGTCTTGAATAGGATTATAGTTCTTATAGCAAGAGAACTATACCAGTTATTAAAGTACATAGATTGAATCATTTTCCTCAAAGATAACTTATACTTTTATAAATCCTAGGAATCTTTCTGTATGCTTTCCTACTAAGCTGAAGTATATTCTTTCTATATTTTATACTTCACTGAGTATATACTGTGAAAAAGAAAGAAAGACAAATAAGTGAAGGAAGGACTTGGGGATTTGAGTCACTGTTTTAGTACTTGTTAGCCTCATTGTCTGTTGTGCTTTACTTTTGGGAATTGCTTAATTCACAAAAAAGTCAATATTTTACCAATATCTGCCTCATACATTTCAGAAAAGAATAAACGAAATGGCACAATAACCCATGCTGTGTCTTTAATAGAACATGTAATATAAATTGTTTATAGATTTTAATTATTATTATCTTGATGCTATGGAGATATGATATTATACGACTTGGAGTCATATATTTTATTAGTTATTGGTTATGATAATTCACTTGTATCAAGAAAGTCAAACTAAAAATAAATTTTCAGTTAGTGATTCAAAGTTTGCTTTTGGCAAGGAAGAAGAAATAGGTGTGCTGCAGCATTGTAGAAAAATATGAAGATTGCAACATTGGTAAACGTGCATGTCTGTCTTTTAAAATGCTTTATAAATATTTTCTTGAATTGGTGCATGGTATATTAAGTAACCGGCTCTTAAGGAAAATGTGAAGAACTGCAATTAATAAGTAATTATTTAATGTTCATGTTTAATTTATTTTATAAATTTAATTTAATTTCACATGCATTATTTAGTATGTATATTGCATCTGCCAAGATGGCAGATGACATCTATGTAATGAAAACATACTGCTCCATAGATTTCTAGATTCATTGCCAGTACAGTGGCTCCATCATCTGAGTCTTACTTCATTCCTCAGCAGGAAAGGTCTATAGCCCTGCACACTGCTGTCAGGTCTAGTGGACTCCCAGAAGTTTGTCTTCAGCAGTTATAACCTCTCTGTGTTCCCCAGAACTCAAGACAAAGACGTGTAGCTGCAGTTCTTCAGGACAATAAAGTCCCGGCTATCTGGGCAAATCCATCCTGCTGTTGGCTGCTTTCTCTCATTCTTTCTGACTTTTCTTTCTATTCTTTCCTCTTTTCCTTTGCTTTTCATGATACATGTAATGGATTATGGCTACATTTTGGTATGGACTTCATCAGGTTCTCAGTAGATTAATATGTTCATGAGAGGCCATTCCTAATACCCTAACATCATAATCTGTCATACCCAAACCATATTAGGGCCCCAAATGGCCTGGCCTTTTTTGGAGAAAATGCAGAAACCCAGTGAACCACAGTGAGCCTGGTTCTCTCTGTGCCTAGGAGTGCTGGACAGTCTCAACCAAGATTCTGATTCTGCACCTGAGATTCAGGCAGTCCATTTCTAAGGACACATGGGAGATGTTAGTAATTAGCAGACTGCACAGGTTGCTGTAGGTATACTCAAATCTGTCTGAACTTTTGTTAGGAATGATTACTAATGGAAGCATGCTCATGAAAAATAAAATCATTGCATTCTAATTCCTCTCTGAGTGACAGGACTCATGCTTATCTCTAATTGGCTAACGTCACATTTTTGGTTGATGTCTATCTTCGTTACTGTTTTTCTCCACTAAGGTCTGGCAGCTTCAGAGCTGCACATGGTTATCAGATACAGTTTGACATAAACAGTGATTTAACTGCTTTGTTTTTGTTTTTGATTGCTTAGAAGAGGCAAGCAGTCTTCAGTTTCCTTCGTATCCCACTGTACATCAGATTGTCTTTACATGTTTATTTTATCTGGCTCCGGCAGACATGCGAGTTTTAATTTTTTCTTTGCACCGGATAGTCGTCATGTTGCCAATTTCATGAAAATTGCCTCCATAAAATGAAGTGACTTTCCAGTGAGAATGAAATGTACATTTTAAATAACTTATGGAAGAATTACTATTTTTTCAAATCTGGGATTTAAATTTGTGAATCATAAAGTATATTACATTTTATTGTAAATAATGTTTTTAGTAAATAATAAGTTGTTTCCCACGATTTAGAATGTTTGGGTGTTCAGGTCTAGTTTGCATAGTAGCAGAATTGAGAGTTTTACTGTATTGAGATCACTTATATTGAAACATTACAAAAATGCTAATTCCAGTAGTGTTCCTCCCAATGAGCTTTGTATTTATTTCATCTGTCCAAGAATCATTTTGAGACAAGTGTATATTTTCCATTTTTGTTCTTGTAGCAAAATGGATATATATATATATATACATATATACACACACACATATATATATATATATATATATATATATATATATGTTTACTTTATTTCATTCACCTAAATATTATTTTATAAAACAAAAGTTCTCTATGGGTAAAATGGTTTCTGTGATTTTTAGAGAATATTCCTGTAACTAAACAGATTCTATTATTCTTTTCCTTAAAGAGTTGCCGTCACATCCCTGTATCCTACCTTTAGCCTGGGACAATTGGTAGCAATATCCATTTCAGTAAATTTCTTCCTCATGAAAGATGTGTGGAGAGTGCTTCCCTTGGCTTGGAAATAACAGCACAGACTCTACCTTAAGTAGTTAGAATGCCCATAAGCCCTTTCGGTATATCTGTTAAAGTTAAAATAGCTATCACATTTATAGGGCTGTTGCATATCCTTCTTAGCTTTTCCTGTTCTTGGCAGACTTTCCTCTTTCCTAATTGCTTTGTTGTGTGTTTTATGCCTTCAAGATATATTAATATATGTGGAAAAATATAAGAGTAAGGCTTTGATTTGAAGTTCAGTCCTTCGGAGAATCTTTTCTGGATTTGATTCAGTCACACTCTGATTTTTAACTTCACAATAAGCAGTGAGCTCCTCACACCTACTCTTTCCACCCCCATCCCACTTGTCAGATGAAATCATCTTGCATTGGTTTTATGATATTTTTTTGCTGCCACACTTTCCTGCATTTTACAAAATAAAGTTACACTCTAAGCTAATGAAAAAGCACAGTGGAGTTTCTGCGTATTTGTTCTGTCAGCTACTTAATTTTTATCGGCAACAGATGCCTTATCACTTGAATTATAACAATATATAATGTCCAAGAAGATGATTTCTGACAGTTATAAAATTATTAACTGGGAAAAATGCCACCATTCAATTTAAAATAAACTCCATGAAAACATAGATGCATTACTTTAAGGACTTCGTATTTTCCCTCTGTATTAGATCACAGATATTCTTGAAAAAAAAAATTAAAGTAATTAAACATTTTTTTTTTTTTACAAACTTAATTAGAAGTAGAAAAAAACAACACCTTGAATGTTTTTTTTTTTGATATAATTGGGAAAGAAGAAAAACCTAAGTACCCTGAAAACTTGCGGGGTTGCCTTCTCTATCTTTTCTGGTGTTCTCTTTATTTCCTGCCCTCACCAGTAAACAATACTATAGTTGTGGGTTAGCCATATGGAAAGCTGAGTTATGATATGTATTTAAAGTTACTCTATCTTTGAATGATGTCAGACAGGCATTGCATAGTAAGTGAAAATTTTTACATCAACTGAATGAACTGCATGGTAATATATTTTATTCCTGTTACATATGAAGAATCAGTGGGATAGTTTTAATGAGCTCTGAGGTAGGCTAATTTAAACTCATTTACTAGGGGGCTGGGGAGATAGCTCCGAGGCACAAGTACCTGCTGGGCAAGTGCAAGGTCGTGAGTTCGAACCCTGGTCCCACAAAACAACAACAAAAACAAAAACAAAAATAAACTCATTCGCTAGCTGTATTGCTTTAGAGAAGCTATTTAGCCTATCTGTGCTTTAGTTTCTCGGCCACTGTATGGGTTCAGGAGTCAATACTTTATGGAATTGTTGAGAAAGATTAAGTGAGTCGGGGTACATGGCATTCAGAGCACTGGCAGGCAAAGTCTAGTATTCTACAACTGCTTGCTATTTTGTAGAAGTAGAGTGATGTAGAATATTGGCAATTGTGAGGAACAAAAAGGTCAATAAGCTGAAAGCCCTGTAATACCCCATGGTGTATAGTAAGTCATGGATAATGTTCACTATTGCACTAGTTACAGTTGTTAATAGTATTAACTATTCTAAATAGTGGTAACTATTTTTCTAATTTTAATTTTACATTCTCTTGCCTGTAGGAATGGGGAAATAAATATTGACTGGAAAGGATTGAAAGCTTTGTTTCTTTTGCCATATATCCTTCACTGTATTAGGGAAGGTGTTGATTGAGTGATGCTTCATGCTAACTGCACAGCATAATTCCGTGGGAGATTCAGAAATTCTGATGCTGGACTCAGCCTCTGAAGCATTATATCAGAAACTTCTTCAGGTGATGCTCATAGCATAAAAGTTGTTTAAAATTTCCTAAGTAACTTTAATCTGACTCTTGAGTTTATATATTGAAAAATTAGTTTTTATATTTCTATGCCTGTTTAATTTTTTTTTTAATTTTGTTTGCTTTGTGGAGAGTTCTAGGAGAGTAATCAATATTTATGCATTTCTGCTATTATCTGTTGCTCATTTGTTCCTAAATGTCAGGAACCAAACTTTTAGACGATTAACATAGCATCAGTACTCATAGTCTTACGCTTTCTCAGCCTTATGTCTGATTTTTATATTCCAGATAATGTTTTATTTTGTATAAAGTCAAGATGGATTTTAAAACAGTCTTAGATTTTTTTTCTTTTACTTATTGAGGAGGTCTGGTGTGCTAGCTGTTTGCGCCATATTTGCCTAATGCCCAGTAAACGTTCCTACAGTGCAGGCAGCAGGCATCCACTGATTTGGTTTCTCTAACGTGCACCTGTTGACCTGGGGCTCTAAAATGATGAGAATATTCTGTGTGGCTACTTGCAGAAATAATGCGTTTTCAAATTTTTATGTTTATGTACCTTTATTCGTCTACATTTTTATTTTGTAGCATTTGGAATTGAATTCTGGGCTTTCACGCTAAACTGCATCTCCAATCCTTTTTAATTTTTGTTTTGACACAAGGTCTCACTGAATTGCTAAGTTGTTCAGGCATGTTATGCTACTATCTCAATCTCTGAGTGCTGAGATTGCAGGCATGTGCCACCATGCCAGGCTGGCTTTTTATATTGAAAATAAATAGATAGGTGGATGGATGGATGGAAATGTATATAGATAGACAGACAGATGGATGGATAGATAGAACCTTCAGTAAGCAACATTGATTCTATCCAGTCATTGTCAATCAATATTTCCATGCTCGCTGCTGGAGCTGACAGCTGTCCTGGAGAAAATTATAGGATACAGAGAAGAAAACAATGACTAAGGAGAACTGGAAAATTCAGGGCTTCTTTTAAACCTAAAGTAATGCATAGGGTTGTTGCCAGGTGAGAAAGATACACTGGCAGGTGTAGTTGGAAGAAGTGTGACAGAGAGTAGTATATTTGATTGGAATGTACCTGCCTGGAAGGGAAATGAGAAATCAAAGCTATACATAGAATCCAGTTATGAAAAGATTTGCTGCTGTGCTCAAACGTTTAGATTATATGCTGAAGATCGGTGGTTCTGAGAATCACGGCAATGTGATTAGTCTAGAGCAAAACACATGCACAGAATTGTTAAAGCTTTTTGTAGGTATTTCTAATGAGCAGTTGGGATAGAGAAACAGTTTTAGGTAATGGGAAGCTTTGGAGGATTTTGATCAGGTGATGACCAAACACCTCCAGGTGTTGCTATCGTGGAGAGAGGCATAGGAGGCGTTCTTGCTCAAACAGACCCCAGCGCTCATCCTGCATCTCTTAGTGTGGGGTGAGTCTCAATAAACAGAGCAGAAAAAAAAAAAAAAAGTGAGAAGATGGATGAAAGATCGAGTAGGGACAGTAAACTGACTGGGTGACAGATACATTAGAGGGGTTGGCAGAGACATTTAAGGTGACCCCTGCATTTTGGCTTGGATAATAATATTCCAAGGTAGGTTACATAGAGGAATAAGTTTGGGTAATTGGTATGTTTCAGGAATTCTCAGAGAGTAAAGAAGATTTGTATTTTAAATCTCATTCATTATTCATCTGTTAAATTAAGTCTCACTCACTAAATTTCATGCTTTATGTATTCAACAGATAACTTATTGATCATCTAATCCTCCTGGAATCCAGGTATTGGAGCTTCCACAGTCAAAAACATAGACAAAGGCTACTATTTTATTTGCTAGAGTTAGAACAAAACTAAGGATAGGAAGGCTTAAGGCTTAGGACACAGATTTCTGAATATTAGAAAATTGAAAATACTTGTTGGTACTTCCTATGTGCCTTGTGCCATATTTTTCCCTAGATTATAATTTCTGTGGTTCAACTCGATTCATCTAAATTTGGAACTAGACTTGAGATCTAATTGATTTTCTTTTATTTTAGAAGTTGATAGGTTCTACTGCATTGTCATGGAGATATTTTGGTTAGTGTTTTCTTTTGAATTCTACATTTGATGGTTGAAGTAAATTTAGACAAAATTCTAAATCATTTTAACCGTAGATGTTGTGTACACTTGTACATGAAATGGAAACCAAAATAAAAATTTATAATAGCATGAAGAGCTGTATAAATAATCTTAGCAGAGGCATATCTGTACCTCAATATTGTTTCATGCTTTTCTGCTTTTTTAAATTTTAGAATTAAGACAATGCTATGAAATTCCAAAATGCATGATATTTTATCCTGGCTATGACTAATAATAATTAAGTTTCTGTACATTCCAACCAAAGCATATTATAGTGGCAGCTAACATCAGTTCAACTTAAATTAACATTGGTCACTTCAAGAAACTGTCGATCACTAATTATGTACATGGTCCTATAGAGAGTGCTCTTTGCTGGGTACTTTTCTGAGCTTTAAATGGGATTAAGAGTGGTGATGTCCATTTTGCCCTCAGCCTTATGTGAGGTAAGAAGCTTGGGGAACTTGCTCAAGGTCACACAGCTAAGGAATCACTTGAGTCTTTCTTTGAACTATGATTTGATCAATTCTTTTTTTTTTTTTTTTGTGGGACCAGGGTTCAAACTCACGACCTTGCACTTGCCAGGCAAGCACGAGTACCACAGGGCTATCACCCTGCCCCTTGATTTGACCAATTCTAAAACCATATTTTTTCTCAAAATTTTACACTGATATTCTTCTTATGAGGTGAAAGGCATTGCATTGCTTTTAAACCATAAGGTTAGATTGTAATAGACAAGTTCAAGTTTATACAGTATGAAGAAACTGGAAAGAAAAGAGAGAGGTGACCAAGGATAGTCATGGTCTGACTGGAGGGAAGCTGCCGTCGCTTTCGGCATTTTTTTGCACTACACACATTTAACTCTTGGAAATAAAGATTCCCTTCATCTTTCCAAAACAGATCCTTGAGGTGTGAAGTAGAGAGGCCGTGATTGTGATAGTCCTTTGAGCCTTAGGCATGTTTGCAGCAAAAAATATGTAAGAATAAAGTGTTCATTTTCAAAAGAAATACAAATCTGTATCTCTTATAGTTCTTCAGGGGAATAATAAAATGTAGGCTGTCAGTTTTCCCTAATGTAGTTTTTTTTTTTTTCTTCTGAAGTGCTACTTAGGCACAGAGGGCCTGTGGGCACATGTGGCTCACTGGAATCTCTAATAATCACTACATCTGAACTTAGGTTTCTCCTCCCAGTAATTAGTCACCATGATCATTTTTCCTTTACTCTTCAGAAACCTATACCCTTAGAGGAAATTTCTGAGGAATAGTTAAATTTGAAAGCAAGCTATAGTGCCTACAGCTTTGTAGAAAACCGTATTGTTTCAACATTTAAAATATGAGTATTTCCTAACCTTGAGTTTGTAGGTTATACATTATTTAAAAATCATTGTGAAAATCCCAAAAGATGAATGTACTTATTGTCATATTTATTATAGTTTTTGTACGAAGCAGACTGATGTTTAGTGCCAGCCATATGCTTAGCTAAAGGGTACTCTGCACAGCTACTTTAGGAAGGCATGTCCATTTCAGGTGTTTAAACAAAATCTAGAATCATATAGAAGAAATATTAAGACATTAGATAATATCTAGAGGAGGACATGACTTATTTTCTACTCATTGAACTTCTTTTCCATGAAGGTTGTACCTCAAGAGAGAGGGCAGATAATTAATATAAGTGAAAGAAACATGCCTAGAACTGTAGTCATATGTAGATAAACACCATAGATGTTTAAATGAGACCATCACTGGAAATCATTAAATTCTGGCAGGAAAATTTCGTACATTAGGCGATTATAACTTGGCAAAGGAAATAGGTAACTTGCCAAAGAAAAAGATCAATGAGGCAGATGGACTGTATTTGTGCCCTGAGGCTAGCTCTGTCACCTTTATTCCTGTAGGTCAAAGCTGTAGGCGAGCCCATCACATCACCAGAAGAGGAACACAAGATTCTATTATAATCTGCCTGTGTTGTTGAATACCCAGGAATTAAACTGTTAGCAGAAAGCACTGGAGACACTCCCAAAGAGACAGTGGCTCCAGAGCAACCACAATCCTTATGAATGTGGATTCCCTCCTGCTCCTGTGGACTGAGTTTCTCTTTTAGCACGGCAAAGAAAGTAAGCTACTGGAATTGTGAACTTTGGGCTCCTAGGTTAATTTCATCTCCTTTTATTTATTTATTTATTTTTTTGTCTTTTTGAGACAGGGTCTCGCTATGCAGTTGAGGCTGTCCTTGAGCTCACTTTTGTAGCCCATGCTGGTCTCGAACTCGCACGGATCCTCCTGACTCAGCCTCCCGAGTGCTGGGATTACAGGCGTGAGCCACCACGCCCGGCTTTCATCTCCTTTTAGAAACAACTTTATTCAAATTCTTGGCCAAAGTATGTCAGTCTTTCAAATCCAGCTGATCTTAAATTACTTCTTTCTCTTCTTCCTTTGATCTTATTACAACTTGCCCATAGACACATCTTTAGGTTCATATATCATACTAACTGACAAAAATGTTTTCCATTTTGAATAATCTACTGCAAAGAAGTCTGACTTACTGCAGCTTTGTAAATAATTTAAAATACATAAATTTGTGAAAAATATAGAGCCTACAGATAGTCTTATAGTCTTTTTTTTTTTTTTTTTTAAGAGTTGTTCTACTGCTCATATTTATGGACAGATGGACCTCCTCAGTATACTTGGTGGTTTTGGCGGGGCTGATGGCTGGGCTGCCTGGAAGGGCAGGTTTCTTCCATCACAGCTCTAGCTGAAAGCCTTTGAAAGCCATTTGCCAATTGCTGCCCTGCTTTACTATTGAGGAAATAGTTAAATATTTCATAAATTAGTCTTGGATATGGAATATTTACATTTGCAAAAATTATGGCTTTACTGAACTCTCTATAAGGAAATATTTATAGCTGAATACAAGAGATATTTGTTATATAGCCAGTTGGATAGATGTGCATAAAGCCAGTAATACACATGACTGTGTTGTTTAAGAATGCATTTGTCTAAAGCAAGCAGAAAGTTTGGCCACAATGTCTGCCATTCAGTTTTTCCAGATGTGCAGGTGGGTAAGCCGTGCTAAATGAGCCCTCACGCTTGGGACCTTTACTCTCTTCTTTCTTTGCTTGGCTTCTCTTGCTGGTTTTATCCTTCTTACTGGTTTTGTCCTAATACTTTCAGTCACTTTTAAGTATCTAGGTAGGAAGAGGAAAGGCTTTTCCTAAGATAGATTTATAGCTGTAAATCCTCCCCATGGACTTCTGCATGCAAATCCCAGTTAAAGTCATGTCATATGCTCCTCCATAGATGTAAGATAAACTGCTAACTTATATTCTAGTTTTCTACAGCAAAAGAAGGGAATGGAGAAAGAGCATGGGACAAAATGTCATTAAAACTACCTACTTTATTAATCAGTGTTTTCGAAAGAAACAAAACCAACTGGACATACTTTTTCAAAATCTCATCTGTCTGTGCTTGCCTGTTGTAAATGTGTGTGCCTGCATGTGAGTGTGAACATACAGTCATATATTAGGACAGAGGCATTCAGAGGAATTGACCAACAGATGACCCAGCTAAGGTGGGATTTCTGCAGTGTATAGTTGCACAGATATGGGATTAAAGGAAGGACAAGAAAGAAAGAATGCAGCTGCAACAGACGCTGAACAGAACTTGTGTGAGGCTGCTGAAGACATGATACACTAGATGTTTTGTACGTAGACTAGTACATTCTAGTACAGTAAACACATAAACCAGTCACATGGTAATTTCTTATTGCCAATTTCATATATTAATACTATATATAATTTTGTGTTCTATACTTTCATATTACTGGCAGTTCATGTTTATTCCAGCGTAAGTATAAGCATGTGAGTTTCATGTTGTCCTATGTTGTTAAAAGGACATTAGGTAATAGAAATTGTTGAGCTCAATTATAATCTCATGGGAATATATATATGGACAGAGAGAGAGGGAAAAGGTGATACATTTAAAATAATTATTATGGAGCCAGGGAAATAGCTCAGTGAAATAAGTGCTTGCCTGACAACTGCAAGATCCTGAGTTCAACCCCTGATACTACCAAAAAAAAAAAAAATAATAATTATAATTATGGAAGCTGACAGGTTTGCAAGTGGCTAAGAAGACAGACTGTGGAGTGTAAATAGTGCCAGAAAGGCAATGTGGAGGCCACATTTTTTTCCTTCTCAGGTACCCCATTCTTTTGCTTCAGTTCTCCAATGATTAGATGAGGCCCACCCACATATAGAAGCCAGTCTAAAAAGCTCCCTTATAGCAACATATAGACACCAAGACCTAGTGAAGTAGTGGGAAGTTATCCACTATACCTATACTGTCTTCTAAGGTTGGGTAACCAATGGAACTTTTGGATACTAAAGTCCGATATCAGCTTCTTCGAGTTGACATCTTTCTGAATCATTTAGTACCTTGTGTATGTTACACACAATAATATTTCCAAACATCCCATAAATAAAATTTCATTTTAATTCTAATTAGAATTGGAATACTGATGAATACAAATTTTAAAAAGAAAAATGCTTTTTTGTTGAAGGGGTACAGAATTGAGATTTCATAGGCTCTTATTAGGTTCCAAGGCAGTAAAATTGCTGATAATATTTTAACCTGTAAATCTACTTTTATACAAATGAAGTAGAAAATACTTAGGAGGTTAGTGAAATGTTGACTGGCCTGGAAATGAGGAGACCTGGTTTTTATGTCCTGATCAGGAACTAATAATAGATCCACTATCTCTTCCACCAGATGGTGAAAGTTCCATGAGATAATAAATCTAAAAAGTGCTTTAAGAAGCAGGGGTTGATAAAAAAAAAATTAGATAAAGAGATACTGAAGTATAAAGGTAAATCTTCATGATAGCCTTTTCTGTGACTGGCATGTAGTGTAGTTGAACGGTGAAAAACAAAGGTAAGAGCTGAAGTCACACTGAGAAATGCTGTGGTCCCAGCCTGGGAGCCCATAGGAACATCGGTGGTTCATCCCATCATAGTGTGGTAAAGGAAGATCACTTAGTGGGAGAATGAGTGCTCACCTTGAAATTAGCGTTAAGCTGTCAGGTTTGGTCAGTGTGACAGCTATTTCAGTGGGTGGTGTAAAGAGCTCTTTCTTTGGAAATGTACAATCAGCTAATGTCAGAGAAATTTTATAATATTTTAAGAAAATTTAAATGAAAAATAGCCCAAAGAGGTATTTCCTTATTGTGTTTATTTTTTAGGCCATCTTTTAAATAATCTAAAGTTGGGTATTATATGAGTAAATTATGGATGTAATTATAGAATAACTAGACTAAAGTCATTGACAATTTCTCAGTTCAGTGTGACATTATTTTAAGCATAGTAAGTCCATGAAACTTTCCACAATATTTGATAATATCACTCTCTGTGTAGCTTGGTTTATATAATCCTAGCAGCACTTACCTCAAATTTTTTTTTTTATGTAACACACAATGTCTTTTGAAAAGTTATTTATAAAGCTATACCTAACAATTTACTGCTTTTAAAAATAGCTTTTAAAAATACTTATTTTGGCCAGGAAGATAGCTTGGCTGTTTAAGTGCCTGCCTAACAACCACCAAGATCCAGGTTCAGTCTCTGGCACTGCATACCAAGCTGGCTATTGGAACCAACCATGACGACGCATGCTTGAGATCCCATTGCAGAGAGGCTTAGACAGGATGATCACTAAGAGCCTGAACTGTGTAGTGAGACCCTGTACCAAAGAAATAAATCTTAAAAGCATAAATAAAAATGATTATTTTGAAGCTGTAAGCACTAACTATTAAGACAGTTTTGATATTCATGTATAGTTTAAAATTTTCAGATTTTCAGTGTTGCTTACATGTGGTTTATCTTTTATCCTAGCAATTTCACTTTTTGTCGTACATCTTAAGGAAACTGAAATAATTTTACATTTGTGTGTTATGATATTAAACTTGTCAACCTAAGTGAGAGTGGAAAAAGTTTAAACAGACTATCATGCATCCATGGGACAGACTTATAGTCAACAATTAAAAATGATTATCTAAACTGATTATTTGAGATAGAAAACATTATAATGCAGCTGGCATGGTGGCACATGCCCAGTACTCCTAAGGCTCAGACAGGAAGATAAGCGCCAGTTTGAGGCTACATAATGAACTCAAGGGTCGCCTGAACTATACAGCAAGACTGTCTCACAGAAAATAAAGAAAATACTATGATGCGATATTATATAAAAGAATAAGCTACAAATAGAATATACATATGAATTATTTCAAGTCAGTTTATATGTATACATTGAAATTAATTAGTATATAACATTGTGCTATATATATATATATATATATATAATTAGTGTGTATATTACACTTAAGACAATTCACAGCTCTTTATGTGGAAAAAATAAAAAGATAAATATATGCTTATTGTTAGATGATAGGTATATGCATTTAAACTTTTTTCTTTTTCTTTCCTTTCTTTCTTTCTTTCTTTCTTTCTTTCTTTCTTTCTTTCTTTCTTTCTTTCTTTCTTTCTTTCTTTTTGGTGGTATCAGGGATTGAACTCAGGACTTTGCACTTGCCATGTCAGGCACTTTTTCCACTGAGCTATTTCCCCAGCCCCTATACATTTAAATGTGATGCTAACAGGTATTGTGTGGCGATCAATTAGACAATTATAATAGCATTTTAGGAAGATAATCAAAGCCACACTTTTTGGAAATTTCCAAAGGAGCAACTGAGTTTAAGGAGGTAGGTAGGAAAATTTTGTCTGTCTGCCAGCATAGATGGTTCATTTTTGCTAGCATGTGATAAAAGACACAGTAGTGGTCCTAGATAAAACTGCTAATCAAACATAGGTTCATGAGGCTTACTTAAAGTTAGTACTTCAGTATGCAGTCTTCATGCTATAAATTAGACCCTTACGTTAACTGAATCATGTGAACGGAGATATAAAAGGCAAACTACAAAAAGCACTTGTTTTAATGATTGTGCTAAAACATACATCTGCTGGAAAGATTAACAACTGTAGTGCTTGCGTGTTTTTCAATGCATTTATCTTTTCTTGTTATTATAAAATACTTTTAATTCTAGTTTAAATCACATTTCCCAGGAACAATTTGTGACATTTTTTTTCTTGAGCAGCCCCTTTGAAGTTGAGATAACCTTTCTTTCTAATCACAAACATAAAAGAGGTTAACTAATTATGTATCATATTTTCTTCTAGTAGTCAAGTAATCATAGATGAAATAGGAAATAAGAAGATCAAAGACCTTAATTAATTTTGGCAACCTCTATGCCTATGTTCTTTTTTTTTTTTTTGTCTTTTTTTTTTGAGACAGGGTCTCGTTATGCAGTTGAGGCTGGCCTTGAGTTCACTTTTGTAGCCCAGGCTGGTCTCGAACTCGCACTGATTCTCCTGCCTCAGCCTCCCGAGTGCTAATAGGCATGCTGCATAAATACGGCTCAGAATCCAGTTGAAAGTTTGGTACTTTGTGAGCTCTCATTTGCTCAAATACTTCTTCAGCACAGTTTACGTTTTCAAAGTTCATTCTTCTGCAACAAGGGTAACAGATATTTCCATGCATGGAATTATTCACAAATGGAATTGCTTGACAGAAATTGAAGAATAGATGGAAGTGACAACTGAAAGTGGCACTTCAGTGCCATCACTGAGAAATAAGATGGAGACCATCTTTTGATTTCTTTATATTGTATCTTTTTTTTTATTTTTATTTTGTGGGACTGGGGTTCAAACTCACGACCTTGCACTTGCCAGGCAGGCACTTGTGCCACGGGGCTATCTCTGCAGCCCCTATGTTGTATCATAATGATACAATATGTTGTATCAAATGCTGGGTCAGTTACTTGGAAATACTGCTTTTTTAAATGACCATTACAGCATAACATCTCCAGCTCTCAGACTCTAGACTGAAGCTGCCACACATCAGGCTTTGTCTTGTATAGCTTGTAAATCCCTGGCTGGTTGCTTGAATGGTGCTCATTGCCAAGCTGGTGCAGAAAAGAGTCTAGATGCGGCAGAGGAGTTTCTGAGTGGAAAGATTGGGGCACTGAGCTGGGATAGCCTCTGTTTCATTGGTTCATAAGACAAATTTGGCCAAAAAAAAAAATCTGTAAGTTTATACCTAATCAGCATTTTGAAGTTGCAGCAAGTGTTAATCATGACATAATGTTTAACCATGAATAAGTGATGCATATGTCCTTATGTAAAAGGCTGAGGAAATGTGATAGACTTTCTGAGATTCATTAAGGAATAAAAAGAAATGACATATCAACACCAAATCTAGATGCCCAGAAAATTAGTCTGCCTCTAATTGACTTTTAATTCTTTGTGTCCTATAGAAAATGAAGGCCAATCAATTTTACATGTCATGTTGGTCATGGTTCTTGGTTGAAAATAACAGGATGACAGTTGACTACTTTAAACCTTTAAACGGAAGGGGATTCACTGAAGGACCATGGGCCTGGCCATTCACAAAACACTGTCCTGGCCTAAGCACCAGGTTGAACATAGTCCTCCTGGGGACAAGACCATAGGTTTTTCTTTGGCTCCTGTCTGGGACAAGGTTCAGTGCCACAGATAGCAGGAACCAGGCACTGATCCTGGAATCATTGCCCCTGCAGGCACTAGAAATCAAAAGCAGCTCTCTCAGTGGTCAGCAATGTATAGGGAAACATCTTACATTTTTTCATTTCTGTGTCACTAGCTTCCAGGGTCAGATATGTCTGATTTGATATTGTAGCTCATCTTTTTACATTTTAGCGGTAAGGAAGGGTGTAAACATGACTGTTACGGTGTAGATCTAAAATGTGTCCTACTCTTTTTATGTGTTCAGTAGTGGGTTCTTAGGAAGATGATGGAAAGATGACAGTTCTAATGTTATTAGTTTATAAAATCATAACTTGATGACATTATCTGGAGGCATTGGAAACTTAGGAGGTGTGTCCTAGTTGAAGGGAGTGGGATATCTGGCTTTATTTTGGGGTTGGGTATTTCCTGTGACTCCTTCCTTTTCCTTTCCTTACTTCCCGGATGTCATGGGATGAGCAGTGCTCCTCGCCATGCCTACCTGGCCCTGATGTTTTTGTCCTGACACCAGCTGACCATGGACTGAAATTGCAAGGCAAAATGAAGCTTTTCTTCTGTGAGTTGCTTATGTCGGTCATTTTGTTCCAGAGATAGGAAGGTGACTCACCCATGCCAGTGTTCCTCTTTTTGCTTCTTTGACTGACATAAGATGGAATTCCTGAAGAATGAAATACGAATGACAAGACTCCAGAAGAACAATTAAAATGTATGCGGCACATGGGATCTTAAGCTCACAGCTTTGTGACTTACTCAGTTCCACTAGCACCTGACCTTAAATTAGATGCTGGCCACAGGCTCTGCCTGTTCTTAGGCATCTGATACTTTTCTGAGGCTGTGGCTTTGCTCATGTCCTGGGATCCTCTTCTTTCCCATTGTTAGTATATTTTAAAGGCTCACTCAGGGGTCCACACAGTTTTCATTTTGCTTCTAGGCAGAAGAACCATCTTCATTATTTTGGAGTTCTTCCCTTTTATTCACTCTTTTTTTTTTCGTCCACCCCATTGGAGTGTGCATACTTCAGGATGAGTTGTCGTACTTAAGTTACTTTGCAGAGCTTCAGGAAACACTGAACAAGGCTGGCAAGATAGCTTAGCAGACTAAGCATCTGCTTAGGCAAATGCAGGGTCCCTGGCACCCCATGTCTTGCTGGCCCTTCCCCGGTGCGCTGAGTTGGCCCGGAGACCAGGAGTGGTGGCCCACACCTGTTATCCCAGCACTAGGGAGGCTGTAGACAGTAAGATCACTATGAGTTTGAGCAGCATAGTGAGACCCTGTACCAAATACATTTAAAATAATAATAATAATAGATAATAATAAAAAGAAACACTGAATAGAAGGCCCGAATCTCTGTTTTGTGTTCTTGTCTAAACAATCTTTTCTATGACTTTTTAAGAATTCAACTTTTTAATAATCTAAATGAGAATTCATCTTACTTGCTATTTAAATATTTTCTCCAAATAACATCTAATATTAAAACATGTTGTGTTGGTTGAAAACCAAATCTGCCATTAGCTTGTCTCACTATAGACTTAATTATATTAAATTATAATATATATAAAATTTCACGTTAGAAATAAAGAGAAGTCCAAGTTTTACTACAGAAGACTTACATTATGGAATGTTTTATTCCATAGGAATAATGCTTTGTATTTATAACAGGTAGTAAAATTTTTTCTTCCAAGCCATGTTTACATTTGAGACATGAGTAATCTTTAGTGAGATTGCAAATGGTGGGCTCAAATAATGCTGCTCATAGATGTTTCATGCAAAGTGTATAGAATCAGCTGATACAAAACATCTTTACAAGTGTTGCTTCAAGATGGGATAAATTAAAGCTTGAAGATATGTAATATAATGTTAAAACATACCTTAAATTCTGATTTTCATGTCATCGTGTGAGTTATTCAAATTCACTAGGAGCCATTATGTTAATAGAATTATTAAAGAATATATTATCTCAGTGTATCATCTTAATGATTAGACTAATCAAGTGATCATGTTATTTATAAAGTTTTTAAATACTTGATATTGACTAGAGAGTTCTGAATTCTTTCTCCAACTTGGATTACTTTAACCACTGACAGTTCAGGGGGATAAGTGTATTCCTATTGCATACATGCAGGTGTTTGTGAACAAAGTGCAAGAGTTTGAAACTGGTTTTCTACATCTCAAGCAAACAGCATCTTTGTTCATTACAGATGCGAAATGAATTTCTAATCATCAGATTATTGAAGAAACAAGTCCCCTTTTGAGCCTTGATAAATGAAATCATACTTAATATTTGTAGTGATGACTTATATTTGAATGAGAAATTAAAGCTTTTCAGAAAGTATAATTGTCAAAATTATGTTATTACAAAATTTTAAGAAGTTTTCTTTTTAGTGCTACAATTTTTGGACATGATGCTAACCTTTAAAATATGCTGACGACAAATCCACACATTAGTAATGTAACACGTGAGACTTATATTTTGGAAAACACATAAAACAGACATCCTTTTTAAGGAAGCACTGATTATATTTATGTATTTATTTCTTTAATATTTTTGGTACCAGTAATTGAACTCAGGACCTTGAGTTTGCCAGGCAGGTAGGTGCTTGTGCCACTAAGCTCTATACTCAATTCTGTAATTGCTGATTTTAAAATCTCACTTAGTGAGATACAAAATATCACAATGCGTTTAGTTATAGAAATGAATGTATAGATATGTGTATAGTGTAGAATATATAGATATAGATCCATGACATTCACACACACATATATACATATAAAAATGCACATTTATATGTACAGTATAACTTGCATAACTAATTATTATATATCTTATACAGAAATTTTTGATTTTGGTAAATTTAGGTAAATGTTTTTCTATTAAATTATATGAAATAGGACCAGTCTAATATCTTTTATCCATTTGTAAGTAGCTGTAGTATAGATAGATTCATGCCAGTACCTTGACTGATTTTTATGTGCTTTTCTTTTCCATTAAGTAGAACTTTTCCAAACTGGGGTACAACTTGAAAATAATGAAGCCTATTATAATTCTTCATTTTATAAATACTAGAGTAACATTTTCAACATGGTAAAAATGCCATTAATTTGTTTTATTTATTTCTAGTATACATTTACAGAATTAGCTTTCAACTTTTGACTAGTTTCATAAAAGTTTACTTTATGTTTAAAAGAGAATTTATTCACATATAAATTAATGTTAAATAATAATTGTTTCTAGTATTTTAAAATTACATTACCAAATTAATTGTCTTGATGTGGTAGAATAAAGGAAAGAATTAGTGTTCATTGCACCAAACACTGTGCATAACATGACCTAGGTCACCTTGTTTAGCTTTTACAATATCCTGTGTATGTATCTCCTAACTCCATTTTGCAGATGAAGTAACTGATACTTCAAGGGGTTAAAATACTCTTCCTGAAATATATCTGATTTTACATTCCTGAGATCTCTGTATTGTATGTCAATTGGGGAAGGCGTCAGGGGAGGGAGAGATCTTTATTTTGATTTTAATGTGCAAAAGTAGCTTATTTTATTATCAACTTGTGACATAGAATTTACAGTTGATATTTTCTCATCTATAATGTTTTGCTATTAACTGATTTCTATGAGATTGGCTATAATTACCTCAGATTTATACTTCTTCCAAAGGATAGTCTCCACTGAGATGTTTTCTTAGGCCTCCAGGAGCTATTTTTTAGGTCTAATACGTGTATGATATTATTCCGTATTTTTCTTTTGATAATAATGGGATGATATATATTGTGACATCAACAGTGATTATTAGAGTGGTGCCATAGAGTTGAATCTTGCCTATCTCAATTATTCTTCTCTTGTTTCTGGGACAAATACTGACACTCAAAATTAGAAAAGGAAAAGTTTATTTAGCTCACAGTTACTGGAGGTTTCAGTCCTTACTCAGCTGGCTCCAAGGCAGAGAGGCACATGGCAGAAAACCTTTCATGATGGCAGGCTAAGAGCAAGGGCAAGGGAGAGGTAGCAGCAGCTCAAGCAGCTAACTTTTCTTCTTCCTTACATTGAAATGCAAATCCCTTGCCCCAGGGGAGGTGCAGTACCCACACCCACAGTAATCAATTCCAAATTCTAGAAGTCACCCCATACCTCTGTGAAGCTTTGGGGGACCCCCTGTACAGAAACCATAACATTCTGCCCCTGGACCCTAAAAGACTCATGCACATCTCTGTGATCCTCTATACAAATGAAAATTTAAACACATTTAACATTCAAAGGCATAAGATACACATTACCATTCCAAAAGTTACACACAGCAGGATTCCAAGCATTGGGACCAACACAAGTCCAAAGTCCAGAAGGACCATTATTAAATCCTATAGGTCCTCGTGAAACATCCGAAGCAACCTGTGGCAAATCATAAGCTCCATGTGGCTCTGCCCCTATGGCACTCTTGGTAGTTGTAGCTCTCATGGCTTCTCTCTTAGCCTAGCTTTGCTCCCTCTTTCCAGTTTCCCTTAGATGATCCATGTTCCTGGCTCTTCCAGACTTCTGGGGTTTCCACTGAATAGGTTTCTTACTCATAACTTTACACAATACTCTCTCAGGGACACACTGCCTGGCTTGCCTGGCCTTTTGAAATCTAGGTGGAAGCCTTCTTAACTTCAGAACTCCTGCATTCTCATTGTTCCTAAAACCACTGCCATGTGGATGATGTCAATTTGCCAGCTGGAGCAGTAGCCAGGCTTTCTTCTCTCTTGGCTGTAAAGGTTGAGTGTGTAGATCACTGAGCACTCTGGCCCTGATTCCAAGGAATAAATTCTCCATGCCAGCACCATTCTGGAACCTGGTGCAGGAGCTGCCACCATTCTGGAACAAAGGGCTCAGCAGCTTTCCCTTCAAGGCAAAGTCCCTGACCTTTGCAATTCTGAGGCTGCAAAGGGTGAAGCCCTTCTGCCTCTGGTAATGACCTCAGGCTATCTTTTTTATTCTCTGGTTCCTTCTCAGAAATGGAGGCCCTCTTAGCTCTATCTTTGCAGTTCATGTTTTTATTGACGCTTCCTTTCTAGCCAAACTCACAACATTTTGAACTATCCTGCTGGGCTTGCTCTTCATTCATAACACAAATCTGGCTAAAAGCCCTGAATAACAGCCATTCTATTGTCCCAATATTTGGTTGCTTTGAAATATCTTTTGAAAGATTAGTCAAGCTGCCATGCTTTATCTCAGTCTTAGGCAAAATCTCTGACATGAACAAAATGCAGACAACTTCTCTGATAAGTCAAAACACAAATGATCTGGAGTCCAACAACCAGAGCAGTCCTCCTTCCCAGGAGAAACCTTCCCAGCCTGGTCTTTATAGGTGGCTTTCTTCTGGTCTCCTGTGTTCTGACCAGAATCTCCCCTATGGAAGAGCCAAAGCTGTTCCAGCTCATTACAAGTAGGCAATGTCTCCGAACCTTTCCTATCTCTTGCCATAATCCATTTCCAAACACTCATGATCCACATGGTCAGGTTTAGTCACAGCAGTGACCCCACTACTAGTACCAAATTCTATCTTAGTTGCTCTTCTCTTGTTTCTGGGACAAATACACTCAAAATTAGGGAAAGAAAGTTTATTTAGCTCACAGTTACTGGAGGTTTCAGTCCTTACTCAGCTGGCTCCAAGGCAGAGAGGCACATGGCAGAAAACCTTTCATGATGGCAGGCTAAGAGCAAGGGCAAGGGAGAGGTAGCAGCAGTTCAAGCAGCTAACTTTTCTTCCTTGCTTACATTGAAATGCAAATCTCCTGCCCCAGGGGAGGTACAGTACCCACGCCCACAGTAGTCAATTCCAAATTCTAGAAGTTACCTCATGCCTCCATGAAGCTTTGGGGGGACACCTATACACAAACCATAATGCTGACATTACTAGGGATCCATATTTGTACCAACTTTACTTTTTCATTGGAGCCATCTAGAACTCCTGATTGCTGTGATTTGAGTGTAACATTAGAGGAGACTATTTTGGAGGCAATATGCTAGCACCAATGGAAAACTTGATTATTGTTAATGCTTAGTATGAGAAAGAGCCCAGATAGTTCAATGGTTCAAGTAGACATAACTATTTGGGAAGGTGAGTCTTCAAAGGGAGGTCATATTGTCACACTGAACTCAAAAGGACCTGTGCTCTTTTAGGTAATACCCTACATGAATTTCAAAACAATCATCATGTTAAAGTGATGCCTAAAATGAAGTAAATTCAAGTTTTAAAGGTTTGTCAAGTTGGTATAAAATTTGTAAAGTAAATATATGTAAGTAACATTAGATTATCGTGCAGGACAAAAGTTTAAAAAGCTGTATACTAAGAGACATATTTACACATGTTCGGGTAACAAATCAGTTATGATTCTTGAGAATCATTTTTCCCTTTAAAAGTGTTTCATGCAAAGAGTATTAATAAAAATCACATGCATTTTAGTAAAAGGTAAATTAGGGTACTCTAAATGCCTTGCAGTAGATACATTTTTTTTTTTTTTTTTTTAATTCTGAACTCTAGAGCATAGATGTTTTGGCTGGGTTCGGTAGCACTTGCCTGTATTCCCAGCACTTTGAAGGCTGAGGCAGGAGAACTGCAATAAGTTTGAGGGCAGCCTAGCCTACATACTGAGTCCAAGCCTGCCTGAAATAGCAAGACCCTATCTAAAGAAAGAAAAATGAAAAAGAAAAAGAAAAAGAAAATAATTTTTAAAAATTGAGAACATTTAAATTGTCTATACCACATCTCAAGAGTATTGAGACATAGGTCATACCCACAAAATGTTATAATGATGGGCACTGAAGATTCAAAGGCTAAACTGCTGAACAGTGGTGTAAAAGTTGGAAGGCATTGACTGGGAATCTTCCTAAGTGAGATAACTGTAAGTAGCTCTGAGTGAGGAAATGTACAAGGGCGATCATGAGGCAAAGTTGCTTTCTATCAACATTCTTGCACTTTCCATGCTATTTTTTTTTTTTTTTTTGTCTTTTTGAGACAGGGTCTCGCTATGCAGTTGAGGCTGGTCCTGCACTCACTTTTGTAGCCCAGGCTGGTCTCGAACTCGCACCAATCCTCCTGCCTCAGCCTCCCGAGTGCTGGGATTACAGGCGTGAGCCACCACACCCGGCTCCCATGCTATTTTCTAACAGCGCCTTTTCTGTGCTGTCTGTAAATTTAATTTTCCATTTGGAAAGTGACCTTCAGTGACTGTCACTTTCCCTGAGCTTTACAGCCAGCTATCCATCCTAGCATCTCTGGGTGTTTGGTGCTTGGAAAAGGATACCTGGGGCTAATCTGAAGAAGAGGTGGGATCTCTAATCCCAGGTTCCCCTTTTTTCCTCTGTAACTCATTTCAACACACTCTGATAGAGTGAGAAATGGAAGAAGACTGCTCTTTCAAAACTGCTCATCCAAGGGATTAAAAATAACTCATTTGCTTAAATACATTTGCTAGGTGTGTGTGACATTGATCAAATAAATTTCCTAGGTAAAGAACCACCAACTCATTTGGGAAAATGAAGTAGATTTAATAGTTTCAACTGTTGAATACAGCATATATTTAAAAGTATTTTATCTAAATTTTAGGTCAGTTATCTTTGAGACCAGTTTGAGACCAGCTTAGACTTCCTAGTGTGTTTGAACTAAGCCCAAATTGCCTAGCAGGACCCTCTCTCAAAAACAAACAAACAAACAAACAACAAAAATAAATGGAAAATAAATAAAATAAAACAAATTTATACTGCTTATAGGTGAAAATTCCAAGCTCTGTGGTTTTGTTTTAAATTATAAAAATAATACATATGTCTTATACTTTTTTTTTTTTTTTTTGGTGCTGGAGATCAAATTCAGGATCCTGTTTGTCAGGCTTGTCAGATAGCTACTAGCTATGTCCCTGGTCCCTACACATGCCTTAAGAGCAGGACATTAGAAAAAAGGGAGGGGCTCAAATAAAAGCCTTCTTTTTCTGTGCTCTTTACAATATGTGCATTCATATTTTATATTTTAGTATATTTAGTACAGGGTCAACAGGAGGTCTGCAGGTCTCACTACACAGATCAGACTCATATTGATCATTCAGCCTCCCAAGTGCTGATATTACAGGTATGCGCCACCATGCCCACTCATTACATTCATATGTTAGACCAAAATAAAAATGCGCTTTGATTGCAAGTGGTTGCAGAAGGCTGGGGAGGTTGGAAGTGGGACCTGAGGCAGAAGAGTTGGTTCATGAGTAAGAAGTTAGTGGAGTAGGGGGGGCATTCTCATCATACACCTCCGGCAGGGTAACTGTAGAGTGTGTACTGCCCAGACTCTGGAAGAGAGTGCTGGGGCCTGGCAGGATGGCTCAGTGGTCTAAAGCGCCTGCTTGGGAAAGCTTGGGAGGCTTCAGGGACCGTGGTTCGATCCCTGGCACCACATGCTACGCCAGCCATGCCCTCAGGGCAGGCTGAGCCGGCCATAAAAATGAATGAATAAACAAAGGTTCTGAAACAAGAGAAAAAATAAATAAAATTTAAAAAAAAGGAAGAGAGTGCGCTAAATGTTCTGAAGAAACCCATTAGTGTGTGAAATAATGAGTATGCTAAATTCTAAGCTTTGGAGCCCGTGTATGAAATACCATCCTAGAATTCATAAATGCATGTGATTATTATTAGTCAGTTAAAACAATTTAGAAAATAAAATTGCAGACCTTTATTTGATCATTTCTTTAGCAAACTCTGTTATCACATTACAATTTTGGTACAGAAATGTTCGATACTAGGAAATTAATTATTTAAAAAATTGATGTGAATTTACCAACATTAATTGGATTGGAAATTAAAATAGAATGACCTCCGTATTAGACCCCTTTGGTTTTAGTAAAAGAGATAGCCCTATAAATACTGATGATTCCAGTTCTCAGAGATTGTGACTCATTCTCCAGCCTTCCATGAGCTGCTGCCTAGGGTACCGTGGGAGAAGATGGCGCTAGGACACTCTGTGGGCAGCAGGAACATGAGAAATGGCACATGTGCCTGCTGGGAGAAAACGAAAAACAAAAACCACTGCTTTGTTCTTTCTAAATTGGCCTGGACATCCCGTGAAAACCCACAGTAAACAGGGCTCCATCTTCCTGAATTGTCAGCCATTGCTTAGAGTTTTAAGGGGAAAGTCATAATGCAGTGTTTTGGCATGAAAGGAGCATTCACTCACACCATCGCGTACTTGGAAATAGGGATCTCATCTCATCTTCCCATAAGTGTTCTGCTTGGGGAAATTTGAGAAAACTTGGCATACGTTAGCGATATATAGAAAATAGAAGGGACTGTGCATTTTTCTGAATGGATGATATTGGAAGAAAGACAGGTAGACAAAAATTGAGGATTTTTTCATGTAGCTTTTATTCCCCATGTATTTAGCACAATGTTTTGCGGATGACAGAACATACAAAAACTCTTGTGGGTTTTATTTTTTTATTTTTTTGCACATAGAACAATAAACACCTTTATTATGTGAGTTAAGCCAGAAGCGAAGGTTTATTTGCCTTTCTGGGGCTTTGATTTTCCTCAGACAGAACCCCAGCCCTTTGCTCCCCTGCGCACAGCATCTGCGCAGGCCGCTGCAGGGTCTGCGCTGGGTGGCAGTGCAGGCAGGAAGCCCGCCCTGCTGGAGCTGCCCCTCCAGAAGGCTGCTGGTCTGGGTGCTCCTGTTGCTTCCATCATACTTCTTTTGAATTTTCTTTGATTGTTTTTTGTTTACAGTCTTCTCCTCAGAAGTCATCGTTGCCCCCTTTTTCTGGCCCAGAGGCTGTGCGTAGTAGTATTTGTATCACTGTGTGTAGGGCAGACTGTCAATGAGCACAGTGCAGTTCTGCACCAGCGTCTTGGTGCGGACCAGGTCGCTGTTGAGTGTGTAAACAACATTAGTGAACCTTATTTTTCAAGTACAACACTCAGGGCCCCAGGAGAAGTTTCCCACATCTAGCTGCAGGGCTCAGAACTTATTGCCTCCTTGCACCCGGGCTGTTTGTAATCTAGGTGGGCGCCGATCTTAGTGTTGGTAGCAGGGCACCCCAGCTCATACTTCTGCTTCTTGTGTTAACGCTTTCTTTTGCCCTGGTCTTGTGACACTTGGTCCAGTTGTCCTGAGAGATGCCCGTTGCTCGGCCCCAGCTGGAAAGGGTGCTTGTGGGTTTTAAATTCAGTTTCTCATTAGGGAAAAAAACCTGCTATCTTAAATAGTGGCTCTCAATCTTTGCCAGTTAAGGTTTTCTTTTTTTAGGCAACATTTTAACTGGCTAGTATGTTCTTTCATTCTTTAATTCTGTAGAAATTGTGACTCTCTCAAGGAAAAAAATAAGATCAAGACTTTGAGAAAAGTGAACCTATAAAAATATTCTAACCACAAGACTTATTTTTAACAGTCGTCCTACACTTAGCTGTGACTTGAATAGCAGTGCAGCAGTTCAGGTGGCTCGGTGCAGTGCAGTGAGGGTTTGGAGCTGAAGGTTTCACCTTTATGAATATTCCTATTTGTTCATTACATATTTCTTTTTTCGTCAGGTATGTGGGCTGATGTTAATTAGCATGGTTGACGTAATTTTTTTCTTCTAGAGAAAACGATTATTTCTAGAGATTTTTAACTCTCATTTCATTGGCTCATCTTAAAGAATAATTCTGAAATCAAATCGGGAGATTTACAAAGTAAAATGTTTCAAAAGTGGACTTTTCCATAAACGGAAATATCATTCAAAGTTAGGTCGACGAAAATTTGGAAGTGTATGGTTAGAGTGCTTTTCAAAGTTTATGTTTTAAACTCCAACAGTGACAAACCTGTATGATCTTCATGTGTAGGTTAAAATAAAGTATTTATATATAATTCCACTCTAATTTATATTTTCTCTGAAATTTTTACAAATTACAATCACCATGGTATATATTAAGTCTGCTGAGCTTACTTTTCTTCCAAGTGAAAGTTTGTGCCCTCTGAGCATCGTCCTCCTGTTCATTCCCCTTCAAACCTGGATGTCTTCCATGAGTTTGACATTTGTAGATTCCATTCATACCTGAAATCTTGCAGCAACATCACGTGCATTTTTAGAAATGGCAAAATGTCTTTTATACCGTTAAATAATATTTTGCTATTCATATATATGACAGATGAATCCATCTATCTGATGACAGACACCTGATTTTTTCCCGTGTCTCAGCTGCTGTGGATGACAACGATTTTATTTCCTTTGAATATATCACTATATGTGGCATTCCTGGATCATATGGTATTTCTACTTTGAATTTTTTGAGCCCATTTTGTGTTCCATAATGTTTTCCATAATGACTAGATCCACCTACATTTCCTCCAAGAGAGTATAATTGTTCCCATTTCTACGCATCATTAACAATACTTGCTATATTTTATATAGCCTCTTAAGCGTGAACTGATATTTCATTTTGGTTTTGCTTTACATTTTCCTGATGAGCATGATGTTGAACACATTTTAATATTCCAGTTAACCAAAAATGTCTGTTGCAGTTTTATCAGTTTTAAAATGGGTGTATTTGTGTTTTGCTATTGAGTTAGGTATATTTCTTATATATATTGTATATGTACTCTTCAACAGATAAATTATTTGTAACTATTTTTCTCTGTGAGTGGACTTTTCATTTTCTTTGCCATGTAGAAATTTTATATACAGAATATTTTGCCCACTAATATCATAATAGACGTACTTTGACATTCTCTATTCATTGGGTCATTTACCTGTTAAGTTGTAAAACAAATCTTAAAGAGATTTTGAAACCACATCAAGCACAAATGTATAAAACTAAAAGTCAACAACAGAAGGAAAACTAGAAATTTTATACAGTGTGGAAATATTTTTTAAATGCTCCTAAATGTTTAATGGATCAAAGAAGTAAATAAGAGGTAAAAAAAATCTCAAGAAGAACAAAAATAACAACATAAACATAGTAAAACTAATTGAAGCAGCAGAGTTATACCCATAATTGCCTACCTGAAGAAAACAGATCTTAGTAAACTAGTTTATGTCTCTACAGATAACAAAAGGAAGAACAAACAAAATAAGGAAATAACAAAGATCAGAGTAGAAATAAATGAAATAGAAATGAGAAAAACAGAAAAGCTCAACAAAAGTCTGTTTTTTCTTAATGAATAAGAACATTGACAGGCTTCCTAAAAAGTAGAATGCTCAAATAAATAAACAAAATTGTAACGTATAAGGATACATTACAATTTATATCGGAGAAATGCAAAGACCAGAAGAGACTGAAAAATTATATAGCATTATATTTGATATATTAGAATGTTATATTAATGAGATTCTCAAACTGAGTAATAAAACAATAGAAAACGGGTTAATCGTGACTAAGGAGATTGAGCCAGTTTTCAAAAATCAACCAACAACAAAGAGAAAGGTCTGGACCAATACTCTTTTAAAAATAGAACTATATTAATTTTGCTTAAAATACTTTACATGAGCTCATAACCTAAGCTATTTATATATTTATTTATTTGTTTGTTTGTTTACTTACTTATTTATTTTTGTGGTACTGGGGATTGAACTCAGGACCTTGTGTTTGCCTGGCAGGCGCTTATGCCTCTGAGCTATATCCCCAGTCTAAACTAATACTTATATTGTTGACATTTCCTAATTGAAACTTTTCAGTTTGGACATTTTCAATACCCTTTATTAATTATGCAGTTCCTTCATATTTATTTATTGTTTTCCTGAAAACTATAACAATTACCGAGGTTTGTAATTTGCTTCTGTATTTGTCTACATTTTTCTCTCATATTTAAAAACTTTTCTCTGAGTATATGTGATGTCATTTTCTACTTATACCTCTAAAGGAAATGCCAGTCTCATTCTTTACATTCTGCAGTTTATTGACGATAAGATTTTTCTGCACTATTTCCTGAGAGAGCATTTCATTTCTGCATTAGTACTGATTCTGAGTTACCTTTTGCATCCTTTGGGAAGGCACTTTGACGTTCTGTGGTAGTTGCCTTGGAAACACCAATAAAGATAGGCTAAGTACTGTGATAGGAAAGTGGAAAGTAAGTTTAACATCTACTATATGTCAGACCTTAGGCTGGGTATCTGTAATGTATTGCTTCATTTAAACATCAGATACTACAAGGGAATATTATTATTCCCAGTAGTGTTGATGGCTATCAGGCTGACACACTACAATGCTTCAACATGGAGAAAGAGCTGTAAAGGATAATTCAAACCAGTTTCTCACATTAAAAATGTGTAATTTCCCATTGTAACTAAAAGATAGTGAAATTGTGTATTTCAGAGAATTGTGCTAAGAAATGTTTTTTTACAGTTTATATTGGTATCCAAGATTGATTGAGTTCTTTTTTTTTAATAAGCAAAACATATTTATTGAGGGGAAGAAAGCTCCTGTCTGAGAGAGGGACAGGAGGGCATCCCAAGTGGGTGTCCTCTGTGACCAAGATGGATTTCTGATTGCTATATCTTTTGTTTTTTTTGGATAAAGATATGTTGAGGTACAGCAATCCATCCTGGTCCTGCTACAGAATACATCAGATTAAAATTATAATGGGGTATGGTAAAACTGTGCTCTGGAATCAGTGCATAAATTTAACCCTAAGTTAATTTTTATAAAAATTATATACTATCCTTTAGAAAACATAAAATTATAAGAAGTTTACAGATAGTAGACTTCTTTTTTAAGTTGATAGCTTTTTATAGACTTTTACACTTAAAAATTATTTTCAATCTTATCTTTAAATTATTATAGGGGGCCCGGCGGGATGGCTCAGTGGTCTAAAGCGCCTGCTTGGGAAAGCTTGGGCAGCTTCAGGGACCTCGGTTCGATCCCCGGCACCACATGCTGCGCCAGCCCTGCCCTCGGGGCGGGCTGAGCCGGCCATAAAAATGAGTGAACAAACAAACAAAGGTTCTGAAACAAGAAAAAAAAAAAAAAATAAATAAATAAAAATTAAAAAAAATTATCATATAATTTCTTTTTTTTTATTTATTTTTTTTTAATGCATCTAGTATAGGTCTGCAGGGTCTCACTACACAGATTGGACTT
>PVJA010000160.1:54598-88380 GCA_004027025.1 Myocastor coypus
CTCCTAAGTGCTGGGATTATACGTATTAGCCATCATGCCTGGTTTCAGTGGCTGGCATGGTGTGCCAGGGGTTCCCAGGCTGGCACAGCATGTGGTACCAGGAATCAAACCTTGGTCCTTGTGGTTGTCAGGCAGGTACTTAGACCCCTGAGCTACCCCCCCATCGTGTAATTTCTTCTTCCCCCCACTTATCTGATTGACTTCCTTTTTTTTTTTTAAGAATTTTTTACTTTATTTATTTATTTTTTCCTTGTTTCAGAAACTTTGTTTATTCACTCATTTTTATGGCCGGGTCAGCCTGCCCGAGGGCAGGGCTGGTGCAGCATGTGGTGCTGGGGATTGAACTGTGGTCCCTGAAGCTGCCCAAGCTTTCCCAAGCAGGCGCTTTAGACCACTGAGCCATCCCGCCAGACCCTGATTGACTTCTTTTTTGAAAAATTTGTGATGAGCTTTTTTTTCAGATTTTAACAAACAAGTGAAAGTAGGAATTTTCTCATATTTTATAGCCTATTATATACACTCTTAAATTACTATGCTTTGATGCTGTAATTTCATGTGGATTTTATAGGCATAGTTTTTTTTTTTTTTTATTAAATCTGTTAAAATCAAATATTTTCCCATTTGCTTCCCACTCCTTCCAAGTCCTGCTGCCCCCTCTGCGAATCTTGACCTGTTTCTGAGCAGGCGGCAAGATCCTGGCCAAGGAGCTGCCTTTCCCCTTCCCCGGGTGTCACATCTTCTTACCTTGTTTCTCTTATAGCAATACTACACCCCTCTTCCGTCTTTCCTGCTGTTCTGAAATTGAAGGGTATCATCAACAATTTGACTTTTAATGGTATTCAGCCGACCAATGGAATGATTTTCTGGAACTCTGAACATGCTTCTTTTTCAAAGAAAACACTTTCATTACTAGATAAACATTGAACCAGACAATGATATGTATGGGCAGCAATTTATTTAGAGACGTAGGGAGGGCTGGCCGAATAGCTCAGTGGATTAAAGCACCTGCAAGCGGGTACAGGGGTGGGGGTTGGGGGTCAATCCTTGGGCCTACTGTGCAGGCCCTGTCTCTGGGAGGTTGTAAATGGGAAGATCACTACGAGTCTGATCTAGTAGTGAGACTCTGAGCACCCTGTAGACCCTTGCTTAAAATACAAAAAATGAAAAAAAAAAAAAAACAGAAAAAAAAGAGAGATGTACAGACAAAAAAGTAAATTGCATCCAATCTGTAGTCTATCTGTAGTCTAATTTTCAACATAATGATAATTGATCCTTGAGTTAGACACCATAATACCACTACTTGTCGTGTAATTCATAACACATTCATCTGGAAATTAGAATGACCATCTGTGTTGGCTATTTGCATTGTCCGGAGAAAAATCGAACATCTCAGATCTGCATTGCAGGGTGCTCTATTTGACCTCAGAGAGAGACATCTCTAAACATTAGACTTCCTCCTTGCTGCCATAGAAATTGACATACTGACACTCTGAAGACATGGTTCTTTTTGTTTTAAATGTGTATTTCTTAATTGACACAGAAGCTGTACATGTTTAGGGGGTAGAGTATCCATCCAATACATGAATACAGTGTAATGAGTTTAAAGTAATTAACACTTATATAATTTCAAATATATTATATATTTGACTAATATATTAATATATACTAAGTTCATATATATAGTATTTGTGTTGGAGACAGCAACATTTTCTCTGCTAGCTAGTTTGAAGTATTTATTACCCATGGTTCTCCTGCTGTGCTATAGAGCAGTAGAAGCCCTTCTGTCCGTCTGCTCCTGTGTACACATCAGCCATTATCTCGTCAGCCTTCCTGTCCTCATCCCGTTATTCTGTTCTTTACTTCTTGGATACCCACATCTTAGCTTCCATAGTTTTGTCAAATCATGTGCTCTGTACTTTCTGTGCCTGAATCATCTTGCTTAGTATCACAGCCTCCAATTTCATCCATAAAAATATATATTTCTTTGATTCATGTTTATATTTAGAAGTGAGTTCTGGTTCAGAATGCTTTTTCTTCACCATTGAAGATCTTCTTTAACTCTGTTCTGAAGTCAATGATGAGGACCTGTGATGATCCAAAACCATCCCTTCCTTGTACCACGTATGTGGGCTAGGTGTTACATCATTCTGCTTCTCTCAAGTGCTCTAATGTGTCCTTGTTTGTGTCTACAAGTTGTGGATTTGTATTCATTTCTGTATAAACATACCCGCCTTTCAGAGTGGAAATACTTTTATTGTTTTTTGGACAGTTTGCTCCCGTGTACCCCACCCTCCCTTTTCTGAAATAAATGTCTTTTGCCTGCTGTATTGACACTTTCTCTGCTTACTTTACTTTTTCCTATTTTCTTCTTTCCCCAGTTTTCATCTTGGCTGCTGTTTTCAACTTCACATCCCTGCCACCCCATTTTTTTCTAAAATAAATAATGTTTTAACATTCTCGCTATGTGTACTTTTTCCTCATTGTTTCTTTTCAGGGTATCCAGTTGGTTAACAATTTTTGTCATTCATTAAATATTTCTTAATGCTTGATTCATTTAGAGAATTTTACTTATTAACAAATGAAAGATAACCATATTCACCATTCAAACAAAATCAAAAGTCAACAACAAAATGTGACTTCATATTATCTGCTGCAAAAATCTTTGAGTGAAAATATAACTATATCTTATTTTTTATACAGGACTTTGTTGAACTCTTAAGTTTTCCAACAGGATTGCTTTCTTGTATCTTTACTTTTTAAGAAAGAGAGAAGCCAGACATGGTGGCAAATGTCTATAATTCCAGTACTCAGGTGGCTGAGGCAAGGGGCTTACTGCAAGTACAAGACCAGCCTGGACTACAACCTGTGCTCAAGGCCTGACTAAACTGCATAGTGAAACCCTGTTTCAAATGACAAAAAATAAAATAAAATAAAATAAAATAAAATAAAATAAAATAAAATAAAAAGAGAAAAGAAAAAGCTAAAGAGGTATAGCTAGCTATAAAGATCTGCTGAGGAACAGAATAAGTCATAGCTTCCAAGTTAAAATATGTCCAGTACCTTTGTTTAGCAAGATAGAAAAACCATTTATTTGAAAGAGATGTTATTTTCTAAGGCAAAAAATAATGAACATTAAACTCTGAAAGAATAAAATATAGGACTCAATATTTTCCTACTAGACTAAATAAATAATTTGTTACTCAAGTTAGTTAGTGAAACATAGCAAATTTCTACTCTTCATTCAAGTTTCATCTTGAATTTCATCCTTGTTAACAAAGTCTTGGACAAATTCCAACTGAATGTGTTTTCTGTAGTCCATTTGCATACTTAGATTTGTCTCTCTCGCTCCCATAATTACCATATTTTGCTTAATGCGTTGATTAGTGTGCTAATGTTATAATTACTGGTAGGCGTTAATCTTGTCATGAACAAGATTTTAGATTTATTCATCTTTATTCATTTCTGTGATTCTTTTGTCTCATAGATATATAAGTAATATTGGTCAAGTAGCTGAAATGATTTAAATTTTGTCACCATATTCCATTAGTAATTTTTTTTTTTTGGTCTTTTGGAGACAGGGTCTCACTATGCAGTTGAGGCTGGCCTTGAGCTCACTTTTGTAGCCCAGGCTGGTCTCGAACTCACACCAATCCTCCTGCCTCAGCCTCCCGAGTGCTGGGATTACAGGCGTGCGCCACCTCGCCCGGCTTCCATTAGTAATTTATTACTGATTTTCTGAACAGAAATCTCTCTCCTATCCAGGAAATTCCATTCCTTTCAAATTTCTTAAAGCTACCTTTAGCAAACTAGTTTATCTTCTAATAGATTGAAATTTGGATATTATTAATAAATAATTAAGCACAAATACTATTTTTAGCCTTTTTTGTATTTATAATACTATAACATAGAAAAGTTAAGAAATTCCTAATCTGCGTATGTCACTGGCAGTATTGTTAAATAAGGATGGCTAGAATATACATATCCTGGTGATTGGAGTAGTTCAGTTCATTGTTATTCCTTTTGAATATGCAGCTAACAGAGGCAAGTCTATAAACGTAAGTGGTTTGCATAAACAGAACTTTTAGCCTATTTGCATTACAGTTTCTGTCATCACTATTGGAAAGACGCTGAAAGCTATTATAAATCTGAAATTTTACATCAACAACAGCTTTTACCATGCATATGTAGTTCATTGAAATTTAAGCTACAATTTTCCTATTATTGGAACCGTTATCTTTTCTAAAACTGAATAGCACTTTATCATTTCATTGATATCATATTTGATTAGAGTATTGTGTTGTTATTATTTCTCATTTCTTTATATAGGGAAATGAAATTGAAAATTTTAAACATTTCTGATTCTGTATATATGTTCAAACAAGCCTGAGAAAATCCTTCATCCTTGGGACTCTGAGTTTTATGGGAGTAGATGACCATTTATTGATGTGATAAATGATCTCTGTGGAGCTCTGTCAGTACAGTTTTCCATACAGAAGGCACAGTAGTGCCCAGCTCCTGTTGCCAGAGCACAGGTTGTAGTCCAGGCTGGTCTTGTACTTGCAGTAAGCCCCTTGCCTCAGCCACCTGAGTACTGGAATTATAGACATTTGCCACCATGTCTGGCTTCTCTCTTTCTTAAAAAGTAAAATTCTCTAAATGAATCAAGCATTAAGAAATATTTAATGAATGACAAAAATTGTTAACCAACTGGATACCCTGAAAAGAAACAATGAGGAAAAAGTACACATAGCGAGAATGTTAAAACATTATTTATTTTAGAAAAAAATGGGGTGGCAGGGATGTGAAGTTGAAAACAGCAGCCAAGATGAAAACTGGGGAAAGAAGAAAATAGGAAAAAGTAAAGTAAGCAGAGAAAGTGTCAATACAGCAGGCAAAAGACATTTATTTCAGAAAAGGGAGGGTGGGGTACACGGGAGCAAGCAGCAGGGAAGGTATATAATAGTGCTATCAGTTTTGTATATTCACATTTTACTATTATCTCTTAAAATAATTTTATAGCAATACAGATAAGATTATTCCTTGAAATTGCCTGAACCCTTTTAGCTGAAAATAAAAACTAAGATCACTGCTACCCACTTTTAAGGGATGGTGGCTAATTTGGGCCATAGATTTATCTAATATCTGAACACACCCTGGACAATATATGGCTAGCCCTGGTAGCTTTTCTCTGACATACAGATTCTTAAAACTCCCCAGGCTCTCCTTTTGCTACTATTTTCCTAATTTTAAACTCTCCTTCAGTAGAATCTGTATCATAACTCACTATGCACAAAATTGATCATAAAAGTACTATTAGACATAAATTCATAAATTGTGCTTTCCTTCTTTGTTCAATATTTTATTTATTTTGTTTTATTTTTTATTTTACAGAAAGGTCTACATGGTGTTCAGGGTCTCACTACAGGGTCGGGCTCATAGTGATCCACCTGTTTACAGCCTCCCAAGAGCTGGCATTATAGGCGTGCACCACCACACCCAGTCTCTGTTAATATTTTAAACTTTCAGTAACTATTTGAAGTCTTCTCTGATCCCTCCCATTTTCCCTACTTCTCTGCTTGTGACCCTGCCTTCCCTGTCCAAAAGAAAACAAAGCCAGCATTTGGAAGCTCCCCACTTGACCCAGCTCAGAAGTTCTTCTAGCAGAGCCTCTTTACTTTCTCCCCAGCTTAATGCAGAAGCGCACTGTTCATCTTAGACCTCTGTCTGTGTACATTTTTTTTTTTTTGGTAGTCTATCTTCATTTCACTGGCTTCACCCCAAATTCATCATTCCAGTCAGAACTCAGACTCATCATAACCATCACTGAGCCCACAACCTTTAACTCGAACCCTTGCCTTTGCGTCTCTAATGTCAGCAAATATTTTGCTCCTGTCCTACTCACTTGCTCATTGCTAGGATAAGAGACCCAACACCCACAATTTAAAAGAAGAGAGACTTACTGAGGGTCCTACTTTTGAGATGTTTCTGCTCATATTCTTCTGACAGCACCATATAAATGGTGTGGTGGGGAGCTCCTGGTACAGGAAAGATTATCTGTCATCCTAGCATGGCAGCAGTGAGAGGAGAGACTTTACATATGCCCTGTGAGGTCACACTTTCAGTGACTGTTCTTTTCAGGCCAGGCCCCACTTCCTACCTCCATCACTAGAGTTTAGTCACATTCCAAAAGCATGAGTCTTTGGGGGCAATTTCAGACCTAAACTACAATACAGCATTTCCCAGGTTGGTCGTATGTTGGAAATCTGTTCCACTCACTGGATCCATTTTATTTGAAGCCTTGCTTGTATCACCTCTTAGTGGGCTCTGATTGCTCACTTCCTGCCTTATCCCCTCTAAATACCTTCATCTCTTCTAGCACCATCTGTGACTAGAAATATTGCATCGAGTCTGTTATTATTCATCAAGGCTGTTGTCTGATGTACTCCTGCATTTGTATTTTTCAGCTATGTGTACGACCTGTCCTTTGCTTAAAAATTTTCAGAAGATCCTCTAACAGTGGCAGACTAACATTATTTCCATAGATAATCAGGATGCTGCACAGTCAGATCCTCTCCCCACCTCAGTCTCATCTCACTCCCCTCTCCCTGTTCTCCAGTCTTACCTGTCTTCTCTCTCTAGTTAAGCACAGAAATCAAAATCCTGCTTCCACCTCTAATGATGCCGACATTTCCACTTTTTTTTGGTATGTATTAACTTGCCTTCAGAATTATGGCTTCCAGAATTCAGTTCTGATGACTGCAACAGAAAGAAATATCTGCAAGGTGCTGTTGCCTCTGTGAGGGTTAAAGCACAGGGACTGTGATCTGTGATGTACCTGTCTGGGATACTGGTAGCCACGACAGAGCAGCCAGCTGAAGGCTCAGGCTGAACGTAGGCTGTGTTCTTTGCTGGAGTGTGCTAACTTCTGGGTGGGTTCCCAGGGCCTCCAAGTGGCTGCCAGGCTTCTATCTCCAGGAGTGAGGCCAGAATGACCAGAGTGACTGTTGCTTATGATTCATGTAACAAAGCTGATATGAAGAAGAAAGTTGATTCTACTGCTCCAAGGCCTAGAATCTTATTGATTATTCAAGAGAAATATGATCTTATTTTCTTTCTGAGGCTAGGGACATAGATATTTACTAGCAAATACATTATATCTCTACAGCCATTTAATGTTGATGAAAACATTTTTATCTGCTGCTGCTTTTTTCTTTTTTTAAAATGTATTTGATTGCTGCAGTGTATCACTACGTGGCTCGCACTTGTGGTGATCCTCCACCTCCCCAGCGCTGGGATTACAAGCATGCACCGCTATGCCCTGACACTGGCTAGCTCAGCTCCCCCTGGGACAGGACTGGCACGGCATGTGGTGCCAGGGATTGTTTGCGATTGCCTAAGTAGGCACTTCAGTCTGCTGAGCTGTCTCACTGTCCCTACTGTCTTGTTTGCTAGCTTCCTTAATCCTTAGGATAGGCAGAACAACCATTTTTCAATTTTTTATATAAATGAAAAAGAGAGGAGGAAGCTTATAACTTGGCTACCGTGTTTGGTGCCCAAGCCAAGCTGAGACAGCCACACAGTCTAACTCGGGGCTGATCCTCGTGGGATTGGTGTAACATTTAGCACAACTGTGTTCACAGTGTGTACTATTAACATATTAGTGAAGTGTGATTTAGTGGGAAAATAACTAGCAGATGTCATCGGGGAGTCAGTTTTCAGCTACTTTTCACAGTACAGCCCTCTCTATTCAGCGTCTGAATTGACCTATTTTTAGTTGTCTTTGGGAAGAAACCCAGAGTAGTTACTGTACACAGTCTGCAACCTGCCTTGGGTGTTGCTGGCCCATCATTGCCGTTCGAATGTTTCTGATATTGTCTCACTCAGAAAATCCATGCTTGGGGTTGGGGAGATAGCTCCATGGCACAAGTGCCTGCCTGGCAAGTGCAAGGTCGTGAGTTTGAGCCCCAGTCCCGCAAAAATAAACAAACAAACAACCAAACAAAAAAAAAAACATGCTTTTGTTCTCTTCTACCGTCATGCCCTACTGATCTCAGATCCTATAGATTGTGAGGATGTTTTCCTAAAGAGTTAGAAAAAAAACCTAAGGAAACGTGTGTCCTCTATTTCCTGAGGTGTGGTGGCACTTACTTTCTCCATCTTTGTCTCTCAAGAGGGTGTACAGCAGTCAGCAATGAAGGCAGAGGGTGACTTACGCCTTGAGGCTGCATTTGGGCTTCAGGGAAGTCTGCGCAGGGTGGGAGTGGATTACTGGTTTGTCTCCTTGTTCGGCATCCCTGCGTTCTGTTTGGGCTGGAAGCTGTTTGCACTTAAGAAACTATAGTGTCTGGCAGCCATGTGGTAGCAGAGTAACTGGTTGCAGGCCTGAGCTAACACTGACTATACACATTTGCTTAGGACAGCAGGCAGACCGCGTGGAATCCCCCTTGCTGCCACCAGAGTGGCTTCTATTCCAACAGTGTAACTCTTGCCCAGCTTGGAAGGGAAAAGCCAGAGGAAAGAAATGTGGATAAGGAGAGAGAAGAGTAATTTTAATTTTAACTTTCTTCCAGTCTAAAGGCTACAATAGCTCAAGTGTGCACCCACACACAGGACTTTGAAAGGTCTCTATCCATCCTGGTCGATGTTATGTGCCTCTGAGTGGGATTGGAGCCTATTTTAGCAGCTACCATTTACTACTCTAGGGCTGAACTATTCAAGATAATGCCCCTCAGTGTGTATAGCCACCACTATGTACAGAACCTTTACTTTATTTTTCTTTCTTTTGAGAAAGAACCTCACTATGTGAAGTTGAGGCTAGTCTTGAGCTCACAGCAGTCTTCCTGCCTCAGCTTTCAGAAAGCTGGGATTACAGGAGTGCACTACTATGCCTGGTCTACATACAGAATCTTTATATTTTTAGAAATAATCCTAATGACTTGAAGTAAGTTATTATTAATTGTGGTGTATTTAAAATTTATATTAATGTCCTTTATTTTTCTTATACAAATTCTGTACTTACAAAGCTGCTTACAGTATAAACTTTTATGTTTTTTACTTTTCCTTCATATTTATAGCTTGACTGACTACACAAAAAGTTCTTGGGCTTTACTTTCCCCATCTGTTTTCTGTCTCTCAAGTATAAATACCTTATTTGAAATATGTTTAGTCTGCCACCACAAAATATAGGTTGATTCATTTGCAGTCCTTCATTTCTACCAATTTGAACTTAAAAAAAAAAAAAAAAACTGATTTTTTTTTTAAATGCTTCATGAGATTTTGCACTAAAACTACTTTATTACCAGTCTGAAAACGATCAACAGTGGTGCTTTGTCACCAGAGGTATAGACATGTTTTTTGCTTTCTGGAAGCACTAAACTTTGAATATCTTGGCTACCCTGGCTGCAGTTTAAAAAATAAATGCTCTTGCTAGGGGCTTATACTGCCAAGATCAGGGGTGTGTGGGTGGGGGAGGTCGGGGATAAAAGGTGGGTGACAAATACCACCAGCTGAAGCTGCCAGTTCACCTACATGCCAGACACCCTCTCTGCTAATAACGTATGTCTGCTGAAATTGTGTCCAGCTCTCAATTCTGTGGACATTTAAGTGACTGGCATTGTGAATACTGTGCTAGCAAATTTATACAGTACAACTCATGCCAGGAGAATCTACAGTATAGATTCATTTGGTGAAAGAAAGCTCCTGACTGAGAGAGGGACAGAGGAACAGAAGGGGGGTTCCAAGTGGGTAGTCCCCCTCCTTCTAGTACTAAAAAGTAAAGATTTGGATAATAATGTATGGGTGAAAAAAAAATTATGAAATTTGTTTTACAATCTGTTTTTCAGGTTAATCTTTGCTAAATGTCATCATTTCACCTTTGTCAAGTTATCCTTCCTTCCTTCCTTCCTTCCTTCCTTCCTTCCTTCCTTCCTTCCTTCTTTCCTTTGTTCACTGTCCAGGGCCCGTGGTCCTGCATACCTAGTACTCTGTGGTAAGTGTGCTAACTTTTGAGTGCATGAAGGAGTGGTGACTGAGGTATCTTGGAAGAGTCAGTCAAGTCCTAATGCCCTGGGATAATCCCCCGTGCATCCAGTGCTTGCGCAGATGTAGGTTATTTTCCTCTCCAATTTAATTTCCGTGTGACATTTTCATGAATATATTAAGATCATCAAGCAGAGCTCTGTATATTAAACTTATTTCTTCACAATTTCAAGTCCCAGTTATAGAGTACTAAGCATTTTAGGTGATGAAGATTCCAAGATGATTAAAAAGACCAAATCCCAGCCCAGTTGGAAATTATATTTAGTTTATATTTATGTTTGGGATTGGTGACAAATCAGCCGGTAGATTATTCCATCAAGAAAGCACTCTCTAAGGTAACATTTAAACAGGGAGTGAAGAAGGCATAGTGTGAGCCCCCTGATCACATTCTCCAGAGAGGGCAAACGTCTGAGGCTGAGAGACCACAAAGCCTTTGTGTGTGCAGAGCGCTGGCTGTGCTCAGGGCTTGTCGAAGAAGTGGTGAGGTTCTAGAGGGCGAGGCAAGGCTAACACATCAAATGGGATAGAGCAGATGGCTGTGGGCCTGGAAGCCCTTGTAAGCTGGAGTGGTGTCTAAAAAAATTTCTGAATGACTCATTATCATCAACAGAACAGGACGTGACAATGGTCCTAATGGAGCAACAGCAAACCTGTATGCATTATAGATATTTGAGGTCACTACTATTGTATTGACCTATGATAACGTATTTGCAAAGGGATGCATCAGACTGAAGACTTTGTACACTGTCTCCAATGCCCCATGACATAGGTTTCTTTTTTTTTTTTTTTTTTTTTTTTTTTTTTTTTTTTTTTTTTTTTTTAATGTTTGCATCAAGTGTTTTGTTATTTCAAACTTGAATATCAGCAAGAAATTGAACATTTTTCAGCAAGGATTTGGACTCAAGAGATTTCCTTGTAGTACTAGGAACCTCCAAATGGGATGAGTTTGTGTGCTCTAAAACCAAAGAATGAATTTTAGGAACAAAAAGAGGTTATGAGCAGGATAGACTCATTTGAGGGAAAGAAAGCTCCTGACTGAGAGAGGAACAGAGGAACAGAAGGGGGGTTCCAAGTGGGTGGTCCCCCTCCTTCTAGTACTAAAAGGTAAATATTTGGATAATAATGTCTGGGTGAAAAAAAAAAAAAAACCTATGAAATTGGTTTTACAATCTGTTTTTCAGGTTAATCTTTGCTAAATGTTATTTCACCTTTGTCAAGTTATCTTTCCTTTCTTCCTTCCTTCCTTCCTTCCTTCCTTCCTTCCTTCCTTCCTTCCTTCCTTCCTTCTCTCCCTCTCTTCCTCCCTCCTTCCTTTTCCTTCCCTCCCTCCTTCTCTCTCCCTCTCTCTCTTTCATACCAGAAATTGAACACAGGGCCTTGTATTTGCTAGGCACAGAACTTCTACAGCTGAGCCGCAGCCTCAGCCCTGTCCTACTTCTTCAGAACTGAGGCCCACAATTTTCAAAATTGTAAAAGTTTGGCTAGATGCACTCTGATGACTTTATTAGATGAATGTGATGCCATCATATAAAGTTTACTTCAGGATTTTCACAGCACACTTACCTATAACACAGTTCGTTAATGTGCAGCTTATCAAAAATTTGCTTTAGCCATCCGTTGTGGTAGCTAAATACATTTATGTCCAGGTTTGCTTTGTGACTCAGATTTTAGATTTCATATGGCATTTTGGTGCTGGGATGCACCTTGACGTTCCTCTAGGCAGGTGCACTGTATTCATACAATACTTCTGTGAGTTTCTGAGAGAAAGGATTCATTACATCTTTCTTTGGGCTTAGGTAATTGACAAGCTTAAGAAAAAATTATAGGACTGGCCAGACAGCTCAGCGGATTAAAGCACCTGCAAATAGGTGCAGAGGCTGGGGGCTCAATCCCTGGGGTGCCCTGAGATGGCAGTTGAGGCTGGGCATGGTGGCACACCCCTGTAATCTAGCTCTTGGGAGGCTGTAAACAGGTGGATCACTCCGAGTCTGATCTAGTAGTGAGACCCTGAACACCCTGTAGACCCTTCCCTAAAAAATACAGCAAAAAAAAAAAAAAAAAAAAAAAAGAATTGTGAAGTGGAGGAAATAATTTTTGGCCTATATTATATAACATTAAACAACTTGTCCATATTTGCCACACATCATCCGCTATTAATCATTGCAGCAATAGGAAAGGAATTATAGGTATGTCTCACTGTCCATCGCCAGAGAGATAATTTGATATTATAAAATATTAGTTTCGCAGTTTGCCCCTTGATAAATTTTCTGGTTAAAGTAGAGGCATTTTTAAATCTTTGTTTTCAAAACTATTAGTTGAGGCACATCTGACTTAAGTAACTCTTCTCACATTTTCTATCCATTCTGAATTCTTTCCCAAAACATACTTTGGTGAGTGCAAAGATGCAATTTGTGATTTGTCCTGGCATTTATGATGGTACCCTTTATTTCAGAAGACATCCTATATTTGTGTTGTAGGTCATTAGGGAAAAAAAAAATCTCTTCAATGTGTAAGAAATACCAGATTGGAGGGTAGCAGCTGCTGCAGTATTGAGTGTTTGTGTAGAGGAAACAACAGCCTGCACATATGTCTTTTTAAATTTAATTTGTTCAAAATAAATTTGTTTTCAGAAATAAACCAGTGCCTTTTGTATAATAGGCACTCAATAAGTTATTTTTGAATTGATGTACTCAGTGCACAATCTGACATATAGATAGATCATTTTGTAAAGTCTGCCGCATTACGCAAGTTTCAAACCTGGCTTGCTAAACAACTTACCAGTTAACTTGTGTCACTCTCAGATTCTGTGTGCCATACATGGGGACAGTATAGGATCTCTGTCATAATATTATTTAGGTATTCAACTGGGTAATAAGATCTTAATAAAACATTGATTCTGTATAAATATAACTTTGACTTAGTGTGTTTTGGGTGTGCAGAAGCTGTACCAGTTCCATGATTAAACTGTCAAATCACATTTTGGAGTTTACAGAGCCTGCACGTTTGACAAAGATCTTTTACTAAAAGGGCTTTCCCAGTTCCATGAGAGTATTCAGTATTATCTGGGCTCTAACCTACTATTTGAGGATTAGTTTTCTTGAAATGGGTTTAATTTTGGCTTGCAAAGGCCCTAAAAAGGAACAATAAGACGGGAGCCAGTACTTGACTTTATTTTCTTTTCAATGATGAAATTGTCTGTCCTACACTGAGGATATTAAAAATAACTTTATAGTTAAAATCAAAGGACTGCTTGTGTGCAATCTCCACATGTCTGATGTTACTTGTGCCTAAAGCAATTCAAGAAGGTAATAAACGAAGGATTTTGACCATCTTCTATTTATATTGCCAAATTAGACTGACAGAGTTGTAATGGGAAAAACATTCATCTTATAACAAAGGTCCTTGTGTTTAAAATTCAGACTCCACTACTCAGCTGACCTCAATGTCCCCATTTGTGAAATAAAATAATATATTTATTTCATATAATTGAAGGTTTGATGTGCCCAGGCTTCATTTAGAAAGGACTAAAAAGAGATTGATGGAAGACAGCATCACTTAACGGAGAACCTTTTGCACAAATCTAAGAAGTTAACATTTGATTTAGAAGCATTAAGAAATGCAAATTAAGGATATTTTCAGATGATTATATTTGATTAAAAGTATTATGTGAAATATGATCATCAATATGCACATATATGCATGCATCTTGCTTTCTTTTAAATACCCTCTGATTTTATAAAACAAATCTATTTCTGGTGAAATTGAAAAGTAGCTTGCAACTTTTCTTTTGTTTGGACAATGTGACATTTATTTAGGAGGTCTAATATTTACCAGCTACTACTACTATTTGGTTCCATAAAAATCTTACTAATTAACTGCAAAAACCAAATGTGATCTGGGCTTTCTTGGCAAAAGGATGTTGACTTTCATTAAGACTGAATTGCAGTACAGATCTTCAAACCTTTATCTGCATCTCATTAATTGGCGTGTGATTTGAGAGAGTGGCTATTAATTATACAGAAGATGGTGAGTGAATAGAAAGGATCATTCAAAGGCGAGCCACGCTTCCACCTGACTGTGTTCTGGCGCATTATGCACTTCATCTGGCAGCCATTAATTTGCCTAAGTGTTTGGAACCAGCGTCATAAGGGTTTTTAAAGGGCACATCTAGAAATAACATTCATGTCTAGATTTTTTATTTAATTTAACTTAATGTTAAAGCATTTTTATTAAGCCTGCACTGCTACTTGGTGGAAGTGGCAAGAAAGGAGCCTATGTGATGTAAAAGGAATGAATCCTGAGAAAATACAGATAAGTTTTTATTAACTGAGTGTTGTTCCTCCCATAAATTACTTTGGACTCTTCTATGACTCACTGCAAAATAAAAATATTTCTTCTGCATAAAGACCCACAAAGACAATTCCCATTTTTCAAGGGTCATAAAGTAGATTGTATCTTGTTGAAAATATCTTGTCTGACAAGTCTAGATTCTGTTTTCAATTCTATTAGAGTAAGATTGGGTAGTATATTTTGAGAAGCTCACATTATGTATAGTTCAGTAAGAACTAACAAAGTATTTGTGAATTCTTAATTGTGTAGCACAAATTTTTTAAAATTTGGCTAGACAGTTCCAAATTCAGTTTCTCTCTTTAATTTTTTCCTAAAATTTTAGTTGACACAAAATTACATATTTATGGGGGTGCAATGTGACAATGCATTACATGTATACACTGGGTAATTATCAAATCGGGACGAATGGTAAAGCCAGTGTCTGAAACTTATATTATTTTGTTGTGTTGAGAGCAGTCAAACTTCTTATGAACTATTTTGAAATATTGAGTTGTTGTGTGCTATAGTTATCTTCCTTGTATTAGAATAATAAAAGTCATTGCTTGCATCTAACTGTATCCCTGTACTTTCACCCATCCTGTCTTAACTTTTTTCCCCATTCTCTTCACAGCCTCTGGTAATCATCATGCTGCTCTGTATTTCAGTGGGACCAACTCTTCAGCATTCACACATGAATAAGAATATGCAATGTGTGTCTTGCTATTGAGCCTCTTTCAAAAGTCACACACTTGTATGTAATTTTTGTATCTATATAATTTTCCATGTTGCTTTCATTGGCCTGGGTGTAATTCAGGAAATTTATACTAAATGTTAAGTGCAAAATATATTGTGCTACCTTAAGCCATTTACATGAAAGATTGAAAGTTGATAGGCACTTGATCTGATTGGTTCTCCCTACATCTTATGGTGTGTGATGTAGCAGTGCTGTAACAGACAGACATTCCTGATATTGATGAATTGGCAGCAAATGGGACCATGCATACTGAATACAGGTTTTTACGAAGGGGTAGGCATTTTGTGACAAAATCCTCAACGACCACCGTGTCTTTAAAACATTTTAAGCTCTTTCAGATTGTAAAAGACAGCATTTCCCAGTGGACACGGCACAAATAGTCTACCTGTACCTAGAAAACAGGATGCATTCTTTAATGTGGATTTCGTGGCTGCTGTCCAGACCTGAGTCAGAATGTCCAGAAGGGGAGACAGGGAATCTAAATTTAATCCACATTTTTTGTTATTCTTAATCATTGAGTTGTCTTTCTGTCATTTTAGGTAGAATGATGTATTTCTATGGAGAATGTTTATAAAAATGAGTATTATATATAGTGAAATCATAGTTGTGTATTGCTATTTATCTTATAGCTCTACTGAACCTTATAAAAACATATCTTTGGGTTGATGGAAGTAAATTAATACTGTTCTATGTCCTTTCCTTTTTTCATAGAAAATGATGTCAAAGGCTTACCTGCACCTAAATTCACAGACATTTGGGTGTACATTAGTACACACACAAACACACAAACACACACACACACGCACACACACACACACCCCACACACACACACACTCACACGAATGTAAGAGGTAACATAAAAGGTGGTAGAACTTTAGAACTAGTACTAGATTTATGGCATCAATATTGATACCATTATATTTAAAATAATTTATATCAATGTAATGACTTAATCATTGGTGTCTATTGATAAAGTATAGCTTAATGCAACTAAATGAATTATGTTTATGGTGAATATTTTCTTTAACTACTCATTAGTTAATTGTAGTTAAGCCATTAACAACTACTGCTTGCATGCAAACACTTTCTTATATTGGACACATTTCATGCAAAATACTTCCTCATGAATATCAGTGACTTCTTTCTTTGTTTCTGCCTGATCTTCAAGCATAAGTTGAAAATTTTTATCTTCAAGAATTTTAGTTTATTTCTTTTTTTACTCAGAATATGTGTGATTTCCAATTATAATATAAATAATTTTGCCAGATTCTTCAGAGCAATGTGTAAACAATCTATTTTCCACCATCCTCAGTGCTTTTCTCTGGTTCAGCAGTGAAGTCCTTTTGGTAAGGAACTCTTCAAGGCTACTTGTACCCTGAAGTACTAATTGAAGGTCAGCCAGGAATCCAAGGTTGAGCAAGACATTCTGTAACGAATGCACGTGGGACAGTTTCTGTTGAGAGAAAAAAAAAAAAGAGCTTTTCAACCCAAAGACTAGTTAAACCTTGTGTATGTATTTATTTCTTAAATAAACAGAACTCAAGCTGTGGTTCTTTCAGTTCGTCAGAAAGCCCAGGCTATTTCCTGGGTCAGTGTTCGGGGCACATGCTGTCCCTCTGCCTTGCAGGAGGCTACCGTGTCTCTAAGGCTGCCTCTTTCTTGGCCTGTAGGGCCTGTCTGGAGGGCTTCTTGGAGCATCCTTCTCGTCATCCTGTTTAATTTAGATCTTCACTTTAGCCTTTCGTTTGCTTCTTTTTTGAGACTTATAATGACTTGTATTGTTATGTTTGTATATTTACTCATTTCTTGTCTATTTTTTCCTATTAGGTTGTAAAATAAAATATTTGTGTTTAAACATTTGTATAACTACAACCTAGCGTAATACTTGACGCATAATAGACATTTCACATGCATATTTATTTAGCTACAGGAATTGATGAATGGACACATGGCCTTTTGGATTACAGTAGAGGGAGGAGGGAGGAAGAGCTGGGGAATAGAAATCTTAAATGGAAAGCTAGCATGAAATAATGCATGGCTTTACTCAAGGGTAGGAAATAGATAATCCCTTAGAGTAATTTTACACTACTCAGAATTCTACTACACAAATGTATATGTCCTCATTTCTAATTCAAAATATGACACAGCTGAAGCCCTCAATATGCTTTGTTTAATCAACAATATACTAAACCTTCCTGGTAAGAGACAGGTTTCCTTGTATGGATGAGATTGGAATTTTGAGTCAATTAAATGAAGATTTGAATTATAAAATTTCAATGTTGCCTGCTGCCTAGAATAATTCAAAATTTTTAAAGTAGCTTCAAATATATGTCATAATCAACCTGTCAGATTAAAGCTATCTCCTATTATTTCCATAGTTGCCACTCTGAATCTTTAGCTCCCAAGGTCAGTTATCTAACCTCTCACTGCCTACATTTACCCTGCTAGTCCTTCGCAATATGTTTGGCTGAAGGGTTCTCTGTGCTTGGAGTGTTTTTGCTGTTTTGGCACATCTTGCTCTTATTTCATGTCTGGCTCAAGTCAACTTCCCTGGCAAAGGCATTCCCAACTATTCCCATCCCCATTAGTCATCCCAGCTCAGAACTCTGCTAGTCCATACTGTTTCACAGTTCTTCAGTCCTTTGTCCTTTGTGAGGTCATCCATCTTTGTCCTTATTATAATGGTATATGAGAATAGATTGTAAACAGATGAGGATCTGGAGCTATATCATACTTTCATTTTTCCAATTGTTACAGTACCCATCTGGGGCTACAGACACAGCTGGAATTTAAGGCCTCTACATTGAATTAATAAACCTATTTACTGGGTGCTGATTTGTCTTTTATAGTGACCATTAACTCTACTTATTTAACATCCTGAAAATTGAGATATTATTAGACTAAATCTATCTTGTCAGCACTGAATATTTCAACAAGGAGAGATTTGTCTTTGAAGGATGAGAACATTCTAAGCTGAAATAACTACTTGATACCAGTATCAATCATATGAGACAGAGGGCCAAGAGCAAAAACAAACTAGTTGCAAAGATCTACAAGGACAGAATTTTCAGTTATACTTAGTTTGATACTTTAAGTTCAAAAATCCACAACAGCTTAATTGATTTCATTTTAAAAAGAGCTCCTCATGTTCAAAACCATTAAAAGCTTAATTTGAACATAAACTGTGTATACAGCATCACCGTGACAAGCATGTGGGTTGTCACTTTGTTTCATTTAGCCTAATTGTCTTTCTGAACATATCATCATGGGCTGGGTACTTTTGTTTTTGCCTTTAAGTAGATAATAAAGCTTAAATGTGTCTAATTCCCCTTAATAACCCACTGTCAGTGTACCATCTGTGAGCTTATACAAATATATTTTTATCTGTTTCTGAGTCTTTTTATAACCCAAGCAACAAAATCCATACCAATATTTATACCACTGGGTCACACTTCTTTTACTTTTAACCCAATGCAGAGCTGAGGGGATTGGCTGGGGCTGTGTGCTCCTGAGGTCCACCACGCTCTATGACTCTGTACTTGTGATTTTACTCTACATTTGCTGTGGCCTTTAACCACTTATTGCTCAGCAGAGCACACTGGACTAAAACTTCTTCCCTAGATCTTGTCCTGAAAGGGAAGAGTGTTCCTCTGCTTATGTATTTGGCCTCCATTTTTATATTTTAGTGTATAGTCACCTCATAAAAATAACAAGAGTATTTTTCACTCCAGTTAAGAATGTATGAAATAAAAGGCCTAATCCTTACCAAGCCAAAAATATCTCAGAAAAATCTTACTGTTATTTAGACTTCAGAATTCCAGAGAAATGAAAACATCAAAAATAATGAGAGAAGAAAGTGACAATTTGAGGACATTTTGATACTGGTTCCTGGAATGTATCCTTGCCTGTTTTCTACTTACAGTATTTCCAACATGATGAAATAAGTTCTTACTGTCCTCCAATTCTGCATATGTAGAAGAAGGTACCTGATATTTTGCATAACCTAAAATCCTTGATGAGCCTATTTATAGCCTCCCAAGAGCTGGGATAACAGGTGCGCACCATTATGTCCAGTCTCAATTGCCATCTCAGCATGCCCCAGTGGTGGGTGCTGCATAGAAGGCCTGGGGATTGAACACTTGGCCCCTGTGCCCACTTGCAGGTGCTGTAATCCACTGAGCTATTTGTGGATTACACATATGTAAAGCTCTTAATGTCTGCTTCAGGAAGTCTCATCAGAGAAGTTGGTATCACAAAAGCAGCTACTGGGCACATCTGTGCTGTGCATTTGTGTTTGTGTATCTGTTTATCCAGATAAATAAGGCAAAAATGCCTTATCCACATCACCTCACTCACGAGGCTCTCAAAACCAGGCCTGCAATGGGCCCAGAATGACTAAGGAAACTCATCTTAGTTCATCCATTGTGTGTCCGGTGCACACACATTGCCATCTCCCATGCTTTCAGTTTGCATAGTTGCCAGTGTCTTAGTTTAGTGCCTTACAGATTGCTATCCCTCTTCTCTGTCTGTGGACCTTCTTATGTGCTGTTGCCCTTTTCCTCACACACCACCATGGCCCTTATGTGATCTCTCTCCCTCTGACCATATCATGTGGGGGGAGTCACTCCTGCTTTCTCATCTTATGATCAGTCTCATGCCTTTTGTTGTTCTAAAATTGTGGTTTTCATTATTTCATGTGACACTCTGGGTTCCTCTGTGTGCTTAAGAGGGGCTTTTGTTAAATGAAGCTATGGTCTTTATGAAATCTTTGTGTCATACATCCTGTTCATTCTGGTCATGTATTATCAAGAATTTAGTCTTGTCAGCAGTGATTGTTGATCTACCCTACTGTTTGTTATAAGATTATATGTATTTCAGAGAGAACCCATCTTATCTAATTTCATTAAACCTTTTATGAAGAATGTTAGAAAATCTAGAGCTCCGTGCATAATCGAGGCTAGTAACTGTACTGTCAAGTAAATTGAGAAAATGTTGCTTATTTTTATGGCTATGAATGACATTTTTGTGTGACTCACCACTTTCTGCACATAAATTCATTTTTCATGAATATAAAATGTTTCTTTTAAGATTTATCCCAGAGCCGGGCATGGTGGCACATGCCTGTAATCCCAGCACTTGGGAGGCTGAGGCAGGAGGATCGGTGCAAGTTCGAGACCAGCCTGGGTTACAAAAATGAGTTCAAGGCTAGCCTGAACTGCATAGTGAGACCCTGTCTCAAAAAAAAAAAAAAAAAAGATTTTTCCCAGAGGCTAGCAAAATAGCTCAGTGGTCTAAAATGCCTGCTTAAACAGGCAAAGGCAACTGCAGAGACGGGGATGGATCCCCAGTGCCACATGCTACACGTGCTGCGCCAGCCTCACCCCCAGGACAGGCTGAGCCAGCCATAAAAAATTTTAAAAAATTTAAAAATTCAACTTTTTAAATAATTTTAATGCAATTTAGTGTCTTCAGACTTTCAAAATGATCAGGTTTTATCCCTTGCTCATTCTAAGACCTACAATTGTTGGATAAGATTCCTGTTAGAATTTCTCAGTAGACTTTTGCCATGTTATAAAATCTTTCCTCAATTTTTGTAGACAGTGTCTTGACTAAAGGCCTTATTACCTTTCTTAGAAGAATGATGAACTCTGTCCTCATAGTCTGTCATCTCTCCAAGTGATTGCTTCCACAGTAATTTTTTTTAAAAAACATGTCATTCTGCATGAAATACTTTTATGCTGTCTCTCAAGGTCTTGACAAAAAATGGACTCCATACAAAGATCTACCCTTGCTTACTTCTCAGGAAGAATCATCCCATTCTTGACAAAAAGTCAAACTACTTGTGCTTTTTCCTAGTGTGGCATTCTGTTATACAACAACAAGAATTTTCATATATTGGCTGTTTGGTCTGCAGTGCTCTTATGTGTGTGTCAGGCAAATTCCTGTGTACTTGCATTCTTAACAGACTGAGAACTTTTGAATGCCTTATAATTATAAAAATTGCTTATTTATCCCAAATAGCAATATAAAAAGTTAGGACTTCACTGCATATATGTAGGGGCGAATTCCTGGCTAATAGGTCTTGTCCAGTAGCCCTTCACTGGGAGGGGTGCCTGGGAGCATATGCAGTTCTCTCTGTTGAGTTACTGGCACTCCTGCCTCGTCCTCATCCAAATCATGTGTGGGGACTGCAGTGTGCCAGCCTGGGTGTGTAAATTCTCACCATAGGAAGGAGAAACAGCCTGGCCCTTGCATGGACTGGGTTTGGATTGGCGAAGCTGTGATCATGTGTGTTGGATCTATCCAAGGAACAATAATTCCAATTGAAATGTTTCAAACATGTTACACTCACTTGTACTATCCAGTGCCCTTGATAGACTTCCTAACCTTTGAAATCATATTGTAAAATACTAGAATCCTTTAAAGTCTCTTGTGAAAATGAAGGTATCATGGTTGAGAATGAAAAACAGCTCTGCGAACATCTATGGGTACTCAGGCCTGTCGGCGTGGGTAGGTAGTTGGTGCACTTCATATTTTGACAACTGTATGTCAGGGTCCTGAGTTTGATCCCTTGTAAAAAAAAAAAAAAATTAAAAATTAAAAATTCAGCCGGGCGTGGTGGCTCACGCCTGTAATCCCAGCACTCGGGAGGCTGAGGCAGGAGGATTAGTGCAAGTTCGAGACCAGCCTGGGCTACAAAAGTGAGCTCAAGGCCAGCCTCAACTGCATAGCGAGACCCTGTCTCAAAAAGACAAAAAATAAATAAATAAATAAATAAAAATAAAAATTCAGTCATTCCCAAGCTACAAAGGGAGAACATACAAGCCAACTTTAAAGGCAGTGCTGTGTATAGGCGTAGGTCCCTTTGGACTGACTGTGCCCCCAGAATCCTTGCTACTCAGCATCACAGTGGTGTAAGCAAAGCAGCCCTGTGCTCACAGAGCCTCTCCATCACATAAGATGAGTGTATGTTTATCTAATGTCACCCAGGTGTGTTGCAGTTATCTGTGAAGTAGGTTCAAGAACATGGGCAGACAAGAAGCAAAATGCATTAATGGTTTATTAAAAATGTTTGAAAAGAGTTCCTCAATCCACAGCATTCTACCAGCTGTACTATACCTTTCAATGGTTCTCAATTTCTTTACATGTTCTTTGAGTTGAACTGAAGCTAGAAAATTATCGAATTTACTATGACCCCAAAACTATGAACATATAATAATAATAAAGTAGGACTGGATTGGGACTACAATTTTAACTTAAAATGAGCGCTTTAGACATGTGGAAATATCAAGTCATGTTATTGCTCAGCATGGAAAATACAAGTTGAATATATAAGCAATGAAGCAAGCGACTTTATTTGGGAGAAGAAAAATGATGGAGTTTTGAATGGGAATTTTAGCAATGGAGGACTGAAAGAAAAATGTAAACCTTGTTTTCACACAATTTCAGTCTTTTTCTTAGTCTTTACTGTCCTTGTTTTCCACATTTTGCCTCCCTAGAGTCAAAGTGTGAATTCAACATTAATATCCTGTCTTTTTTATATTCATTTTGCTTGGGGGGGAGTCCTAATTATTTTGTTGGCTTTTAGTGCTTTGTTTTGCTTTTGATAAAAATGCCCGTGGCTCTGTTTCTGATGGAATATTTCAAGTAATATTAAAAGTATTGCTTTCATCTCAAAATAGTTTTAACTTATAATACCTAATAAAAAGATCCATTTTAGTGACTTTTGTTTATTGTACAATACTTAGCCACTGAAAAATATGCTGAAATTTTGATAGCTTTTCATTTTTCTTAAGTTAGATACATACAAATGCCATTTCAACATATGTCCATATGCATACTTTAAAAGATATAAATATATAACTTTTGAATAACTTTACAATTATGCATTTCAGAAGTTTTGAGAGTCTGCAGTATCTTAGAGATTATACTCTTGTCTTCAGGGATATATAAACAAATTACATGTAATTTTAAAGACCAGGGAGCTTATATATATGAAATTTTAATATGTATGCAATTTTAATAACTTCTTATATGTATGAAAATAATGATAAAGTTAATTGTATATCAATATGGTTTGCAATTGAAAAATGAGCATTTACATGTTCTTTATGCTTTTATGAATTTTTGCAATGATCATATCATATATTATCGTAACTTATCTTAATGTATGTTTTAATGCTTTATAAGAAGAAAAACATTAAAATATTCGATAATTTGTCTTTAAAGCTTGAAATTATGATTAGTATCTCAGCTAAAAATAACGTAATATTTACTTAGCTAAAAGGGAAGACAAATATCTGTTAATTTTCTGTGATCATTAGAAAAATTGTTACTGATTTATCAATAAAAACATAAATCAGAAATTAATGAGAAACATGTATTAAATCTTAAGTCACAATTGAGCCTTGACATTGGCTTAAATTTTTCATGCCTTATGTCTTGCTCTTACACTACATTCAGTATTTAAACCTTTTAGTTTATTATAGGGGGTTAAAGTATGATTTTGGCTTACTTATTTTAAAAATAAGAGTTTTGTTTTCATATTAAAGCAGTTTTAAAATTAAAAGAAAGAGCCGAGACATCCCACATTCCCGCTGCTACGCACGTCACTTTCCCACTACCAGCACTGTGAAGAGAACACACATTTTGTGATACTTCAGGAGCCTGCATTGGCGCATCATGACTGCTCAAGTTTACAAAGCCCAAGGTTTATCTTATTCATTCTTAGTATTATACATCTTGTGTTTAGGAAAAATATGTAATGGCACTACGTGATAGTTTGAAAATGACCATGATTTTTTTTTATGTTAAAAGAATTTTTTTTTTTTTTTTTTTTTTTTTTTTGTGTGGTACCAGGGATTGAACTTAGGTCCTTGCACTTGCCAGGCAGGCTTTATCCTACTGAGCTATCTCCCTGCCCCCCACTAGCATGATAAATTTCAATCTATATTTTCCCTTATTTATCTTTTTCTTTTTAATAGCTATCCCATAAAGGAAAATATTAAGCTGCTATACTTTGTTTTGGTTAAGTGTTTTTAATACTGTGTTGAACTGTAAGTTTTAAAAGTTATATTTACAGGGATGATATGACTAAAGCTACTTTATTTTTTGAATAACATTCCTTTTATGCTAGAACCATATTCTTCTATATTGCCTATAAATATCTGCAATTCAATGCATTATTTAACAAATCAAGTGTACAACTCTTTCTGCCTCTAGAAGGATATCTGTGCTATATTTTCTACTGTAGTGTATTTTCTATTAATTTTTTTCTGCATTCATATTAGGCTTAAGTATTCTTTGATCTTAAAAGAGATTAAACAAATAGTGGCTTTTCTTTTTATAATTCAGTGGTGTGGCCCATGAATGTTGCCTTTCCATGATTCAGCTCAGTATATATTTATTGAACAACAGCTCTACACCATGTTGGATGCGAATGTTAAACCTGTGGAAATGCTTTTAGGTGCTCAGGCATACACAGATCCACTTCAGGATAACTGTTCAATGTTATGCTAATGTTTAATGTTAGCTCCATTTTTGCCCAAAATGTGATAGGACAGTGTTATCAGAGTGGCACATAATCCAACTCCCAAGAAATGAGTGTAACTTGACCTGCCCTTCCTCAGGTAGAAGCATAGTCATACTCTGATGATCCCACGGAATTATCTCCAAACTGTTAGTCATCAGTGAAGATTCAATTATGATCATCATCGTTTTTGGAATATTAAACAAAGCATCATATAGCATTTTGGTAAAATGCTTCAAGTGGAGCAAACAAGCTTTCAGCTTGACAGTTAGCCAGAAAGTGCATCACGCTAGAAACCTCATTTCTTAAGGGTTAGCTCTAATCAAGGATTTACAGCTCTTAATTGAGATTTGTTGTGATCCTTCATATACTAATGGGTATAGAATACTATCATGATTAATGCATTGACATTTTCTGTATTTCAAAAAAGTTTTCTCATTAATGAGCTTTCTTTGATTAAAAACAAAGTGAACAAACTTGGAGAAACACTTTTTATTTAATTTATAATTATTGAAAATTGTAAAAAACATGATATTTCAATTAGTGAAATTTTTTTGTTTGGCAAGGTTTAGTGTTCATATTCCACCTTGATATATGGTAAAATTGAAATGTTAAAGCAGAGAATACAAAAAGCAAAGACTTCATTACTACTATAGAATAAAACATGGGAATGTACAGCATGATGTTTATGGGTCTGCTCATAAAAGTCTCTGGCCATATCCTGGGGACTCAACACTGTTGGCCACCAAATTATTTGCAAATTTAGAGAGGACTTAATACAATATGAGCACCAAACATCTATGCCAGTTAATGTACTATAAAAACACCAAATGTTATCCTTGTCATATGACATAGTTGTAAGATATGCTTGTTATAGAAGATTAAAAAATATTAATTAATTGCTATGACGGATTCTGTGTAATTCATAATGGAAAATGCCACTTGATTCATAATAGCAACTCCTTTGCAATTCTACTTTTGGAAGCTAACACTTAAAGTATATTAAGTTCATAACATAGATCTAAATTACTTGTATATTTCTTTAATGACTCTTTCAAGGATAGTATGATGTCGTAAGAATATTAAACAGATAGCACTGTCCTATAGCCTGATTTTAATTCCTCTCAAAAAGAGATTGCCATAGTACTTTTTCTGCCTTCTTTTATAAGGCAGGGCATATCTGTGTTATGTACTACTTGATTCTGTTTTCTTTGAATAATAAATGATCGGTAGTAAAACTAAATATCTTAGGAAAAATGATCTTCCATTTGGGTCACTTCTTTTCACTGATGTTAAATATATTAGAAAATTTCTAACTCTTTGAGACCATTTGGGACTCTTAAACAAGTTCTTTTGATTTATTATTAACTAAAGATGTTGTAACTGCTTGTTTCAGATCATTTTAAAAAATATTCCTTTTATGCTCACATTGTACCGTGATATTTGTAAACAGTAAAATTTTGAATGGCTGAAATAATTTTTACATGCATTTGTTTTAGTGAAGTAAGATATACAACAAAATTAATTTTTAGAGATTTAAATATGAAATTTGTTTCAAAATGACTTTTAAATACAAGGCTAAAAGCTTGTAACTTCCTATGACAGTTCTCCACAAAATGGCATATGTCTCTTTCATTTGGATAAATAAAACACCAGACACACTTTATATCTGAATGATTCCACGTATTTTAGTCTAACTAAGCAGGAACTATTTTTGTTCACTTACAGATAACAATATTTTCTCCTAATTTACTTTCATAAAGTCTCTTCAGAAGCAGACAAATTTATGAACACTATTGAAAGAATCAAGTAGTGGCAAGGACTTTCACAAAGACCCACTTCTAGAAGTATCTTCTAATAATACTCCTTTCTGTGTTTAGTGATAGTATCAGCCTCTGATGTTTTAGATCTATCTATCTATCTATCTATCTATCTATCTATCTATCTATATCTATATCTATATCTATATCTATATCTATCTATATCTATCTATCTATCTATCTATCTATCTATCTATCTATCTATCTATATATATATTATACTTAGTACAGGGTCTACAGGGTCTCACTACACAGATCAGACTCATAGTAATCCTCCCGTTTTTCAGCCTCCCTGGGATTACAAGCTTATGTCACCTCGCCCAGCCTCATTTGCCTCTCAGTGTGCCCCGAGGGCAGGGCTGGAACAGCATACTGTGAATCAAACCCTGGTCCCTGCGCCTACCTAAGCAGGCAGTTTCTGGCCAGCCCAAATCTATGTATATGTTTGAAACAAGGAGGACCAGTGTGTGTTCTGGCTTTTCTTTATGATCCTGTTTTATTTTTATTTTTCTACAGTGTCATCTATGTATATGACCTTACCAGATAGAAAACATACTAGTCACTGAGTCACATTTATGATGGTCAGACATCATCTTTTGCTGTTCCCACCCCTCAACTTGTAACATTCCCATGAAAAACGCTTTTCTGATGAGTGGGAAAAGATTAGATGCTAGCACTGCAAGAACTTCTGCAAAAATTTCTTAGGAAAAATCAAGTATAGAGCTCTGTAGAAAGCAGAAAGAAAAATGATAGCTAAAAGAAGAAATTTCACTATGTAGTAATAAAATTTTTACTCCTCACAAATAACAGATTTTATTCATCTTTGTATATTTATGTTGAAAGAGGAAAGCAAACACATATTTTTTACTTTTAAAAAAAATCAAATTGAGGCTCTTATTTAAAAATTGTTTCATAGTAGTTTAATGCTTGGTTAGGACATAATTTATGATAAAATTTTAGTCTAACTAAGCAGGAACTATTTTTGTTCACAATAATACTAGTAGCACCAAGAAGAGAGAATGGCACATACTTATTAATATGTTAATTACCATTTGGGTTCTTTTTGCAATGCAGTGATAGTACTGATAATTTAAAGAATTCATTCTATAACAGAGGTAATAGTAAAGCTAACTATGTGTGATGCCAAGATGTGATCAAAAAGTTTCTGAGCTTTTCAAAATTTGATCTTTACCAGTGTTTACAATAACCAGTGTCAGCCACTATTAAAATTATGAAATTTAAGTTCTGTAAGCAATATACCTGGGAAGCAGTCATGTAGTACTTTAGAAAAACAGGGACACTATCATTGGATAAAGAAAGGAAAGAAAAGGAAACAAGCCGGGCGTGGTGGTGCACGCCTGTAATCCCAGCACTCGGGAGGCTGAGGCAGGAGGATTGGTGTAAGTTCGAGACCAGCCTGGGCTACAAAAGTGAGCTCAAGGCCAGCCTGAACTGCACAGTGACACCCTGTCTCAAAAAGACAAAAAAAAAAAAAAAAAAAGGAAACAGAGGAAGATTCTTACCTTAAATAAGAATCTTGAATAGAAGACATTTTGTCTTTATATGTTGAAAAAAAAAAAACGCAAGGAATAATGTTGTCCAGAAGGAGTTGAAAGGAAATTAAGCTGCCACTGATTGGCACCTGTCCTGGCTGGTCATCGTGGTTGCCTCTGTAGAGGGTGGAAGCCCGAATTCACCTGGAAGGGTGAACTCCTCTTCCTTTCTCCTTTCAACTCTGTCCAAAACGTAAGCACTGGAGACAGACAAAGATGAGCTGTCTTTTAGATTCTTTTCCTGCAGTGTTTTCAAAAGTTCAGCCAGCCAGGAACTGTCCAGGCATGTGTTCTGAAGCTGTGCAGTTCTCCCCCTCCCGATGCACACCTCTGCTGAGGCGCACACATTGTTTACTTTAAATCACAGTCATGCAAGTTGGTCAAAATTTGACCAGGGATGACTAGAGCATTAAGATTCACTACACTAGTTGCCTTGACTATGCCAATATAGTTTTCAAAGAAAGTAAGATTTCCCGATCCATAATTTTAGATACATGTCATATAACTGATGTTAATAAATAAAATGTAATAAGTACTCTTCTATGAAAAATAAAACAAACTTTCATAATGAAATAATTAGAGAATATTCTATTTATTTTTTAAGTATTTGAATTATGTAAACATTTTTACAAATTAGGCCTTTGGATTATTCATATTTGTATGTACTAAACTGTGCTAGAATAAACTACAAATACAATATTCTTAATATGTAAAGATTTTGTTAAGGTCTTGAACATTTCAAAAACTTTGTAGATAGTGTAGAAACATTTCAGTTTTTAAATTTTCAAAGGGCATGTAGTTTTTATATCATCCCTGTAAGGCAGGAGAGCAACCTCGGTGTGTTTTAATGGTTAGGCTCTAAGCAGAAGAATTGAATGTTTTCCAGTTCTGTAGCCCTCTCATATTCACACGCACTGTGTTTTATGGCTGGTGCAACCACTTGTAGTGTTGTCACCTTTTGTGAATTTGGCTTTTGAATAGCTGATTTGGCTAAAGGGTTTGCCTTCAGGGACTGTTTCTAATGCAAAGATCTGGTCTACTTGAGACAACTCTCTGAAACATGTTCAGCCCCGCCACATTACCTACACATGCGTACCCTAAAGCAGGGGTACTTGGCTTAAATTCTCACATGTGCCCACTTCTGTCATGAGTGTGTTTTGTGCGAGCTCACGTCTGCAGCACACAGTGACCCCGTTCACCGCGAGGACCCACACATGGACGCGGCACCTCTTCCTTCTTCATCTCCTTTCCCCCTTCTGCCCCCAGTATTGGAGGCAACTAAAGTTCCTGCTGCTTGGGGTGTTCCTTCTATTCATGGCCCCCCAACACAGCTGAATGAAGTCAGTTGTTACAGTATGATTTCCGTTTGATAAATAATGCCACCAAAAGATGTACCACACCGGCAGACCCCCACACCAGCTATGTCATTGCCTCTCTCCTTCCTACGTCTCTTGCTCCCCTTCCTGTTTGCCAAAGATCCCATTTACTATGGGAAACCCAATTTTATATGAAGTAGTGGTAGCATTATTGAAATAGATAGCATAATAACAAAGCTTTGTTCAATGCTTTTAATATTTTGAAAAAGGCTCTGCCCGCTAGTGACAATGGCACCGCTGAGGGGTCTGTACACCTCATCTTTTTTTTTTTTTTTTTTTTTTTTTTTTTTTTTTTTTTTTGTCTTTTTGAGACAGGATCTTGCTATGCAGTTGAGGCTGGTCCTGAGCTCACTTTTGTAGCCCAGGCTGGTCTCGAACTCGCACCGATCCTCCTGCCTCAGCCTCCCGAGTGCTGGGATTACAGGTGTGAGCCACCACGCCCAGCCTCCTTGCTCGGTGTCAGGCCTCACTTTTTCAAGTCTTGCTCTGCCCTGTGGCTTGCCTCACACTCACCAGGAACCTGGAATTCTTTGTGTTTTGAACACCCCAGGCTTCTCTGCTTTTGAAAATGCATCACTCTAGTCGTAAGTTTCTCCCTATCACTTGGGAAAGATTACTTTAAAATCAAAATGCTCTGCATAATGATGTTTAACTCAAAATGTATGCAGCTGCACAATATCTGTGATAGCATAAACGACATATGAAGTGGGTGTCTTTGCTACGATACTTGAGAATTAGGAGACCGTGGCAGCCAGGAATCCACTTGTCCCTCCTTTTTGATTCCAGCCCCATTTCAGCATTGTCTGCAGAGCAGAAATCTGTTCTTGCCAGGAAATTTATATTGAATTTCGGCGTCATGTCTCAGAGAAAGCTAAATGTGAACATTGGAGAAAAGCATTTTATGAAAATGATTATCATGTTTAATTTGGGACTCCTTGAAAAGCTAAAACTAGCAATTCTATTCATGCCAATTATTCCCTTTGTAAGTATCTTCCCCCCAGACTTAAAGACATTGTACCACAGTGATACGTGTACCGATGCTGCTGGTACCAATATCTGCCACATGACTCTTAATAGGTAATTCATGAAAAGAATGCTGACATCTCTACATACGATTATGCAAATAAATTGTGGTATGTTGCATGTACCCAGTGGGATACTACTGTGCTACAAAGGACATATTTGATTCATTCATAGACAAATGGGTGTTCCTTTAAACCATAATTTATTTTATTTTATTTTATTTTATTTTTTGTCTTTTTGAGACAGGATCTCGCTCTGTAGTTCAGGCTGGCCTTAAGCTCACTTTTGTAACCCAGGCCGGTCTCAAACTTGCACTGATTCTCCTGCCTCACCCTCCCAAGTAAGCCACATTATTAAATAAAATAAATTGGATACACAAGCTCAAATATCACATAGTTTCTCTTATATGAGAAATCAAAAGTATTAATAAAGAACACAATAAAAGATAGGTAATAGGAAACAGGAAGATAGATCTTTTCAAAAGGGAAAGTGATCATCAAAAGGGAGAGAGGAAGGAGTGAGAGAAGGAGAAGGATAAGGGATATATATATATATATATATATATATATATATATATATGAATTAAAATCTGTCATGTCCCTGTACCAGCTTCCCACCAGGAATGTGCTGCACACATGTACTAATAAAACTAAAAATTAAAAAGAATGTACAATGAGCATAGATGCTGTTTTATTTAGTAATTATGTTGTTTTTTATGACACGTGAAGATGCAGCATGTTTTTCCTTTTATTAGAAAAAGTATAGTGGATTTTGATGTAAATATTTTGAAAGGAATACATTGTCATATGTTTGATAACATACAGATAGAGAAGTAAAGTGAAGGTAATTTTTAATCTGTTGCCTATAATAAGAGAATTAATATCTAGAATTGTGTCAGATTTTAAATTCCATGTCAATATGGATTTATAGCTTATTAAAAACTGTATTTAATAATTTAAGAGATTTCTCCCAGTATTTTAAATTCTGGTATATTATTATATTGTTACTAATAAAAATTTCATTTGTATCTTCTCTGTCTTTCTTTGATAACCATAGTAAGTTAATAACTACGTTAAAAGCTGTAGTTGAAGGTGCTATTCTTCCTGCCTTCATTTTTGATTTGTGTACTAAGTAATAAGGAAAGGGTCTTCACCTCTGGGAATCCAGGCTCCTGGCAACTTGGAATCAGACTCCGGAAGAGGAAGGGTTGTGATTCTGAAAGTTGTTGAAGCAGGGTTTTACTGTAATCATCTCTTTGTTTTCAGGTTTTCTTTCAAATATGTTTTTTTTTTTTTTTTTTTTTTTCCTTTTCCACTTTTGCATTTACACAGGCCACTGGGAAATGACCCGATGGAGGTGTGGCCTTGACACCTTAGACATTTCCTCAGTGCACCTGTGGCAGACCCTGGTAGCAGAATGCAGTGTAGGGTTTGAGATGAGGACCGTGGCAAGCACCCTTGTGCCCTCGACTCCCTGAGTATATCCTTCCCTCCTTGACTTTATTCCTGAAGAACAGCCCCACATGGGCAGTGCGTGCAAATTTATGCGTTACTGCTTCTAGGTGGTGACAAGGCAATATAGACAGTATAATTATTTCTTGAAAACGGAAAATATTTATAACAGATCCTGAGGCTCCTAAAAATGTCTGTTTTTATCCTGAACAGGATCTCACTGATGTAGTTTCTTTGATGTCTACATTTATGAATATAAAAGGCTACATCTTTTAATTGACATTCAGATGTTTAAACCTCTACCTAATCATGTTTACAATAAAAGAGAAAAAGAAAAGATGCAGCAAGACAGTTACTTAAAATATTGCCCACTCAGAGCCTATGTGTACAGCTGAGCTACTCCTCAAGCCCCATTCCGTGTTCTTTTGCATCATGATGCGTATGGTAGTAAATAAAATTCCATTGCCTAAATGAGAGAGTGGAGCCTAGTGGCTTCCTTCTGTATCTCAAAATATTATTGCTTGGAGAATCCTCTAGAGTTCTACCTTTTATGCTACAGAGTTCAGGACAGATTCTGTGACAATTTCTCACCGAAAGCATGGGCTTTATGGGGGTGAGGTGTCAGTGAGAGAAGAGGGGATGTGGGAGCCCCTGGTCTCCATCGTCTCATAGTGCAATGTCATGGCCAGGGTGCTTCCAGGCCATCGGGGACACGCAGGAGGTGTTTCCTCACTGGCAGCTTGGTTTAAGGATGCCAGATGTTTAAAAGCCTGATCTCTTGCCAAGAGACTCGCGGGCCTCCCCAGCTGGCTTATTGTCCAGGCACCCAGAATACGGGTCCAAGCTTCATGCAACAATGAAAGAGCTACATTGAGCAAATGTGATTTTAAGGAAACTGAAGCTAAAGAGACAAACAAAAGTTTGAGTAATTAGAATGTGAGATGCCCCTTAAGTCTTTCTTTCCGCTTTCTGGTAGTAGAGCAATGACAAATGGGCTTTTGAGCTTATTATTTAAAATCACATAGTGTACTTTAATTGCTGTGCTGCAAGTGGCTCTGTAATTGTTTTCCTTTCTTTGTTTTTGAATAGCTTTTCCTGCTTGCCGTTTTAAAAACTTCCTTTGTCCACTGCCAGTTTCCTGGGGTTGGTTTGTACATGGGTGTTATCAGGACTTCTCAGGTGACTTTCCCACTCCAACTGATTTGTCCCAAGTTGTCCTTCACCAGCTGCAGATCAGATGTGCCTGTTGTCGGAAATGTGTCCTGGTTTTTGATGTTGCTGATAGGGCAGTGGCTAATTAAATTGTTAGGACTCTGGAAGGGATATCAGTGACAGTTCAGGTTCTTGCTGTCAAAGCCATAATGTAGTTGGGAGCACTGTTATTCAGGTAATGAGTTTTTCATGAGGTACAGTGCCATGTTGTAATGGAATTTGCTGGTATGTAAAGAGGATATTTAGCATCTGTGGCCCCTGATAGATAGGAGCCTTTCAAAGGAATGATCCTTTCAGTTTCTTGTGGGGTTTCTAATCGCTGAGGTGCTCTTTTGGACCTGACGCTGATAGATGATCTACCTAAATAGCAAACTGATTGGACAACAGTTTTACCCCTAGGCCTTGAGGTAAGGCCCTGGCACTGGTTCCACTTAGGCCCTGAGATAGGTATGTTGGGTTCCCGAGGGGCAGAGGCAGGATGGAGAGCATTCCCTGGTTTCTGTCCTCTGGGTGGCTGCAGGCTTGGCTCTTCAGGTCTCAAAGCTGATACAGATTGAGCAAGGAGGGCGAAAAAATTAACTTGTTAAAAACAATAGCAGAACAAAACAACCGTTTTAGTGATTAAGAGGAATGAAAACTTACACTTCTTGCCCGAGCAGTTTGGGACCTTGTGGTTTAATTTCACCTAGTGCTTTT